>BSBM01000931.1:18657500-19257500 GCA_027924585.1 Larix kaempferi | reverse complement strand
TATAGAGATGATGGAGACAACATGGATGTACAAGATGAAACCCAAATGATCGTGATGTAGATGAAGACCGAAGAATGCCTTCCTCGTTGAGAGGGAGTGTTGGATTTTGAACAACTTTGGAAGCTATTATTATTGTATTTTATTGTACTTGATTGTACCTCCTAAGGGAGATGAACTTGATGTATTTAATTATGTAAACCCTTGAAAGAATCAATGTAATCCTTGGGATGAAAAGCAAGCAAAAGAAAAATTAAAATTAAAATTATTATTGCTCCCCAAGTGAAGCCGGCCTAGTTAGGGATTTTTCATGTTTGCACTTGTATAAATAAGAGGAAAGTACACCTCATTATTCACTCACTCATTCAAGTGAATTTTGCATCATCTTTCTCGGGATTATCATCTCTATACGAAGGTTGCTGGGTTTTTCCCATTTGGGTTTCCCAGGATAAACTCTGTTGTTATTGTTTTGTGCTTTGTCTTTCTTCTAGTGATATTGGTTATGCATTTATATTATTATGCTATGAATGTATGAAATTTAACAAGAGGTCCAGAGCATACGGGGAAAAAGAGTCTTGGTTTATTTTAATTAAAATAAACAAATTGTAAAAGTGAATTATTAACGACTGAGAATCTCTTTTCACATACTTGAGCAAGCTCCTTCGGTTTACTTCGGGAATACATAACTAGATTGATTTATTGTGATTCTTGCAAAAGACAAATAAAACTTTGAAAGATTAATTAAACTAATTAAAAGCAAATCTACTCTACTGGTTAGCACATGAAATAAAAGCAGAAAGTGAAGAAAAAAGTTCACGCCATGAAAATGACATAGGACCCCAGGGGGAAGGGGTGCATATGTTGAGTAGCCCCCTTGCATTTATTATTAAAGTTACAATCTTTAAGGTGGATACCTTTGGTCATTTTAAATGAGGAACGAAAGGTTAACAATGTTTTCAAAAATTACTTATGTTTATGCGGAAACTAGCAGTTTCCCACAACAACCTCAAATTTTGTGTGGCTAGTGTAAGATAGGCTGGATTGATCACCCTTAATTTATAGCCACATAAAACAAGTCAATGATTGAAATAAATAGGAGCGCTTGTATGGAATTAGAATTGTGAATAGGAAACAAATATGAATTTATTAATTAGTTATAAATTATTTGCATAATGTTTTTCTATTCATTTATTTTCAATGTTACTTGATTTTTATTATTTTCTAAATTTTATGTTATAAAAAAAATGAAAACCTAAATCTTTACAAAAGGAAATAAATAATAAAAGATAATATAAAGAAAACTATGTTAAATTTGTTTACAATTAAATGAAGAAGAATTAAATTTTTATTAAAACACAACCATTAACTAATTATGCCGTAGGCGTTTCACCACGGAGATGCATAACCTCCACGGCGGCTAGATTCCTCTCTCATAGAGCAAATGGAATCCTGCCACGTGGATGGTGTCGTCCTCCGCTGCTGCTGCTCCCCGTGTCGCCACTTCCCCTCCACTCCCATCGGCCCTCCCCACCTCCACTTCCATCGCCACCCCCCGTCTCTTCCCTCGTTGCTGCTCCACGCAGCTCCCCACTTCCCTGCTCCAAGCAGCTTGCTGCTGCTCCACCCAACGTCGCTTCCCCCGTCTCCTCCCTTTTATGCTCCACACAGCGACCTGCACCGTGCCATCCACTACCACGTCAGCCACCCTGCCATCTTCCATTCCACACCTCCGCCTTCGCTGCCCATCTCTGCCAAAAAAAACCCGCTGCTACTACTCCCCCGTGTCGCCACTTCCCCTCCACTCCCATCGGCCCTCCCCACCTCCACTCCCATCGCCACCCTCGTCTCTTCCCTCGCTGCTGCTCCACTCAGCTCCCCACTTCCCAGCTCAAAGCAGCTTGCTGCTGCTCCACCTAGCGTCGCTTCCCCCGTCTCCTCCCTCGTTGATGCACCACACAGCTCCCTCCATCGCGCCATCCACTACCACGTCAGCCACCCTGCCATCTTCCATTCCCCACCTCCGCATTCGCTTCCCACCCTTTCATCGCTGCCAATAAAAACCAAAAAGGCACTTCTGCTTTGGAGATTTGAGCTCTATGACATGGAACGCTACAAACTAGCAGCTACTCGCAGATTTCAGAAAAGAATCAATGGACGCAAATTTGAATCCGTGGTTGTGGAAGAGTTTAAGAAGCACTAATGGAAAATCTGGAGCAGCTATCACAAATTCCTCGATTATAAGGAAGAAACCTTGGCTCTCGACGCAACCTTCCTTGGCAGAAGAGAGGCTCTGTGCCCTTCTAAGGCTTGTGTACAAAGAATTTTCTCCTTTCACCTTCAAGCTGCCCGAGGATTCGAAGATCCATACTATAGAGAGAGGCCACGTCCTGGAAGTGCTTTATTACGCTATTGTTCTTGGAAAGGAGGCTTGACAGCGCAACAACTTATGAGCAGGTAGTAGAAAACGTATTAGAGATTAGATGACAGGCAGTAAAGGAGGCTTGACAGCTACTTAGAACGAAACTACCCAAAAGAATGTGGGCTCTTCCTTGAGGATACCTATTTTTGTTCATGCATAGTCGATAGGTAAACACGCGTTGAAATCGAGAGGAAAATATAGTCGCGCAAGTGACTTGACCGAAACTATTTTTCTTTCCTTTCACTTCATCCTTTGCTAAACAAGAATGTTACATTGTAAATTGGAAAGAAATTGCAGAACTTGTCCGTCTGTTTAGAGGTTTATAACAAAATAGTTAAAGATTATACTATTCTATCTAGGGGAAGGAATTAATAGCCTATTAGCCAACCAAAATTCACTCTAAACTGAATAATTTCAATTAGTACGGGAAGACTACAACTTACAGGATGAAGCAAATGTCTAGGAAGGAAAATATGGGGTATGTGATTTCTTCGTTGTTTGTTTCTTTCGAATAAACAAACCATATGCAATGAGTCACTTAGCGTAAAGGCACTTCGAGTCACTTAGTGTAAAGCATGCCATAGCCTATTTATGGCACATGGAAGTTGGAACCAAGAGGTAGCTGCACAAAAAAACGAATAAGAACTCGATTTTGTGTAAATTTTGAGTTGCATAACCTTCTACTTCCAAGTGTGGGTAGCATCGGTATTGTCACTAAAGGCATAGATTTGGTGATGCCATTGCTAGGGAAGAGTAGAAAAACTGGTGATATGGTTGGACAAAGGAATATTTGAAAGATTGCATTGAAGTAATGCGAGAAGTTGTGGGTTCCTTCATGGCATTTGTTAACAGAGAGTGTAGGTTTGCAAGACCATCATTTGCCTTCCAGGAACCTAAACTTCCTCTTTGCCTTGGAGAACCATTAGGGGTATATTCACCAAACGTAGAACGTTGAAAGGAAAGCTTATAAGGCGAAAGAAACAAATGAGTAATTCGCTAGGGCGAGAGAAACATATGAGTAATTGACTAAGTCCATTTTATACCGGACTGCAAGCATAACCTAACCTTTTTCATTTGTGTACCTCTGAGACCATACCATAGTGAAAAATTCACAGGTTTCTGGTATTTATCCCGCTTTACCAATATTAGGTGGGGCCCTTCTTTTGATGTTGAGGAACGAGGGGGAAAGAGAATACATTCACCTCCAACACAACTTATGCTACAAATCTCTCAAGCATAACATTGGATGTTGTCGTTTCTTGCTTTCCCTTCATCTGAAAGAAAAAAATCAAACCAGAATCCCAGTTCTCTCAGACGACCATGAATATTTCAATCATATAAAAACACAGAAGCACCAAAATAATTACCTCTGCAACTATATCGCCATAATTAATAACGTAAATCATGCAAGTTCATGATCACATGGATCCATCATAGAGCCTTCGATATGGATCTTCTCCCCGGTGATGCGGACACACGCTTTGGATTCTTTTGGTGGACATATGGTAAGCGTGTTGTGCAGAGCCTAATTGCTATAACTAGACATGAGCCGTATTAGATATGCTTTTCTGCAAATCATGTACACATTGAAGCTTTAATGGTCGCCAACTGGAATGAAGTGCTTCTTTCTTTTGTTGATGTATCTGCATAAGGTGGAGGCAAACCATTGTATACGTGCTACCAAGGCATTGCATTATATTTTGTAAGCCATGCACATACGGAGTTTACCATAGCCGACTGGTATTAAGCCCATTAATAATTCATATGCATGGTCTAAAGCAAGCAAGATACATAAGCAAAGCCATTGCCAGCCTTTAGGTTCATAGTCTGAATATGGTTGTTTCGATATGAGGCTAAATAAGGTCTCCGATTAGGCGAAGGGTATTGGTAGAAAGACAAAGCAAGGACTAAAACTTTAGCATACAATGATTTGGAAACAACGCTGGTACTAATACAGTAAATCTATGTTGATTATATTACAAAGAAATAACAATAACAAAGAAGTATAAGATTTTATTATATAATTATCACTATATAAATATAACAAGATTTTTTAAAGATATTATATAGTTTGATAAATAATGGTAGCTATTAAAAAAAAGTAGAGGTTAAAGAAACATAAGGAACAATATTTTAATTTTGATATTTCACAAATTTGAAGATAAATTCTTAGTTTTAGAAAATTTGTCAAATAAATAATATTTTCCTTGGATTTGCGACGCAGCTAAGTCCCTGTCAAATGGTAGTAGGAGAGATTTTTGCATTTTAGGTAATGTTGATGAACTGGACATGACAATCGACGTTGAAGTTGAATAAGAACTCGATTTTGTGTAAATTTTAAGTTGCATACCCTTCGACTTCCAAGTGTGGGTAACATCGGTATTGTCGCTAAGGGCATAGATTTGGTGATGCCATTGCTAGGGAAGAGTAGAAAAACTGGTGATACAGTTAGACAAAGGAATATTTAAAAGATTGCATTGAAGTAATGCGAGAAGTTGTGGGTTCCTTCACGGCATTTGTAAACAGAGAGTGTAGGTTTGCAAGACCATCATTTGCCTTTCAGGAACCTAAACTTGCTCTTTGCCTTGGAAAACCATTAGGGGTATATTCACCAAACGTAGAACGTCGAAAGGAAAGCTTATAGGGCGAGAGAAACATATGAGTAATTCGGTAGGGCGAGAGAAACACATGAGTAATTGACTAAGTCCATTCTATACCGGACTACAAGCATAACCTAACCTTTTTCATTTGTGTACCTCCGAGACCATACCATAGTGAAAAATTCACAGGTTTCTAGTATTTATCTCGCTTTACTAATATTAGGTGGGGCCATTCTTCTGATGTTGAGGAACAAGGGGGGAAGAGAATACATTCACCTCCAACACGACTTATGCTACAAAGCTCTCAAGCATAACATTGGATGCTGTCGTTTCTTGCTTTCCCTTCATCTGAAAGAAAAAAATCATACCAAAATCCCAGTTCTCTCAGACGGCCATGAATATTTCAATCATATAAAAGCACAAAAGCACCGAAATAATTACCTCTAAAAATATATCGCCATAATTAATAACATAAATCATGCAAGTTCATGATCACACAGATCCATCCCAGAGCCTTCGATATGGATCTTCTCCTCGGATGCGGACACACGCTTTGGATTCCTTTGGTGGATAGATGGTAAGTGTGTTGTGCAAAGCCTAATTGCTAGAACTAGATAGGAGCCGTATTAGATCTGCTTTTCTGCAAATCATGTACACATTGAAGCTTTAATGGTCGCCAACTGGAACGAAGTGCTTCTTTCTTTTGTTGATGTATCTGCATAAGGTGGAGGTAGACCATTGTATACGTGCTACCAAGGCATTGGATTATATTTTGTAAGCCATGCACATACGGAGTTTACCATAGCCGACTGGTATTAAGCCCATTAATAATTCGTATGCATGGTCTAAAGCATGCAAGATACGGAAGCAAAGCCATTGCTAGCCTTTAGGTTCATAGTCTGAATATGGTTGTTTTGATATGAGGCTAAATAAGGTCTCCGATTAGGTGAAGGCTATTGGTCGAAAGACAAAGCAAGGACTAAAACTTTAGCATACAATGATTTGGAAACAACGCTAGTACTACAATAATACAGTAAATCTATGTTTATTATATTACAAAGAAATAACAATAACAAAGAAGTATAAGATTTTATTATATTATAACTATATAAATATAACAAGATTTTTTAAAGATATTATATAGTTTGATAAATAATGGTAGCTATTAAAAAAAAGTAGAGGTTAAAGAAACATAAGGAACAATATTTTAATTTTGAAATTTCACAAATTTGAAGATAAATTCTTAGTTTTAGGAAATTTGTCAAATAAATAATATTTTCCTTGGATTTGCGATGCAGCTAAGTCCCTGCCAAATGGTAGTAGGAGAGAATTTTGCATTTTAGGTAACGTTGATGAACTGGACATGACAATCGACGATGAAGTTGTGCATGTTGATGAAGTGCACAATGTTGTGGCGCAACGTGCAATAGATGGCATTGAGAAATTAAGCATAGTGCAACATAACATAGGAGGGGACCCCACTTTCATGAGTATATTGTCATATAGCTCTTCAACCCTAAAGGACTAACAAATATGTATGATGTGAATGAGAGTGTACTACAAAACTACATATAAGAAGTTGTTTCATTAAACAACATCCAAGTTTGTATATGGACAATAGACAATTGCACTCCTAGATTTAAGTGCTTAAATTGGACCTAGCGAAAGCAACTGAGAATTGATTATCAAATCAACAAAAAAAAGCAGCAAAGATGGTTTTTACTTTATGACACCAAAGTTAAGTGAAAATCATGAACGCAGAGAAGAACTTCAATATGTTGTAAAATGAGAGAAAGTTGTATGTACATAGACAAGGGGTAAATTTTGTAACATATGGCAAGTTTCTTGAACATTGATGTCTCGGTCAACAATTGCTTATAAGTTCGAACGATGATAGGCATATGAGGTTGAGCCATGTGGACATGATGTAGTTGTGATTCTAGGTTATATGTTCACCAAAATGCAAAATTTCAACATGCTCTCATTAATACCTATTGTTTATCCATTGAATATTTACTATTCAAGGCATTGTTATCAGATTGCATTTAGCATGCCGATTTCAATCTTAACCATTGTAGGAGTGAATCTCTGTGTACATTCTAGAATACTATGCACTTGCACATAGGTACATAGTCTCAACTTAGCATAAATAATTTCAACTTTTTTTTGTTGATATCCATTTTGTGCGCTTATCGATGCTTTTATTTTTATTTGAATAATTTGCTCATAGATATATGCAAATATATTTGAATAATTTGCTCATAGATATATGCAAATATATGCAAATATCTCCTGGAATATCATTGTCAGCAACATCCTTTGTTGGAACATCATCATCAACGTGTGAACACTGGAACAACATCAATCATCAGTCAGCAAGTACTGGAACACAATCATGAGTAAATTAATACTGGAACACAATCATGAGTAAATGAATACTGGAACGACAACAACAATCATCAGTAACTAAATACTGGAACAACAATATCAATCATCAGTAAACAAATACTGGAACAACACTATCAGACATCAAGTATTGATCTTCAGTCAGCAAGGTCTGACATGCGTCACCTAAGGACAGGAACTCTATCAGTCAGCAAGTACTGATCTTCCGTCACCCCTGGACAAGCATCCGTCGCCTAAGGACATGAATTCTATTAGTCAGAAAGTACTGATCTTTCATCACCTCTGAACAGGAATCCGTCACCTAAGGACATGAACTCTATTAGTCGACAGGTACTGATCTTCCGTCACCTCTGTACAGGCATCCATCCCTAAGGATAGGAACTTTATCAGTCAACAAGTACTGATCTTCCGTCACCCTTGGACAAACATCCATCCCTAAGGATAGGAACTCTATCAGTCGGCAAGTACTGATCTTCCGTCACCCTTGGACATGCATCCATCCCTAAGGATAGGAACTCTATCAGTTGGAAAGTACTAATCTTCTGTCACCCTTGGACAGGCATCCATCCCTAAGGATAGGAACTCTATCATTCTCTCTTTCGAGAGAGGTCCCTCTGGACCACACCAAGCTTGTCTCGAAAGTATTCAAAATTTACAAGACAGAGGCTTAGTCAACATATCAACAACTTGTTCCTCTGTAGGAACATACTCGAGCTTCTTAGCTCTCTTCTGCACCATATCCCAGATATAGTGAAACTTGATCTCGATGTGCTTCAATCTATCATGGAACACATGATTCTTCGTCATCTTGATGCAACTCTGGTTGTCACAGAGTATATCCGTAGCATCAATCTTTGCATCGAACAATCCTTCCAACATCTTGCGAAGCCACATTGCTTTGCTACAAAATGAACATGTAGCAGTCACTCCCTCTGAAGCAGAGCTTTCCTGAGCACTATCCTCCCTCTGCAGCTTGTACTCCCTGCATTGGGACATTCTTCACTGGAGTGACTTGTATCCTTCTCTTCTGATGATCTTATGTGTAACCATTTATGTCATCTTTCAAGGTCACTGGATACCAAGATCTCGAACTTTGTTGCATGTTCTCTCTCCCACCCATCCATGAGCTCCTCATCTTCAACCTTGTAGCAAAGGTTGATATCTCATCACTCCAGGTGATCATCCTATCCCATGGGTGCCTTCTGAGCCCATACAAAGTCTTCTTCAATCTGTACACATGTGGTTCTCTGTAGAGAGTCCTGAGTCCCGGAGGTTGCTCGATATCATCTTCTACTTCGATTACACCATCTATCTAATGTAATATCCACCAGTGAGGAAGTGTGTCTGGCCACTAGAGCAACATCTCGTCATAGTCGACTCCCTCTTTCTGAGAGAATCCTTGTTTTGTACTTTTGTTGTGAGTCTTCATAGGTATTTTTCTTCGAAACAAATCTCATCATTCTTCATTTGTAGGTGTTCACGATATTTCCTACAAGTCAAATTCAGTTGCATGGTTAGAAACATTTCATAGTTTCCAAAACATATTAATAATTACAAATTCTTATGCATAGTTCACACAGTCATGCAACTATCTTAACCAATGCTTCAACACAACATTCATCCATATCCTGTATTCATACGGTAACTTTCTAGATGCCTTCCATCTCTACCAGAACATTATTAAGAGCGTGCACTACTCCCAATATGTCAACAAAGAGGTTTCATTCTAGATAAGTAGCAATGGAATGTTGTATAACACCATAGGCCACTTACCCATCACATGCATATTATTAGTATTATGTTCATCAATGCAAACTCTCTAACATGCATAATACACATCCTAAATCTAGGAACATAAATATGTGCACAACTAGACAATACGGAAAATAACAATTCAAATACTTATCTTTGTTTGTTTGGTAGGATCTCTCTTGATCCTAGTCTCGTGTGCTCCACTCCATCATCTGATTCTAAGGACCTGTGCCTTTCTTGCTCATGATCGGAAATATTGAGCAAATATTCTACACCGTAGATCACTTGTTCTTTGTACTAAAATAGACTCTGTGTGTCCCTCCTTCAATTCCAATCACAACTGCATCCCTTCTTATCTAATGCTGAGATAGATAAGAGGTTCTTCCATATTCCTGGTTTGGATTAAAGTACATATTCGTCTTCATCTTCTCTGGTTTTGACTTCATCATTATATTCACTATCTTCAACTGCATGAGCATGAAATATCTTCTTCTGCTTCTTATGATGTCTAGATTTGAGTGGACAATATCTCGCAATGTGTCTTGTTTTGTGACAGGAATAGCATTCAACTGAAGATAGGTCTCTCTTGAACATCCTTTTCTTCTGAGGTCTTTTTGGAGAGTCTTCACGAGAACGTACATTGTTCTTCTTTTTCTTTCCACCTTTGGCATGAGTTGCCAAACCTCGATCTTCATTGCCGTTTAGTTTCTCCTCTCTCACTGCTATTCTTTCTTCCTCTTGCACACACTCTTCCCATAGTTGTCTGTACTGGATCAATTTCTTTCTAGCAAAAATGCCACGAACAAATGGTTCCCAATATCTGGGGAGACCATTCAGAGTAGTAATTACAACTTCAACATCTTCTACCATGTCTCCAATAGCTTCTAATTGTTTTTTTATCTGGGACACCCTGGAGAAGTATGAGTGCATGGACTCAGACTTCAAGATATTCACTTCCTTGAGTTGATTTCTCAAGGTCATCTTCCTATTAATGTTCTTCCCTTCAAATAGGTTGGTCAGTGCATCAAACATCTCTTTTGGAATCTTCTTGGAAGACACTTGGGAGATCAAGTGATCTTTGATGGAATAAGCTATGATCCTCTTTGCCTTTACCATATTCTTCTGATGCCTTGCTTTGGCTTCATCTCCCTCTGGTTCTGTAAGTCCTTCCTTTATAAAGCCTTCTACGTCATGTTCTTCATGAATGAGCATGACTCTATACTTCCATGCCCTGAAGTTCTCAGCTCCTTCAAGCTTCTCATCAAGCTTGGTATTGCTTGTCATCTTGATATAATGAGTACCTCAAATGGAAATATAATAGATTTGAGACTCACTAGAAAAGTTGTCCTTCTGAAAATTACTTCTTCGTTGACCTAGGGTTTGTCAAAGAAACCCTAATTTTCCAACTTCGGGATTTTGGAAAACTGATTGGATGAGAAAATTCGCCTCCTCAAGGCGAGTTGATCAAAGTACTCCTTCTCCTAATTCTGTGAGTAGATGATCCAAAAACTTGATGCCCTAATTCTCCCGGGCTGTAGTGGGGGACCCAAAAATGAAAATTCTCAGAATTGAAATATGCTTCGACAGAAAGATGTGCCCTAGTGAGGCGAGTTAGATGCACTCTCTTTTTCAGCTGATCTGTGGAGAGAGCTCCCATAACAAGAAGCCCTAGTTTTTTCAATTTCTACTACATATTTATCGAGTCTTAATTCTGATGTATATCCAAAATTTATGCTCTTCAAGATCTGAAACTTCGTCCTATGATAGTATGATCTTTCCTCTATCCAACCCCATAGGTCACAACAGAATTGGATTCACCAAATAGAACTTATGCTAAGTTTCCCAAGATGACATGTTTATGGACTATTTCAGTATAGCGAACTTGTACGGATTGTGACGTGTCACTGTTTCATCTTCGGGTTCTGAAACTCGTACCCGAGAAACTATAGTCCGTTCAATTTCTGGAACATCTTACGAAATTCGATTTGGATCTTCGTAGCCCAAGATATAGCATTTATCCCTAGGTCACCGTTTTAAAACTGAATTCTGGAGGAGGCTGGAACCCTAATTTGAATGGATCATATCTCCTAAAGTACAACAAATATGAGGCTGAAACTTGTACACAAGGTACATGAATATTTCATATTCGTCTTGTCCAAGTTTTAGACCATGAACCTTCGCCAAAATTGATTCATAGCGAAAATTCCAAGATGACTAGTTTCCGGAAATGGAAACCCTAGGCAACAACTGCACAATGTTTTCTCTCAGGCCTGCTGTGATACCATGTTAGTTTTTCTTACTTGCTTAGCATAATAACATTAAACAATATAATCACTGAAAGAAAGACAAGCACAACAAACACAAAGAAGACAAAATTTCTCTCGGGGAAACCACAAGGGAGAAAACCCTGACAAAACTTCCTTAATATAGAATTCACCAAGTATACGATAAAACCCCAAGACAAAACAACTTCTCTCCTTCACTTGTCCGATCTCCTCTCTCTCCTATGCGACCTTGAGTGAGTGAGATGAGTGTTACAAAATGAGCAATTCAATCCCCTATTTATACTTTACAATTGACTTGACCTTTTACTAATTAGGTCGACTCTAACTCACCTAACTGGGCTGACCTGTACTTTTACAATAAAATATTCTTTCTAGATATTTCCAGGCCGACCTAATCAGTTAGGGTTTTACATTTACTCTTTCAATGACTCTTACATTATTAATTACATCAATGACATCCCCCGAAGGAGGAATACAATAATACAATAGACAAATACATTTAGAATATCTTTCGCAGTTACATTTCTTTAACACTGGAAGACTAAGAAAACTCTTTTTTGGATTGCTGGTTACCTCGGTTATCCTTTATGGATGTGAAGTTTGGGGCAGCATGTCAATTCGCAAGTGGAGACAATTAGAAAGAATTCAAAAGCACATAATCACTAGTAACCTCAAAGTCAAGTCAACGGTCCTATATGAGATACTCCTAGCTGGAGCTGGTATGTTCTTGATGGAGGCTTCAACGATCATTAGTTTGTTAAGTTACTTAAAAAAGGTGGAAGGCATGGATGAACAACGCTGGCCCAAGATGGTTGTTGTAAAAGAGCTAAATCGTAGGAGGAAGACTTGGAGGAAGCAAAATGACAAGTGGATGGGAAAATGGGGAATTAATTGGAAGAATTGTCCTAATGCTAAAGAGGAGATAAAAAAGTGGGTGCTTGAAAAATTCAAGGCTGCCATGTGGGAAAAATAGGTTGGTCGAAAAAAATGCTTTATGTCAAAGATTTCAACCCAACATGGTCACATGATGAAAATATTTATTTGAGGGTTGCAATCAAGGGGAAGGCTAAATTTTTAATAGCACAATTGAGGACCGAGTCTCACCATTTTAGATGTGAAACGAGGAGATGGCTAACCCCCAAGGAAGAATGGGAAGAAAGAACTTGCATCATCTTTTGTAGGAAAGGAGTGGTTGAAGCCGAATGACACTTCATCATGGAATGTTCGACATATGAGGATATGCGCAATCAGTTTGAAAACAATCTGAAGGTAGACAGTTTGAATGAGCTGTTTGAGGAAGCAAGGATTCTCCAAATCCTGAATTTCTTGATCAAGATTCATGACAAGAGAGATACTATAGTGAGAAATTTGAAAATGTGATTGCTTCTGGAGCTCTGTATCCCTTAGACTGCTTGGTCTCGTGGACGCCATTAAAATTTCTTCAATTCAATTCAATTCATTGGCTGCCTTTCGCCCTTTTTGTTATCTTTTCCATTTTTCTTGTCAACACGTGGACAATATCCCATGTTTTCTTGTGTGCGTTGATCTCTAAGCATATATATATATGCTGCCATTTTCATATTACATCAATGTTTGGTGCCAATTAAGACCTTCCGACGAGGGTTCTCTTGGTGTATATCTTCTACGATTCACTACAAGTGTTTGCGTTTTCAAAGAATAACATTCTTTTGAAACAAAAAGCTTTGAATCTTCGAATGAAAAATACACAAAAGTCGAAGCTTGAAATGGTGGGTAAGATCCCCTTTTTTTATAAATATACGTGATATAATATGAACAAGAAAAATGTATTATTTTTTAATGTATATAGTGCCAAAGAGAATTATTCCAAAGCAAACATCGCGTAGCTTGTTATTTGTGTCATCGCAACACTTAACGAGAAACCATTAACTTCACAACATTTATCATCATTGTATTAAAATATCAAAGACTCCCTAACGGTGGAAATCCCATACGACCTCAAGCTATCTAAAGATGTAGGTTAGTTTTTTTTATGGACTTGGAAAATGGAGGTATTTACTCAATAGGCATTATTCATTATAGTGAAAATTTTATAGGCAAAGGAGAGCCTGCAACTCTTTGCCGGCTAAGTATTGTTGATGACGAAAATCGTTATCAACAACTTCGAGGAAAGTTGGGTGCATTTGGGGTCTTGGATGACCCGGATCTTTGATTTTTCAGCAGCACCTTCTCTTACCTGTTCATCAAAAGTGAAAAATCAGCCACCTGTTATACACAAAATGTGCTAAACAAAGCGTTAAATGCATGAAAAAATTTAGGTATTGAAGGTTAGACAATGAGCATAAGTACTTAAAAAGACTAGATCTATTATGAAAATATTACTTTAGACTTCTCGATCTAGTAGCATACTTAACTAAATCAGCCTTTAGATATGCTTGAGAAAATAAACTAACTAGATTAAGTATGCAAGAACCTTAACCAACAGAAAGTTGAATTTAAAGTGAAAGAGAAGGGAAGCTTGGGAACGTTTGGGCCATGGATCATGTTGGTGGAAAGCGAAGGGACTATGCTCTTCGAAAGTGCTTGAAATTTGGAGGAGTCAAACAAGATCAACCAACCGTTCATCCCCTCCATTTAGAAGTCGCCACATAGAGAAGTGCGCCCTCATGATGAGGAATTCACCCTCTTGAACCTTAGACAACTCACCCTTGTAGATATTTGATCCATATGACCTCCATACAGCCTTTAGTTAACTTATCTTGATGCTCAGTTAACTCAGTTTGACTCTAGACATGCTTTGGACAAACTTCCACTGATTGTGGGATTTGATTTTCTCTCATATTTTCTATTTTTTAAAATTTTTATCCACTTTTTTTAATTTTTTGAGAGAATTTTAATTTAAGTGATAAATAATCACTCAAATTTATTCCAAAGTGGGTTTAGGGGTATAGTGGGTGCTACGGGTTAGAGGGGGCGCATCCAAGAGATAGGTCTGCAGAACATTGGCCAAGTCATAATGGATAACACTACTAATTATGTGGTTGTTGGCAGGTTGCTTATGTTGAGGTATCCATCTTCTTTTAGACTCCTTGTGCCACACATTGGATTGATTTGATTTTAAAGGATATGGGCAAAATTGCTTATATTAAGGATATTGTTGAATCAACTTGGAGCATCACAAAATGTATATATAATCATACATTTGTGCTTGGCTTGATGAGACATTCACACATAACATGGAGTTGGTGTATCCTGCAATCACTTATTTTCCCACTAGCTTCATTTCACTTCAATCTCTTTTGACTTTTATGTGAGAACTAAAGAGAATTTTCCCTTTAGATGAGTGGCATGCTTTATTTAGCTAGTGTCATATTGAGAGTTTTTGGGCAAGCATGGACGAGGTATGTTCCACTAGTGAAGCTTTGGTAAAGGTTCTTCTCTTGGTTGATGGAGACAAGCTCACAATGGGCTACTTGTATAGCTTCATTTCACTTCAATCTCTTTTGACTTTTATGTGAGAACTAAAGAGAATGTTCCCTTTAGATGAGTGGCATGCTTTATTTAGCTAGTGTCATATTGAGAGTTTTTGGGCAAGCATGGATGAGGTATGTTCCACTAGTGAAGCTTTGGTAAAGGTTATTCTCTTGGTTGATGGAGACAAGCCTGCAATGGGCTACTTGTATGAGGCCATGGATAGGGCCAAAGAATCTATCTATGCCTATTATGGGGACAAGGGGGGCGAATGATATCAGAAATGATTATTGATATAGAGGATGATTGATGAACAATGGAAAAATATACTCCGTTGCCCCATTCATTGTGCATGAATCTACCTCAACCATTCATTTTATTACTTGTGTGGTTTTAGATTTGATGTTGAGATTGTGGATGGATTTCTCACGTGTTCAAAGGGATGGTGCGAAGTCCACTGTGCTCTGATACCATTCTGTAAAATCATAGGTCAAGTCCATAACCTCGTTTTAATCTTTAGTGATGTTATACTACGTCCACAATTTACTCTGTTATTTACGCTTAATTATCTGTTCATCGGCTTCATCGTTAATGGAGTCTACAATACTATTGAATCTATGATCCACAACCTTCTCGATCCATAAGTTCCAACACATCGAATTTCTCCTATCTTCTATTCCATATGTGCCTTGTATTGTGAATCCGCAATGACATACTTCCAAAACATATTAGACCTTGTGTATCGACTTTTCTACACTCGAAAAGTAAGCTCCATCAGAATCTAACTCCGATGACTCACCCCCAATGAGCCATCCATGATACACTGATTCCGATACACCATTGGAGATCGCTTATTAGATTTTTTGAATCTTGTGCACATTTTCTGTTGAGCTATTACTTTCATGCCCCACTTCCGATGAACCATCTATGATAAACTAAATACACTATCAAACCTGCTCCATCGAGTCCTTGCGTCGATGCTTAAGTCACAATTCTCCAATACTATACGGCGAACACTATTCAACTTGTTGTAGGCCATTTAATGCGGCTGCAGTGGGCCTGTTGATCGTTGGATCTTAAGTAGCTTAAGATCCAACGATCAACAGGCCCACTACATCCGCATTAAATGGCCTGCAACAGGCTGATAGTGTTCGCCATACTATACTCCCGATATCACTTTTTCGATGCACTATTGTCTTTGGCCCATTGGCCTTATCTACGTGTTCCATCACATCGACATCCAATAAGGGATTCTTGAAACAACACTTCCAACACGCTATTGGGCTTGGCCCATGAGGCCTTCTCTTGAGCAAGCTCAACACTCTGTCCCGAAATGAAACTCTAGATAAATCATTCTCGATATGCTGGGATAGGCCTATTGAGCATTCTCCCGAAAAACCTCAGCTTTTTCCCCAATGTTTAGCCTCTTATGTTGCCTTTCCAATAGTTCTATTGGGCCTTTGGCATTGGATCTCAGTCAAGTGCTTCATTGATCCTTCCTCTGAGCACTCTCGATTGGATTCCCCAATGGTTACTATCCGGTAAACCCATCGGGTTTCTTCATTGGCTATCTTCGCACCTGCCATTTCTGCAACTTCCGATGAACTCTGTCTGAACGACTATACCTAGCCAATTTTTTTGGTTTACTCAGAATTTGAAGCACGATCACCTTGGTAATCTAGACGCATTTTCCAAGGTCCTTGGGAAAATCTAGTTCAAGCCTTATCCATTGCACAAGTTGTCTTACAACCTGTACAATTCATGCGTGCTTGCAATTTTGATCGTTGATACTTTTACAAACATACCAATGTTAGCTATTCAAAGCGTTTAATTGTTATAGAAACTATTACATATCCAGGATTATTCTACCTTGTACAAGAAGCAAGATATAAGTATGACACAAGAAATGCCCTTGATCTCTCAGTATGGAAAGAATTGCAAACAAACATCCAATTTGGGAAAATTATAGAGTTGAATGGCTAAAGAAAAAATGGTTTACATTGTAACAATGATTCTTTGGGATGAATAAACCCTCGAATGATCAATAAAATTGCTTTTACACAAATGTGTGCATGTTCCTATAATTTTCGTGGTAAACTACTCATGCAATTACTTAACAAACTTATCAAAACAAAGATCAATGCTCACAACGATGCTTAACCAATTTGACAAAAAAATGCACAAGTTTATCATATCCCATTTGAGTTGCTAAAATTTTACGACATCTTGAACCAAATTTTATAATTCACTAGGCCATTTATCATCCATATAGACTAATACATACCAAGAACAATTCAATACAAACTCCAATTTTGTAACAGCAGGAGGTATTTCTCACCTGAATTTTCTTCTAGAAAATGATTGCGGGCAAGGCTCATTCCACCTAATTGTAGGCCCTCCTTGCTCCTGAATCTCTTAGCTAGGTTTCCACCCCCGGGATGAGGCTATGAAACCACGAGAGGCAAATAACACAGGTTGACTAAATGGTCTTTCACTCATATAAACAACAAGACACAAAACCAACTGGTTAAAATACAATAACCTGTCCAACACTAGGTAGAAGACCTCCTTCTCTGACTGAGCAGTCCCTTACACAATACAACCACCTTCCAGGTGCTCTAGGATGGGTATTGTAGGGAAAAATTCATTCGCCGGTTGGACGAGAATTACCACAGAAAGACACAAGGTTATGTTTTCACAGTCGCTTATTGTTGGTTAAGAATCCATAGTTTAATTGTCTTTGTTTTTCCGAACTATTTTCCCAAAATTGTCCAACATTACATTCTCTTTCCTCCTTGCTACCTTTTTTATGCATGGGATTTGGACACCATGTGCCTCCTCTTCTCAGCTACACAATCCACTATATATTTACACAGTTGAGTACATATGACAAGGTCCCCCTCTCTATAGTATTAATTAAGTTTTAATATAGTCAATAGGGTCAAAGACATGGGTTTAAATGGCAGGGTTAAGGTTCCTAGGGATCTAACCCCCCCTTACTCATTTCTTTTCCCTCTTGTGGGTTCATTGCTCCCTTTTTTTCAACGGACCCTCATCCACATCCGATGAATTTTATTAATTCAAAATATTATACATAAGTTCAACTTTAAGCCTCATTGTCTGCCTCACCTTACATTTCAAAATATGAAAGCAAAAATAGGGTGTTACATTCTCCACCCCCTTAGATTAACACCATCCTCGGTGTCCATACATTATACAATATTTACAATCAAAAATTTCAAAACATATGCGGGTATTCATTCCGCATGATTCCCTCCATCTCCCACATCGCTTCCTAGGGGCTATAATGTGTCCATTGGACATTTAGTTTCCCTATGGCCCTGTTCTTGAGCACTTTGACTTTTCATTGCAATATGCACATTGGTTGTACCTGGAATACTCCTTCTGGTTCTACCTTAATCAAAGTCCAATCAAGTACATGATTAGTATCATGAACATATTTCTTTAATAATGAAACATGCAATACATTATGATCCTTCACTAATGGTGGTAATGCCAGTTCATAAGGCATTGGTCCAATCCTATTTAATATCTTGAAAGGTCCACAGAATCTTACGACGAACTTTCTACAACTACCGAAGCTTAATGAGCTTGTCTTTGCTTTTACTTTCAAGAACACATGATCTCCAACATTGAATTCCCTAAACAATATTCCCTTATCTGTGTAGCTTTTATGTCTATCCCATGCCACTTTTCAATTATGATTGATCTTACTTATCTAATCTTCCATGTCCTTTAACATTTTTGGGCCAATAATTACCTTATCCATTGGTTTGTCCCAATTTACTAGAATACTACATTTCTTGCCATATAGGGCTTCGAATGGGCTCATTTTGAACGAGGCCTAATACCCATTGTTATATGTGAATTCTACTAGGGGCTGAAAGATGTCCTTCTTCCTTCATACTCATCCTCATCACAAAATACTTTAATGAATTGTGCTTTCCCCTTAGCACATTTATGCCTTGGTACCCATGGTTGGAAGCATGTGTAACATAGTTTCTTTCTTCTGATTTCTTCCTTGCTTGGTCCCTCTTTCTTTTTCTTTCCAAATGCATATTTTTTCCATGGCTTCTTTTCAAATCTGAACTTGGAAGGAAAGTTGGGCTTGGGAGGATACCTTGTCTTGGGTAGCACATTTTGCAGATCTCTTGCCAAGTTCATGGCCTCTTTCAATGAAGTAGGTTTGTGGGCCTTAACTAAACCCTTCAAATGTTTAGCCAAACCTTTAGTAAAGAGCAATAATAATCCGACCATAGATATATCAACCACCTTAACTGATAATTTTTGAAATTCTAACATGTACTCATCCGGTGTTCCATTTTGCTTCAACTGTGCTAGTTCTTTGAAAGGTATTTATGGGTCTTTTAGCTCAAATATTTCCAATTCCCTGCTAACAAATTATTCATATGTTGTAACCTGATCATGTCCCAATGTTTTAATTCCATGGAACCACCAATCATTGGCTTCTCCCTCAAGATGCAAAATAGCCATTTTTAGAGCATCCTCTTCAACCATTGGATTTAGCTGAAAATACACATCTAGTTTTTGTATCCAAGTATTTGCAGAACTTTGAGATGAGCCATCAAAGGTAGGAAGGGGCATTTTACCTATGGAATAATTCAATTCTTTATTTTGAAAAGGAGTTATGTTACCTCCTCTCATTTTTAGCTTGTTTGAGACAGTAAAGAATTGATCAAATGGCAATGTCCTTCTACAATCTTCACTCAACTCTTGCCATTCTGCTAGAATTTCCTTCATGCCAATTTGAGTGTTAGGTTCTTCTTTGGTCTCAAGAAACTTAGGTGTGGTAGCTATTGTTGAGCTCTGAAATTCATGAGGTTGATTATGAGGCCCTGTCCTTGAGAAAATGCTTCCACCCACTGTCTTCTTTTCCTCACTAGAGAAACTGTTGTTGCCTCTTGTGGCCAATTTGCTACCAATTTGAATAGCCATCAATTCGAACCCTTGCATTATATGCCTTGTCATATCTTCAAAAAATGGTTTCATGAATTTCCTAAAATCATCTTTCTCCTCCATATTAGAAGTTCCTTTCTCGTCCTTATCCATAGTCTCAACAGAATACACCTCTTCTCCTTCTTCTTCCTCTTCACCAAAGGTACTTTTAGTTTTAGTTTCTAAGGGTGGGGGCTTATTTTTCCGACTTCTTGTCCTCATGAATGGTCATCCACATTAGGTTCAAGGACCATTCTCTGATATTACTTGTAGTGTCCCTTTTTATAAATTTGGAAAAATTGTAATTTTGGCCAATTTGACCCTTAGACTAGTTATGACTCCAATGCTCTCAAATGGCTCCAAATGCTTCCAAATTGGGTCTGAAGGTATTTGAAAGGTATTAATACATAAAAATAAGGCTTATATATGTTTTGACACTCTCAAAATACTTTTGCAACATTCATTTAACTTCAGGATAGATTGAGGAATTTTACTAGCAATTTCAAGGTTCAAACCCCCAAGGGTAGAGGTCACTAATGGCTTCCCAAATGCAGTACGACCCTCCAAAATTTCAGAAAATAGACATGTATTGGTTTAAGGAATTAAATGGGCACCCAAATGCATCATTAATCAGTTTCTAAAGGCTGCTGCAACTCCCATAAATCAGAGGTTTGTGGGGGAATGATAGGAAACTTCACCACTTGCTATGAAATTCAATATTTATGTTCCAAAGGCTTATACAATGTATATGAAACTTCTTCAGGACATTAATGACTCTCCATACATCATAAAAATCACAAATATGAACTGATACAAATAAAAATAAATCAACTTCAAGCTCTTACAACAAGATATAGGGAAAATGGCACCATTTATGCATTGTTGGTATTTTTACATAGTTTCACTTGCTATTCGACCTGAGGATCTTATGAGCATCAAATACAGAGTATATATATATCATATTACAAATAAATGGTGTGTCTTGGACTCTCACAAAGAGATCAACATCTCACCATGTGCACCCTTCCTCCAAGATCCAAAATATGAAGAGAAATATGAGAGAGAGATGGGAACAAGTTGAAGGAGAAAAGATCACGAGCTGCCCTGTAGTTTCAACCTGAAACAAATGACTACATTTTAGCTCCAAATGAAAGGTCTGAATGGCCTCTCCAATTTCTAATTAGGATGGGAATCTTTCACCCTTGAAATTGGTACTAAGGCAAGTAGAGTAAACACTCCACTAGCGTGGACAAGCTATGCTCTCCAATATGAAAAATGAGAAATGATCAAAAGCCACTCTCCTTCCTTTTTCTTGTATTTTATTACCTTCCCAAG
Source organism: Larix kaempferi (assembly GCA_027924585.1). Classification (NCBI taxonomy): domain Eukaryota; kingdom Viridiplantae; phylum Streptophyta; class Pinopsida; order Pinales; family Pinaceae; genus Larix; species Larix kaempferi. The sequence goes on along the minus strand of BSBM01000931.1, from coordinate 19,236,279 downwards.
CCTTCCATGGTTCAAATTCCCTCAATGAGCTTCATGGCAACTCAAATTGGGAAGAGATTCCAATGTGTGCCACTTGTCCATCAATTCCTAGCCTCCTCCTTCACTCAATTCAAATGGATGACTCTTTAGCTGCCCTAACTCCCTTGTGCGCCCTCTTGGAGACTATTTTTAGCCCTGACATGTCATATATGTCAGATGTCAGCAATCAGGTCTGATTTGTGTCATAAGTGTCATAGCATCTTCATCATTGTTATCATAGAAGCTAGGGAATCTAGCCCAAGTGTCCCAATAGCTCCAAGATGTCTCTTCCTCTTCCATGGGAGTTACTCTTCCTCTCCATTTCGACCCTCATTGAGTCACGCCGAGTATTATTCCCTTCCAACTCCCCCAAGAGCATTGGACTCCACCTTGGATTCGAATGGGTTAGAGTGGGATGCCATGTGGCATGGGGAATCTTGATTAAGTGTGCCCCACACCTCCAATGTGCTCTCATGACCAAGTGCCACCTTATTTTCCTATATTGAATATTTATTTATTCCCCATTTAATATATTTTGTCAAGCTAATTTCCATTTGGGGTTTTATAGTTTCCTTATTCCAAATCTAATGTTTCCACCCCAACCTAGGAAACGAGTAGATTGGTGGAATTTTCTCTTCTTGAGATTTATTTGAATGGGGACATTACAATCAAACCCTTTTCTGAATATGCCACTATCTTGTTCTTAGATGAGATAGAAGATATTTTAACTTTTGGAGCGGATTCCAGCTTGATGAATCTTGATTCTTTCTCTTTTTCATATTAGGGAGCCACCACAACAGCTATAGAGATGGCACAATGAAGGCAGGCGTCGAAGGAGGGATTCGCCCCTGGCTTAGGGTCTGGAGGGACCACCTTGGAAGGCCGTCAGAGGAAACTCTAGGCGATGCGGAGTGCACATAGTAGAGAAGAGTGGGAACGAAGATTAAGAGGGTATCCTATGGAAAGTGTACTTTTGTCATCTCTATCATACTTCAATGCCAATATGGTTTTAAATTAAACTGAATATAACATTCAGTCATAAATTCAATTTTAACTTAAACAAATGATAACATTAATTTAGAAACCCGATTGAGTCGAATGGTCACTAAGGAACATCAATATGAGTCCAGGAGAAAAGGCATTGAATTTAGAATACATTAGTCCACTATTGGAGTATACAACCTTGCTTTCCCTTATCCCACGTGCATCAGTTGAAGATAAAAGTTAAGTGTTTATTTTGATGTCTTAATACAATAGTTAATGATGACCAAAGAGAATTATCTAGGCCTAAGCTCTCTTCATTCGATATGGTCAATGGTGATGCTAGAATAGTTAGAATATTGTGATTAAGGTAAGGCTCGATGCCATTAGTTTTACCTAAAATCATTTACATCCATGTAATCCTTTTAGACAGTTATGTTATGTGAAAATATGCACAAGAGGAGTGCAACACTTCCCACTTTGGGTTAAGCCTTTGAGGTTGTCAACAAGGCCCAATATTGTAGTATAGAAAGCAAATGTGATTGACCCCAAATTGATTCTATAAGCTCTTGTTAGTGATCCAAAGAAAAATAAAAACATAAACTTGAAATCACTTGAAATAAATTAAAGAGGGATGAGAGGATGCAAACCACAACAGAGAGGAAATGCAAAAACCAATTTAGATTTCCCAATGGTCAAGTTTGTTACAAGAAGTGTCACTTAGGAGTTGTGGGATTCAAAGGGAAGCCAACAATCTCCCTTAGGGAGGTCCTTTTTGTCCACACTCAGTGCTAATTAACTTGACATGGAGCAATGGGAGAAACACTTGCCGCTTAGAGAAAGGTGGAAAGGGAGCTTGAAGAATGCTTGGAGGTATGGGAAGAGGTGGAAGAAGTTCCAACACAATTCCAATAGCATAACCTTGCTCTAATTTATCTTTACTAGATGCATTCCCATGGCCTCCTTTTATAGGCCAAGAAGTGGCCAAGAAACAACTAGATCCAATTGTGGACTCATTAACTCCATGATTTGGCTCCAAAGTACACAAAGGGGGGCCATTCAATGAACCCAAGTACATAGGAAGACCAAATTCAAATTCTTTGAGATGATGGGGCATTGATGAACCTTCAATGCACCGCAAGTGGTTGTGGTCCCATCGTTTTTTACAGTCATGTGGATTTCGAAGGAAAATCCATGCTTGTGTAGCACAAAGAAAAAATTGATAATACATTTTGTAGCGGGGTCTATCACAGGTGTAAGCACACTGCACTTGTTTTTGTCTATCTTTGGAAATTTTTTGACTCATGCTGCTTTCTAGATCCAATGAGGATGTCTTCGGTGGGTTGGATGCTATATGTTGATGATGCCTTACTGCAAGATTAGCGAAAATGTCTCATGTGTACGGAATTTAGGCATTAACATATGATCCATGATGTATGAGGTTTGTAAGGTACTATAGAGTCGATAGTGCATCATCGTTTCTTTTTGTGTGTTTTCCCATGTCCTTTGAAGTTTTGAAATGAGTGTGGATGGAAGGTTCCCTTGGGAGAAGATTCTTGGTGATAACCAGTGAAGCTATAACAAAGAATGGTGTTTTATACAAACGAGATGGGAATATCCATGCTCGTGAAAGCTTGTCAAGATGACTACAATAAGAGGAGACCTATGGGTCAACTCAATGTACTGTTGGTGCATGGATGAAGGCAGATTCAATCCATGCAAGAATAACTAAACCTAGAAATGTTGTTACAGGTGCCGAGGAAGTGGAACGGTGGATGACCATGATAATTCTACAGGAGTGGGGTAACAGAATGCTATTGAGGTTGTTGAATGTAGGACCTCACTGAATTGCTGCTACCATGATTTGTAAATGTGAACACTACTACCTTTGAAGTGTACGACTCTCCCTAATGCAATAGATACATTGACATAATCATATGAGAGACTACTAAGTTAGGTAGCACTGATGACTCTCCCTACTTAGTTCGAGGTGATCCCTTATGTTGATTGAAAGGGATCCCAATGTACAACTGCAACTATTGCAACTCTTAGAATATGAGGATTTGGTGTCAATGAGAGATGAAGCACATGATAAGACAAGAGTATTATCTTGAGAACCAAGATCATGTTATAACCATGAGTAAGAATGACAAACCTGACACAATACTGGCTAGTAAGTGCGAGGCTTATCTTCCTTTGATCGGTGCCAACTTGGGGAGTAACTGACATTCGCATTCTTCAAATAAAGGTACAAGGTGTAATGGAGGGAGACAAACTGTAGATGATGGGTTTTGCCAGTGACATGACATCGAGGGTGATGGTGTTTGACAAAATACATAATGTTGTGGATAGAGAGATTTAACGACATCAATTAAAGGAGACCAGGGGTTGCGACCAAAGGAATGATGGCGTTCCCATGGTTGTGAGTGGATTGGGGAACCGTTTGTACATAAAGAATAATTGGTAGGGTTCCCACTGTTTTTGGTGTGTAAGGGGACCGATTTGATGGTGGTTGGGATTCTCCTAGTTTTGGGTGAGTTGGAGAATCGATTTGATGATGGGAAAAGTTCCCACGGTTTTGAGTGAGTTAGGGAACCTTTTCAATGATGAGGTGAGGGTTTTTTTGCAAATGTGAAGATGAGTGCCCCATGAATCAATGCCATGCAGATTGTTCCTGTGGAATAACTGAATAGAATTGGTTTCTGCAAAGGGTGGGGCCCCATTGTGGTCTTCGCAGGGGAATGATACAAATAATATTGTAGATGATATATTGCTCATGGAGGTATGAGTGGTCAATTGTGGTTCTTGATCGTAACATGTTCCAAGGAGTTTGATGGCATTGACTGCTAATGGTGGGGGAGTAAATATGTAGCTATAAAATGATGAACTATGGGTTGATCATTTCAAGGTGTATCAAATTCCTGGGGCTTGTGGGGGGTTCAAAATCATGGGTGTCTAGTTAAGACTGGGATGCAATGGTGCGCACACCCATGGAGGAAATATCCTACCCTTAGTAGTGATATTGATGGCACATCAGTATTGGGGATGAGGATCCTATGTTTATAAGCGAGAATACATGGTAAATGCAATGCAAATAGAGGGAAGCCATTGCCTATATGCAAATGTCGAGATGATACATGTGATAAAAGTCCGAAAGCATTGCTGAGGGGTGGAGTCTTGTTCTTATAATTGAAAAACAAGAGGTAGTATGCTCTTGGTCATTATCCTACACACACGTTGAAAATACCCAAGTGTAATAAAGAACCTAAAAAAGGTATTGATGTTGCAAAAATAATAACCAAAACATAGCACACCTATGGTGTGCATGTGAAAATGACTACGAAGGGCAGTGCTTGAAAATGACTAAGTGTATAATGTTCTATATGATATTTGAGAAAACAATTGAGTGGTTGTCTTGAGTATATAATCCACAATTGAGAGGTTGTCTTGAGAAATACTTGCATATAATATAACATGAACATTCATCTTTGTATCATTCATACTTTAGTTGATTGGTATAAACCATTGAATTACATGTGGCGTGTTAAAATAGTTCTCTTAGTATAACATTTGAATCTTGCATAAGTCTTAATCCATAGATAATTGACAAATCGATTATGACATTATTCAATTAACTATGAGATATATCACAAAGTCTTAATCCTTCCACTTGTTCGTGTTTTCTTTTTCTTCCTCTTCTTATTTTCCTTTCGACATTATTTTGTACCTTATGGAGCACCTTATTTAAAAATAAAGTCAATAATTATGTTGATTTCGACGTTACTGTGTACCTTATGGAGCACCTTATTTAAAAATACAAGTCAATAATTATGTTGAAGGAGTTTATTTTTCGAAGGTGGGTTTGTGGGCACGACTTCCAATTCTTCGTCTCTCCGTCAAATAAAATCTTGCCATGCATTTAAAAAAAATCGGTTTTTTAAATAAAATTTAGCATATCATGCATTATCCATGCTCTGTTGTGTATTGTCGTGCTCCGTGAGGTTTCCTCCATCTAGCTGTTGTGTATTGTTGTGCTCCTTGAGGTTTCCTCCATCTCAGCGTTCTAATTTGGCCCATCCCATATCTCGTCAGAGCTCGAGATTGCTATGTGCGGAGCATGATTGAGTGCGTGAGGATGGGCAGCTACGATGACATCGTTGTGGCGCCTAGGACCATGGCTGCCCCATGTCCTTCACCTCAAACTCTTCTTCTCTCTGGCACCGAGACAATGATTACAGAGGGCTCGTGAAAGCCGCATTTGAGAGGCAGAGAGAAACACCACAACCATGAACAACAACGTTGTCTGATCATCAACCTTTCACCCGGACTGAAATGTGGATCTAAATTGTGCTTGCATTAAGGAACATGCTTTCTATTATATATGCATCATGTGGTGTCTTCAAAGGAAAGGCCATACAAAAGAAACAACTATTCTAGCATTTGTTTTAGACCTGAAAAAGAAAACTCATCATAAAACTTCAAAGCTCAAAACTAAATATTACTAGAAACCATGCCAATTCTACTACAGATAAGAATTCAATGTAAATTTCCATCGGGAGTGCCTTTAGGGTATAGATTGTGTGTCAAATGAAGGGTAGCCTATAAAAGTGAAAAACATGAAAGACATTACATTGAAGGATAATGATCTTAAAAGATTTTTATAAAAGTTAAACTTTGACAATGTCAAACAAAGGAACTTGTATCAAGCTAGAGGAGGGGAGTGTAGCAAGAGATCACATAGGCTTCAATTTGTTTAAGAATTCAAAAGATTAAAGTTATAAAAACATCCACAAAGTTGTTATTAGTAAAACCCAAAATCCAATGATTGCTTATAAAAACTATTATTCTTTCTTCTATCAAAGCAACATGAGTAAAGATCCTTGTTACATATATATATTTTTACTATAAAAACAACAAGGCCAATGAGTTAGTTCAAGTGATTGAGAGGTGTAAATTACAAGTTACAGATAGATTATAATAAACTCTATGCCTAAATCAATAATATATCACTAAAAAATTAATAGAATTAAAATCAATTATTTCAAGAATATTAAATCATTAAACTATAACTTTAAGACAATATAATCAAGCTATATTAAAAAATATTATTAAAAAAGAAAAACTAACATAAAAAAAATTATATCATATACATCAATTATATTTTTAATTTTTATATAATAGTATGATGTAGTTATATTTTATTAAATTCTCCAAATGTAAAAATATCACACAAATTTTAAATTATAATTATTTTTTATATAAAAATATAATTATAGTTTATTAAGTTTTTAAATTGGAACATGAATAGATAATCTTTGAATCTATATTTATTATTTTTTTTTATTAAAAAAAAATTGAAAATATTTTGCTTTATTATATATATGTATATATATAGTCCGTATATAATTTATGAGAAAGATAATTTTATGGCGAAGCTTGATGAAGATCACTAAAAACAAGCTAGATTTGCCGTCCGATAACTCCGAGTCTACAGAACATTAACAAAGAATTGGATTAGTCGATAGTAATATTATTCAAATTAGACAAAGTGATAATGTTACCAAGAATATTTCAAATATTATTAATGGAGATTACGTTAGAAAATTAGTGTTTAAACAGTTGTAAAATCCAAATCACTCACTTAGTAGATCTGGGCTATGTGATACGATAGGATTATGCCACTCGAAGAAGATTTATTCGAGCGTTAATTTTTGCATTTACTTAAAATATAAAGAGCACATGGATATCCTTCAATTGGTCGTTGAAAAGGCCAAAAAGGATCCCATAGAATGAGAATATTCGAGCACTGGATAGTCCACAGGGGTTGTTGTGACTAAAGAGAATATTCATAATGATGGAAAAGTCTTAAAGTCCCGAAGCATTGTGTAGAAAGAGGGTATTCATCATGATAGAAAAAAGTACAAAGATTCATAATGAGAAATATATCATATTTGGTGGTGAGCATTTCTTTTGGAGTATTTGTGGGAACATTAAAATTAATTTAATATAAAAAAATAGTGATTAGTTTAATTATAGTTGTGCACTTAATTCTTTGGCACATAGGTTAGACACACTATAATGAATAGATGTTTGTAAATTTATTTTTTCTTGTTTTACAATGTTGTACATGTCCTTTAGTCATTTATACTGCATGCACCATTTACACCTGGTCATCACAATGTTGCAGGCATGCATCGACCACCTATACTGGATGCACCCTCTACACTTGGTAGGACATCATTTGAAAGCTTCAATGAATGTGTCTCATAGGGCCATCAACCTTACTGATACATATTTTTAACAAGACCCTATTTCTCAACTATAACAACTATGAGCTCGACTACCTGCAACATCTATGAGGTTAGGTTCTTACAAACGACCTTCTCTTTTGAATCTCTCTACTACTACAAATATTTGAAAGCTTTCTTGAATGTCACTACTCAATCGATATCATGCTCGAATCAATGGCTTCCATGGCTTAATGATTGCAATAGATATAGATTGCACATAACAGAGTACCGATAGGATAACTGTAAGACACACCTAGCATTACCCATTCCGATGGATGTGGAAGAGAAGGAATCCATTCATAGATGGCTGGAGAATTCATCGTCGATTCAGCAGATGAACATATTACTTAATGTGTTGCAGAGAGTAATTGAATTTATAACCAACGGGTTTGGTTGTTTGAGAAATGAGAACTTCTATCAATTGTTCGATTCATGTCATTTAGATGCGTGCGAATGAAGCCATCCCATCGAAATATTTCCATAATCATTTCATCTTTCACTGTCCCCGAAGCGGAGAAATGAAACGTCGAAGATAACTTCGATATGTTGCAAGATGAGAGAAAGTTGTGCTAAATTCCATAATCATGTGCGATGATGTGCCTTCTCATTACAGGCAGTACGAGGCATTTCTTCTATTGGAGGGCCACGAAGCAAAACAACCATGGCTCGCACAGACTCCCTAGAATTATTGACACAACCACCCAAATTATTGCACCACGAACGGGACTTCTTCAAGACCCACACTTTCAGCATCACAGTCCTTACTTTTCTTTGACTCCATAAGGCACTGGTTATCTAAAAGTTTATATATTGATCAGGACCATTTGTCCTTGTGTTTATTTCATCTTGTGAATGCTTTAGTGATTTGTCAAATCTTGAATCATACTGCCATCTTGTTATCTTATCTTGCAACGTGGATTGCTATTATCTGTTGTTCATCTTTATATATTTTTGGTCTCACCACAAGAAAACTCCTAAACAACACCCATCCGCATCATTTCACCAAAAAACACTTAAAAAACACAAGAGCCTTAGACAACTCTTTGTAGGGACTACCCCCCTTGGCTTCGTTAGGAGTTAGCCTAAACGGAGGAGCTGGGATTTAGGTGACAGTACCTAGCTCATTGCTTGCCCCCAAGGCCACACCTCTCCCCACTTTTAGTGAAGAGACAGCTTTCGAAAGATTTCCGCTGCTGGTGTGCAATCTGGCGGACAACAGGGCTATTTAACATAACCACTCCATGGCATATGTTATCGAAAAATTAGATCCTGTGGAACAAAGCTGCTCCAAAATTTAAACATAAAATATATCTAACAAGCTAGAGTTAATGATTTGAGAATCCTGAAGCTCCTCCCACACAATGACGCCTTCTTCTCCAGTCATCGCTAGTTTTGAGAGTTTGTTGGCCTGTGAGTTATGATATCTATAGACATGATCAAAGGAAATATTTTTGCAGCGTAGGATTTCAGTCCTGAATCTTGTGCACCAGTGCATTAGATTTGAAATTTTCAGAGAATAATCACCACAGACCATTTGATGGTGACTCTTGAGTTGCCAAAAACTTGGAGGTTACTAAGACCAAAAATATTGGCCACTCTTACCACAACCCAAAGCGCCATCAACTCCGCTTTCATACTTGAACCCTCTCCACAGAATAGATGCAGAGTGAAGTAGTGTTGATGGTTTAAAAATACTACTCTCCCTGCTGCACATAATCCAGGGTTGGTTGCCCCATCAAAATAAGCAACATGTCTATCAGAAGGAGGAGAGAATAAACTCACTTTCTGAACCTTAGAAGCCGCCATTGCATAGTCATAAGTAGAGTGCAAAAACAAAAGGAATTCGGGTGGATATATTACATTGAAAGGCATTACTATTATTATTTATTATTGAATGCTAAGTTGTACACTTTTTTTTAAAAATGAAGTTTTATTTATTGTTAAATGTTAAGTTATAACATAATTTCCATCTCATATTGTAACACCAAAATCCCACTTTGAAAGAGATGGGACAACTAAACAGTTGTTGTAGATAAGATAGGATATGGACACATTTGGCATTTGCATCAACACTTGATACATGATTTTGGTGTTATAGTTATTATGGTATGACAATTTTAGTAGGTGATTCATCGATTACTATCTCTAGCATAAATTAGCTACTACAACATATTGATTTTCTACTTGGCGTTTCATTTCCCCCACTTTGGGGGTATGCTAGTTATTATTCTTTAATTAACATTTGAACAAACACATGTCGTAGTCATGTTTCCAAAGACGAAAGGGGAATTGTTTTTGACACTAACTTTGTTCTTACTTTAGAAAATTCTATTATAGGTTGCATTATAAATGTGATGAGTGCTTAATCTTCAATTTGGTGATAAACAACATGCTTCCATTTTAAAACAATTAATGAGATGATAAGTAATATTCCATTGTTTTGTTCATTTATTTATGTGAGTTTATAAAATACCTATTCATATTAAAATATTCTGAAAAGGATTGGGAAAATTAGCATTCCTGGAATGATTTTTATAATCACATTCAATCTTTTTTTATTTAGAGAGAAATTTGTTTTTTTATTCATAATGCATTCTATTATAATAGGAAATGAAAGTTTAGGGTTTTTGAGGTTGGTGGTGGTGGAAGACAAGTGGAAAAAGAGGAGGGTTTCATTTGATTGCAAATTGTTGAACTTTAGATTATTTGTTTTGAAGTTGAAACCAAATCAAGATAGTTAACGGACCAGGAGATTGCATTGCAAATTGCAGCCAAGTTTAGTTTTATGACGAAGATTACATTGCAAATTGCAGCCAAGTTTTATGATGGTAACCATTGCTAGTTCATTGGCCTATTTATCAAACTTTATTGAAATTTGATATTGTAATATTCTTTGGATTGATTTTAGATTTAGTAATTTTTTAAAAATATTTATATTTTTAAAAAATTTCTAATATTTTTTATTATAAATTTTAAATTGAATTAGAATTATAGGATAATTAGATTGATTTAGTACTTAAATCATATCATAAAGAGAAATGAGGTTAAGAGTTGGTGGGGTTTAGGGGCAACACTTGACTGCAAGCTTTGCAAGTACTTGACTTGAGCTTTAACTCTATCAAAGGTTATATTCCAATCCCATTCGCAACGTCACTTTTGACTGTTTTAGAAACCTTGCACTCAAATCTTGAAAGAAAAACTAGTGTCTGATAAACTTAAAACCTAAAACTTGTGACATGTCCATTGATAACATGCCTTTGATGGACGGTTAATCTAATGAAGTATTAGCTAGAATGTTATAGTGATAGAACACTTTTCCTTTTTCTTTGGCTTTATAGTCGGAGAGGGAGAAATGGAGCTTCTGATAATGTTATTCCTTTTGAGCATGGCTGCCTCCGTCCCTGCAGCAGCGAAGTCATATTCCCGTGCTCATCGTCCGGAAGATGGTTTATATGGATTAACGCGTCCTTTTGATTCGGTGGAAGAAGATGAATTCATGTCATCATCAATGCAAGCCCACGATAAAAGAGACATCCATGCTCTATTGTCGTTCCGAAAGGCGATAACATCAGATCCACTGGGAAGGCTCTCTAATTGGACGGCCGAGAACTCCGAGAGCATATGTTCTTGGTATGGTATTCGCTGCCGGAAACACAGAGTGGTGGCAATTGAACTTCATGAAGAAGGATTGGAAGGTACTCTTACGCAGTCTCTTGGCAATCTGTCTTCATTATGCACTTTGAAAATTTATGGTAATAGTTTAGCTGGAAGAATTCCGCCCACGTTTGGCCAGTTGAAGGCTTTGCAAGTACTTGACATGAGTTTTAACTCTATCAACGGATATATTCCAGTCGAATTGGGCCTGCTGCAAGCTTTGCAAGTACTTGACTTGAGCTTTAACTCTATCAAAGGTTATATTCCAATCGAATTGGGCCTGCTGCAGAAACTGCGCTATTTAAATCTTGCTTCTAATACTTTGGCAGGAAGAATTCCACACGAGTTAGGCCAGCTTAAAGCGTTGCAAGTACTTGACCTGAGCAACAACATAAATAATGTCGATACAAACCGTTTGAGAATGACTATTACTGTAGAAAGTTTGACTGGAGGAATTCCACCCGTGCTTGGTCACCTTAAAGCGCTACGAATAATGGACCTCAGCGGGAATACTCTGGGCGGTCCTGTTCCAGTGGAGTTGGGCCTGCTGCAGAAACTGGAGCACCTGAATCTTCGTGAGAACGGATTATCAGGCAGTATACCACGTCAGTTGGGTTTACTGTTGAAACTACAGTATCTGGACCTGGGGTTCAATCAACTCGGCGGTCCTATTCCAGTCGAGTTGGGCATGCTGCAGAAACTACAGTATCTGGACCTGGCGGTCAATATGCTCGGCGGTCCTATTCCAGTCGAGTTGGGCATGCTGCAGAAACTAACAAATTATCAGGCGGCATACCACGTCAATTGGGTAATTTGACACACCTTACACATCTATCAATTTCTGACCTTAATATTTCCGGCTATATTCCTTCTGAAATAATCCGTCTTCCCCTTTCCGATCTCTCTCTTACTGCACTTAACCTTGCAGAAATACCTAAATCCATTCTCTCCAACTTGACAAAGTTGAACACCTTAGATCTCTCTGCTAACCTCATCAATAATATTCCTAAAGACATTGCCAAATTGACGAGGTTGACTTACTTAGATCTCACAGACAACTACATCGGTGACATTTCGGAAGACATTGCCAATTTGACCAAGTTATCCTCGTTAATTCTCTCTAGAAACCTCTTTACCAACATTCCTATAGCCTTGTCAAAATTGACTCAGTTGAATACACTAGCTCTTGATTACAACACTCTCATTGGTAACATTCCTTCTTGTAACCTTGGCTAATTTGACTCACTTGACTTTTCTATATCTGGGTCACAACAATCTCACTCATAACATCCCAATGGCCCTTGCCAAATTGACCCAGTTAACTGGACTAGATCTTAATCACAACAATCTCAATGGTAACATTCCGATAGCCATTGCTAATTTGAGTCAATTGACTGAATTACGTCTTAGTGATAATAGTTTCACGGGTGTCATACCTAAAGCCATTACTAAGTTGAAGAAGCTTCAAAACATTATCTTGTCAAACAATAATCTCGGAGGGAAAATTCCAAAAACCATAGGAAAGCTTCATTCATTGGAATCTTTATATTTGGACTCAAACAATTTTATTGGGAAAATCCCATATTCTATAGGTAATTTAAAGTTTCTCAAGGATCTAAGCATATATAATAATAGTTTTTCTGGGAGTATTCCTAGTACTATTAAAAATTTGGTTTCACTTGAAATGTTAGATCTATCAGAAAAGGGTCCTATTCCATCAGAGGGCATTTACAATTGGACTTATAACAACCTTAATGGGACACTACCCTCATCTTTGATCAAATGTACCAATCTGTTGGTACTAGATTTAAGCAATAATAGATTTACAAGGGTGCTTCCTTCATACCTTGCAAATTTTGACAAGTTGCTAATTTTAAGTGTTGGTAATAATAATCTCCATGGTAGTGTTCCTCAATGGGCCACAAATTTCACCTATTTGTTATTGTTGGATTTATCCAACAATAGATTCAGCGGAAGAATACCATATGATCTTCAAAGACTCCAAGGATTTACGACAAGTGAATCTTCAACCGGGTACTTCAATGATTTTGTACAGGGAGTTGAAATGATCCTTTACATAAAAGGATTTCAGTATAATTTGTCTTCTATGTTAGCTGGAAACAAAATATTGGATTTGTCCATGAATAATCTTACAGGAGAAATACCTATAAGCATAGGACATATGAATGGATTACGGTTGCTAAATTTGTCTGGAAATCAATTGGAAGGGAAAATACCTGCATCTCTTAGTGAGATATCTAATTTGGAGGAATTGGACTTAGCCAAAAATAGATTGAGTGGAACAATTCCTCAAGAGCTCTCTAAATTATCATTTTTAGCTTCTCTTGATGTTTCGTCTAATAACCTTTGTGGGCTAATCCCAAGAGGGACGCAATTTTTTACTTTTAATGAGACTTCATTTCAAAGGAACAAATGCTTGTGTGGGTTTCCTCTATCACCGTGTAATCAAAAGGATAAGCCAAAGAAAACACATGTTGGAGACAATGCCATTGGGACCAATATTAAAAGAGGATGGTTGAGTCGTGTAGATGAACAAGTGTCTTTGATAGCATTGGAGTTGGGAGTGGGGATTGGGTTTGGTGGAGTTGTTGCTATCTTCATTGTTTGGGACAAAGCAAGGCATTGGATAGTGGGGTTGCCTTCCAACAACACACCGAGACCATTTTATGGCATCTATAGACTCCCTACATAATTCAATAGCACTTTATCCATATGCCTTACCAGCTTAATCTATGTAATGTGGAATGCCATTTATTCATTTGCCAAGTTGTGTTAGTCTATATAATGTGAATTTATGGTATAGTGTTTAAATGTTGGGGAATTAACTTTCTTGAAAAATGTTGAGTGAACTTCAAAGATCTTTTTAAATTTTTGTTAATTATGTGTGCTATGTATTGCGAAGTAAGATTGATATTGTTATAATATTTGTCGATTTTTTAAACTATTAAAAACATTATAATATTAATAACAAATATCAAGTATCAATGAAATTTTTTGTAAAATTAATTTTCTTATTAAAATAAGAAAATTGAATGACAATCACATCTTACCAAGTCTTCAAGTTTATTGATATTAAATGAGGGACATGCTATAGTATATTTCTACTCAACTCTGTTAAAATAGCTGATTAAATTGCATTTAATAAAAATTTGTTATACTAATGATTCAATTTAATATTATTAGAAAGATGGATTGAAAATAATGTTTAGATAGATTTTAAGTATTATTTAAAAAATGGATCCAAAATAATATTTAGATGGATTTCAAGTATAATAAATTTAATAGCCAATTGGGAGTAGCGCTATTGGTAATGATTAAATAAGATGAGAAGTTATAAATGGAAGGTCACAAGTTGAAATTTCCATTAAATTATTAAAAATTATAGACATAACCAGTAATCGTTCTTCTTCTATCTGTCCATATGTAATCCAAACAAGTTCAAATACTTGAAGAGCTAATCTACTAAAATAAACTTAAATAGCTAAATATATATTAATATTGATTTTATAATGAAATATAATTTTTTTTACACTCAATTAAATAATAAAAATAAAATATAATAGTATTATTCATATCATTAAATAAGAGTTCTTATTGCATTTCAAAATTAAATAATTAAAATAAAAAATAAGAATTAATATTATTGTTTTTATAATTAAATATAAATTTTTATTATACGTTATAAAAAAAAGGTATAAACTAATATTATTAACTATATAATCAAACATCAATCATATGAACATAAATTAAAATTTAAAAATGAAATATTAGTGTTAATTTAATATTTTCTTGAATTAATTTTTAATTAGCTAATAAAACATGTTACAGTTGTTTATGTTAATATACTTGCAATGAAATTGTCATATACAGGGTTAAAATGATTTTACAAGTACTAAAAGATCTATGATTTTTATTATCATAATTATTTAATGGATAGATTATATTTCAATTAATTTATTATTTTATTTGTAAGAAGAAACTTTATCGCTTCTACATTCATGGTTTTAAAGTTTACTTAAAAATACAATTAAAAAGCTTTTACAGATTTTAAAGTTGATCTTGTATCTTAAAAATTAATTTAAGTCAATAAAGTGTGTCACAATCAGAGTAGATTATGAAATAAAGAAATGATTTATTATCATAATTATGAAAAGATCTATGATTTTTATTATCATAATTATTTAATGGATAGATTATATTTCAATTAATTTATTATTTTATTTGTAAGAAGAAACTTTATCGCTTCTACATTCATGGTTTTAAAGTTTACTTAAAAATACAATTAAAAAGCTTTTACAGATTTTAAAGTTGATCTTGTATCTTAAAAATTAATTTAAGTCAATAAAGTGTGTCACAATCAGAGTAGATTATGAAATAAAGAAATGGTTTAGTTCTACGTACAATAATACCAAATGTGTTTCCCATACATAATTATCTTTTTAAATTCATAATTATCTTTTTAAATTCCATTCCTTTTCCAAGGATCAGATAGTCCTCTTCACACAAGGCTATACTATTATTTAGATGTTGATTATCTTAAACCTTTAAATCCATTGCAATGTAATAAATACTTTAGTTTACTCGATCGAATCCATCTTTCCACTTGAATCATAGAGACATAATCCTATTTTTCTTTTTTATATTGTGCTAGCTAGGTCTCAATGTAGTTCATGTTTTCTAATTATTATTGTAGTTATGTTCTTTCAGTAATATATCATTTTAGCATGTTGTATGTTGGAGCATGGTATCATTCAAAATGTATCCAAACACACTAGTGCATTCTTATAAGAATTGAGGTCTTTTCTTATGATGATAAATGAATTGTTTGTAAAATGAGATCATTAATTATTTGTAGTATTTTTTTTGCTTATCCGTGTATATCTTGTTATGGTGTATAGAACATATTTTCTCTATTATAAACAATAGTTGAATACATCTATTGCAATAACATAATGGTTTAGGTATTTGTAGGATTTTTTTCTTTCTTTCTCATAGATCAATTTATCCCAATCTTTTAGGTTGGGTAGTTGTCGAAAAGCTATTCTTGCATATCAATATATCTTAATATCTTCAAATTTGACACCATTGGTATTTAGGGACATTGTTGAATTGGAAAATAGTTTTTACATCATACAAAAAAGAGGTAAAACCCAAGCACTCATAGTATGTGTGCAAATGCTACTTTAATGAATGGGACCTAAGTTCCACTATTTTTTCACTCTTTTAAAATGTTATAAAGAAAAATATTTATCATTCTTTATCTATAAATATTGCTATGTGGATTGTTAAAAAGCTTATTCATTCCATCGCTATTTAGTTTTCAATTAGTTAGATACCAAAAAAAATGTAGATTTTATGCATGACTATATCCTTGTGCTAATTGTGGACTAGATAATTGTAATATCCCCAATTTTCACTTGGAATGTATTTAATCAAAATTATGTAAATGATGTAAATTCGCTAGTATGGATTCCTAGTGTGGAGCTCAAGGCCAAGGTTTGAAGCATTTGAGCTTCCTCTCTTTAGGCTATTATGAAAGAATCTAGTAGCTAGAGGGGTATCCCTTAAGTCTTAATATTTTCCATTAATGAGGAATAATTTTATAGCATAGGGTGAGAAAATTTATTGAAAATAATGATAGAGCAATGTAGACATATTTTTCACAAATGTGAGCAATGTATTCTAGTTTAATTAGACATTTTGATCTATATGGACGACAGATTTTGAAGGCCTTTGAGTTCTTTGAAATAACAATGAGGATGGAAATCATTGAATCAAAGACAATAAATAGTCAAGTAGTACATAGATCAAGGGAGTCACTATTATACTCGAATGAAAGAAAATGTAATAGGTATTTTCAGATGAATACAATAGTTCATGAGATGACCATAAAACTTGAGACATGCTTAATTTCAAGAGCATGAAGATCATCTTGATATTGGATGGAATAGTAGCATATACTAAATTCCATTATGAAAACACTGATCTTGATATAACTCAACGCGAGACACAAAAAATATAAAGTATTTAGAATTGAATGCTACAACAATAAAAAGTAATAAATAGGTAACTATTCCTAATAGTAGTTAATAATATTAAAATATAATTTATGAAGAGAAGTGTCTCTTCAATATGTGATGGCCAAGCCATATTTAAGGCAACCATATCCTTTGTAATTGATCCATCATCAATTATATATTATTATTTTATCAAATGGAGTTATTTTCCATTGGAGGATTATTCGCTTGAATAATCACTGAGTATATCCAGACACGGATATAGCATTGGTATCAGAGCCAACCGTTCTCGGCCCTGCTGATTCTGGATTTTAGCCATACATCTTGGAGCTTCTCCAAATCAGGCTTTTAGCCATAAGTGTCAGAGTTTCTCTGAATCGGATTTTTGACCTCCATATCCATCCATTCACGCCCTCCAGGCTGCCTCGTTCTAACCTGCACCACTCCTCCAGCCACGCCCATCTCTACATAGGACCGCTCCACGCCCTTTCTGCATCTCCACGTCCTTATCATAGCTCCCACTCCACCCCCCACGCTAATTTTATGCCGCGCGCTCATCCCTGTACCTCCCTCCTCCCAGCAACCCGCGCATCCCCCTCCACCGTAGCATCCCCTCTCGCGCTGCCTCCGCTCACTGCGCAACCCTCCCTCTCCTTCCACATCCACAACTCCCCCTCCACCAGCTACCTCTCCATCTCCGCGCCCTCCACCATCGCGCTCCATCACCTCCGTCCCGCGCAGCACTTCCACCTGCTGCCCCACACCACCCCCACGCGCTTCCGCTCCTATCCATACCTCTCCGCCCTTCTGCGCCCTCACCCCACCTGCGCCTCCCTCTCTGCACTCCACCGCAACCTTTCCTCCTCTCCGCGTCGCCGCTCCCAACTCCCTGCCACCATTCCCTTTATCTCCCTGCATTCCAACTCCCGCCCAACCTTACCATCCACCCCCGTGCATGCACGCCTCCAGCCTGCGCGTCTGCAAGCCCTCCGCCAGCTTCACACCACCGCCAACCCACGCACAGCTCCCTCATGCGCCCTCGTCCATAGATTCATTCTCCTCGTCAATTGCCTCTGCAACTACGCCTACCCACCATCACAACTGCACCAACTCGACCAATCCATCCTCGCGGCCACCTCTTCCAGCACACCTCCACCACTACCGACCCCCGTCCGCCGCCTCCAGCTCGGCCACTCCCTCCTCCAGACCACTACACCTCTCTTCCACGTGTATTTTTCCATTCAAAAAAAACTATTTATAACACCTCTCTTCCACGTGTATTTTAAAAAAAATATTATTATAACACATTATTATTAAATTTAATAATAAGTGTTATTATAATATAAGTATTTATACTATTATTATTTAAAAAAAAAAAGAAATAATAATTATTATTTTATAATTATTATTTTTGGAAAAAAAAAGAAAAAAAAGAGATCAATTATCATTGAAGGAAGCCAAGGACCAGTTTTCATCGTCAAGAAGACATTAAGACAAAGCCAAGAAAAACAAAAACCAGAAGTCCAAGCAAGACTCCTTATTGTCAAAGAAGTCGAAGAACACTTATCACCGAAGAAATCAAAGTCAAGGATAGTTATTTATCATTGAAAAAGTCAAAGTAAAGGAAGGCTTATCAAGAAGTCGAGACGCGTTAACGACAAGGACGACCAAGTTTAAGAAAAGACTCATCAAAGAAATCAAAGAAGATCATCCCACCGTCAAAGAAATCAGAAACCATGGCAGCCGATTTGTGAGAAAAATTAGAAGCCAAGTTAAAACGCTATCAAAAAGACAATGAAGAATTACGAGGCATTAATACACGATCAGAAGTAAGGATTGCACTACATAAGATACAAGAAAGGTTCAATGAACACACAATGTCCAGCTAGAAAAATCACATAGAAAAATTATGTGCGCAAATCAAGGAATTAAAAGATGAAAGTGATTTCAATCAGAGGTTGAAAAATCAAGATATAAAGAAGGAAATAAATAATTACGAAGCAGAAATAATACGCTTGAACAAAATCGTTAGCGACAAAGATGAAGAACTAATGCAGTTACGACATAAATTAGAAAGTCAAGAATCAGAGGTCGGCCAGTGTCGACAACAGATAAAAGTTCTTCAACAACAAAATGACGACTCTAAAAAGACACATAAGTCAGAGATCGCGAAGAGTAATAAAGCATTATCTAACAATGCTGAAGAATTTTTTAGACTAAGAAATCATAACAAGATATTAGTCACAAAAATTAAGAAGTTGAAAAATAGCCGAAAGATAGAACAATCTATGGAAGACATTGAAATAAAACTTCTAGACAAGCAGGAAGAAAATAGCTGCATCAGAAGTCATAATGAAGATCTTAAGGAACAACTTAAGACATCTGAAGATGACAGAAAATCGCAAGTCGAATTGATTAAGAAGTTTCAAAATGATAATAGGCAGTTAGAAAACAAGTTGGAAAAGATACAGAACAAAAAATTAAATCCTCAAGAGACGAAAATACAACTTCCAACTCAGATCAATGCTCTAAAAGCAACATTCGTAAACGAAAATGATATCGCGAAAGTTCCCTATCGACACCCCAACCATAAAAACCGATATTTGAAAAAGTGGGAAATGTCGAAAGATAATGGTACTAATGTGGTCAAATCTCCTGACGACACATCAATAGGGAATCCCATCAGTCCACAACAAATCAATTTGGGATGGATTGATCCGTCCACATATCGAAAGTTATGCTTTACACTTAGCAGTTCATATCGACATGTTTCGGCAGCCACGACATCGCAAAGAACAGTGCGACAAAATTATAAGGCTTTGAGGACAAAGCCTCTCTAAGAGAGTGGCAATGCTACAACAATAAAAAGTAATAAATAGGTAACTATTCCTAATAGTAGTTAATAATATTAAAATATAATTTATGAAGAGAAGTGTCTCTTCAATATGTGATGGCCAAGCCATATTTAAGGCAACCATATCCTTTGTAATTGATCCATCATCAATTATATATTATTATTTTATCAAATGGAGTTATTTTCCTTTGGAGGATTATTCGCTTGAATAATCACTGAGTATATCCGAACACGGATATAGCATTGAATCATTACTTGATATTATAAAACATACTTTGTTACAAAGACAATATTGACAACAAGTCTGCAATAACAATCTCCATAACTAAAATGAGGTATATCTCATATTTTATAGAAAGCTAGAGTAAGTAGTTCATGAGACTATGAAAAACACATAAACTAGAAATATAGATTGATTAAACGAGGGTTTAATCCTCAAGATTACAAAATCTACAACAGAGTTCTATTCAAAATCTTTTATGTTTGTGTTCTTCTCTTTGACATTAAATAAAATTGAAAGAACAAGCCTTTTATGCTCTTTCTTCTTCAACTAATTCTTGATTCTTGATAACAACCATTGCTAATAATATGCACAAGTGGATGCTAAAATGTAGCTCAAATTTAAACCATCAACTCCTTCCTCTTAGCTAGGAATATAGGAGGAACATGGTTCCACCTATTTCGCTTCCTTTTGTTGGTATTTGGCACAAAATCTTGTTGTATATCGATAGGATTTTTGCTTGTTAACTTTTTTATTATTATCCATTCATTACTCGTGGGATGATTGAACTCAACCATTTTTTGTAAGATGCATCCAATTTTGTAAATAAATCAAAGGAAGCCAGGGGATGACTTTGATATAAATGTTTAACAACATTTAGTAATTTAGAATTACGAAGTAACCTTTCATAAATATGTTTCCTTTTTAATGGTCATGTCATATCCTGAAATATTTATCAATTATTCCTTTGATTTAATAGATTGCCATGGTAACACTCCAAGGGGAACATATCCCGAATTCTTGCAGTGTCCCTTTTTAAGAATTTGCAAAAACTAGGAAAAATTGCCAATTTTGACCAATTCGACCCTTAGACTAGTCTTGACTCAACTGCTTCCAAATGGCTCCAAATTGTTCCGAATTGGGTATGAATGAGTTTGGAAGGTATTCATACATGTAGATGAGGCTGATGGATGCTTGGACACTCTTAAGACACTTCTGCAACATTAATTTATAATCAAGGAAAAATGATGAACTTTACTAGTCAAATCGAGGTTCACAATCCCTAAGGGTAGGAGACAAAGACGGCTTCCCAAACACTGTAAAACCTTCCCAAATTTCAAAACAGAGACATGGTGCTGATAAAAGGCTTCAATGGGCTCCCCAATTCATCATTAATAAGTTTCTATAAGCTTCCGCAACTCCCATAAATCAAATGTTTGTATACTAGCTTTGACATTGTTAGAAAAACAGGATCACATAGCAATGACAATAAACACAAATACACATATAATCACAGATACACATTACAAGAGAGACACAGATATATCGTGGTTCACCCAACTTGGGCTACGTCCACACTGAATTTTCCAGTCCTTATTATTATTACCGTCCAGCAAGGTGAAGGGATACAACCTGCAGCACAACCGCTGCACTTCCTCTTCTCTGTTTCACAGTCTCTCTCCTGATCTCAGAGATCTTTACAATGCATAAAACCTAATACATCATCATCCCTAGCCGTATTACAATGTCTTTATTTTATAAGGGAAATACAATGGGAAAATACCACGGGATACCCAAAACCATGGGCCCGCAAAATAGCTGGCTCCATACAAGGACATGTGGGATGGAACGGAGTCTCGAGAGTGGTGTTCAACACTACACCAACTAGGATGTAGGATAACTGGTGCTCCGAGGTCGCCTCCCAGTGGTTCCCGCATCCTTAGTCAGAATTTCCCCACACGAAATCCAATTGAAGTGTCGGATTTTCACTTATGTTAAAGGGTGGTTGATTTTATTAGGTGAATATTAAGTTAAATGTGAAAAAATTAATAAGTGGCCACAACAGTTTCTGGTTTCCCACAGGCTCAGGCAAAGTGCCCGCAAGGGGAAAGAGCATACTCCAGCTATGAACCAAGTGTAACTTCAAATTTGAACAATTGTATTGTGGAGAGTAAATTGCGAAAAATGAAAGATACAGCTCACCAAGTTTATGCGTCACTTTCTGATCAACCACCACTAACATCGATCCCTTTAGGTGGTGGTGAGAGCATACTTCGTGGCGACGAAACTTGTTTTATTTATAAGTTTACTTTTGCAAAAAATAAAAAGATAAAAATGAAGATCTACTGAAATGGAAGTTAGGTATACACCCTGCACTTTCAAAGTGAGTGTGTGAAAGTTGTGGAGTTAGAAAAAATCAATTTAAAAAATTTGACAAAATGCGAATTCCCCCAGGGGGATGGGGTGTGCGCGTTGGGTATCCCACTGCTCTCGTTTACTATTCTTTACAATTTGCTTAATATAAAATGCCTCTTAGTCCTTTTAGACTTGGATCTAAGGGCTTACAAACTTGGAAATGCGAAACTAGAAGAAAGAGGTCATTGGAAAGCCCTTTTTGGTATCTTCTGGCGGAAAATGGCCAGAGTTTCTTCCTCTTTTTCTTTAGACCTGCTAAAAACCAGAAAACAAACTTTATTAGAATTTGATGGAAATGAATTTAAACAAATAAAAAAAATTGGAAATTTTTTTTGTACTTAGAAAATTTTAAAATGCAAGTACAAAAGCTTGAAATCTAGATCTATTTATGAATCTACTTTATAAATGTGAATGTCTAGATATGCTAAGAATGCTTAAGAAATATCAGATCTGAAAATGAATAATAAACTGAAAGATTTAGATCTAATAATCCAAGCATGAAACAAAAATTCAAAGGAGAGAGATTTGTAGAGGTGGAGATGGATGAGGCTTTAGATCCCAATGCCCTTGTCACTTGCAAATGCCTTTGAGAGATCTCTGCAATACACTTATGTTAGATAAAATATGGTTGCCCAAGAAGAGGAAGAACAACCAGATTCCTAATCCCCTTGAGCATTAGATCTGCAACTAAACAACACCAAAACTTGCAATATAAAACATGAGATCTTAGTGTGTTAGAATAAAATGAAATCGAATGAATCTAAGTATAACCGAATACAGTTGATTACATTCAAATCTCCTAATATCTAAGCACACACAAACAACTTATCAACCATAAATGTTTGTTTCTATACCCAATAGACTAGATCTACAATAATGAAAGCATGGAATAGTAATGAAAAGCAACAATATCACCTCATGAGCAAAGTTCCAACATAAGATGCACACGATGGACCTCCAAAGTCTTTCAATATATTAACAAAATAGCAACACTGTACAAACTAGCATAGGTTCAATGCATCCATGAAAATCAATGGAACAAAGACCTTGCTTTTATAACCTCACAGGGAGAGAGGTCGAATTCATGAGGGCATGTGAATTAGTTGAGTGAGATGACAAGTGCGTCTCAAGATCCAAGCTTGGATTCATAGATTGGGGCTCCAATCTATGGGATGGCTGCCACCAAAGGTAGGCGCCTCCCATCCACATTGGGATCTCCTCCCAAGCTTCCACGAAAAGCCACCTCAAGGCTTGACGCCTAAGAGAGGGATGCCGCATTTCTAAATCGCAAGAGGGATGAACGTTGAAGCTTGGTGTGAAGGGTGAGGTAGCTGCCACCTCACAAGAGTTGCACCCTTCTCCCTTGTAACCCACGCCCTCCATCTTGGAACAATCGCCCACCAAAAGATGCGAATGGTCAAACGTGGAGTGACGCTCACGTGAAAGGAAGGAAGGCGCTTATCATTTTGGAACCTTCACGCGTATCCTAACTTGTAATTAAAACATGTGTTTTAATCCTTGAATATGGCCGCCCACCATATTAAACCATGTGCCACCCCTTTTCCAAAGTCTTTTATCATATTTTTTGACTTTTCAAACTTTGACTTAAGTCCCTTTTGGTTTTTTTATAGCAATTAATTGCCAATCTATAGCATCTTTAGTGAATAATGCCCCTAGAGGCGACGTAATCGCCCTGAACCTGTAGAAAGGGGGCACTAAGGTAAATAGAACGCTCCTAGAGGCAAAATGAGCCTCCCCACGCCAAAATCCGCCTCCAGACCACTCTTATATTACATTTTGAATTTTTCCATTTAAACCACTAAAAATGGTCTAATTTACGGAAAAAATTATTTTCTTCGGAATCGACTCAAACTCCTAGAAGACCTAGTGCATGTCCATACGACCTATTACTGATGGCTAGCATGTAAAAATACATAGACACATAGGCTTTAATTGTTGGATTTTGTGCAACTTCGGAAGATATTATTCATTGTATTTTATTGTACTTGATTGTACCTCCTAAGGGAGATGTGCTTGATGTAATTACTTATGTAAACACATGAAAGAACCAATGTTAACCTCGGGGTGCAAAGAAGAATAAGAAAAATATTAAAAATAAATTATTTATTGCCCCTAGGTGAAGTCGGCCTAGTTAGGGTATTTTTCATATGTGCACTTGTATAAATAAGAGGCTAGTGCACCTCATTATTCACATTCTCACACTTGACATTTGCGCATCACTTGGGAGAGAGCATAATTCGCACAAGCTAGAGGAGGAGGCTGATTTGGGGTTTCTACTTGTGGAAGACACTTTCACATTTTCTCTTTTATTATTTGTACTATGATCTCGGGATTATCATCTCTATACGAAGGTTGCTGGGTTTTTCCCATTTGGGTTTTTTAGGATAAACTCTGTGTTGTTGTTTTGTGCTTTTTCTTTCTTCTAGTGATCTTGGTTATGCATTTATGTTATTATGCTATGAATGTATGAAATTTAACATGGTATCAGAGCAGTTCTAGAAGAAGCCATTGCCGGAACACTGTCGAAACCTTGCCGAAACTAGGGTTTCATCTTGTGAAGTCTTCACCCATCATTTTGCAGAAAAAGAGCCATAGGAATTTCGTTTTTGGCAAGGCAAATCTTTTGGTGAAGACGGAATTCAATTCCGAGAATTTTCAATTTTCATGGGCATCTTCAACCACCTTAACCACGCAAGGGGACCTCCAAGGATCAAGATCCATCATGACATCACTTGTGGGGTTTCCAAACCTTTTCTTAGGGTACCATGACCATTAATGACCACAGAATGGGTCATTAATGCTTCTACAAACCATCTAGGGCTTGTCCATCTTCTATAGAGGCTTCAACATCTTCAATAAGGTGGTGGCTTCAAGATCCAACCTTGTGGGTACAAGGACCTTGTCAGCTGGGTACAAGGTGCTCCAAAGCAAAAACCATCTCTATGTGGGCTCCAAGGCATAGGATGTGAGGGTACTGGGATCATCCATACCTGTGCACTGCAAGAGGGACTTGGTGGCATCAATGACTACCTGTGGGGCCACTGCAAGTCCATGTTGGCATTAATGACAATTTCATCAACATACACTTCTCGATGGACTGAGACTGTGTGGACAACCTTCAGTATGTATAGAGATGATGGAGACAACATGGATGTACAAGATGAAACCCAAATGATCGTGATGTAGATGAAGACCGAAGAATACCTTCCTCGTTGAGAGGGAGTGTTGGATTTTGAACAACTTTGGAAGCTATTATTATTGTATTTTATTGTACTTGATTGTACCTCCTAAGGGAGATGAACTTGATGTATTTAATTATGTAAACCCTTGAAAGAATCAATGTAATCCTTGGGATGAAAAGCAAGCAAAAGAAAAATTAAAATTAAAATTATTATTGCTCCCCAAGTGAAGCCGGCCTGGTTAGGGATTTTTCATGTTTGCACTTGTATAAATAAGAGGAAAGTACACCTCATTATTCACTCACTCATTCAAGTGAAGTTTGCATCATCCAGTGAGAGAAGTTCGCACTTGCTGGAGAAGGAAGCTGTTTTGGAGTTTTTACTTGTGGAAAGCATTTCCACCTTTTCTCTTTTATCTTTGTAATATGATCTCGGGATTATCATCTCTATACGAAGGTTGCCGGGTTTTTCCCGTTTGGGTTTCCCAGGATAAACTCTGTTGTTATTGTTTTGTGCTTTGTCTTTCTTCTAGTGATATTGGTTATGCATTTATATTATTATGCTATGAATGTATGAAATTTAACAAGAGGTCCAAAGCATATGGGGAAAAAGAGTCTTGGTTTATTTTAGATAAAATAAACAGATTGTAAAAGTGAATTATTAACGACTGAGAATCTCTTTTCACATACTTGAGCAAGCTCCTTCGGTTTACTTCGGGAATACATAACTAGATTGATTTATTGTGATTTTTGCAAAAGACAAATAAAACTTTGAAAGATTAATTAAACTAATTAAAAGCAAATCTACTCTACTGGTTAGCACATGAAATAAAAGCAGAAAGTGAAGAAAAAAGTTCACGCCATGAAAATGACGTAGGACCCCAGGGGGAAGGGGTGCATACGGTGAGTAGCCCCCTTGCATTTATTATTAAAGTTACAATCTTTAAGGTGGATACCTTTGGTCATTTTAAATGAGGAACCAAAGGTTAACAATGTTTTCAAAAATTACTTATGTTTATGTGGAAACTAGCAGTTTCCCACAACAACCTCAAATTTTGTGTGGCTAGTGTAAGATAGGCTGGATTGATCACCCTTAATTTATAGCCACATAAAACAAGTCAATGATTGAAATAAATAGGAGCGCTTGTATCGAATTAGAATTGTGAATAGGAAACAAATATGAATTTATTAATTAGTTATAAATTATTTGCATAATGTTTTTCTATTCATTTATTTTTAATGTTACTTGATTTTTATTATTTTCTAAATTTTATGTTATAAAAAAATGAAAACATAAATCTTTACAAAAGGAAATAAATAATAAAAGATAATATAAAGAAAACTATGTTAAATTTATTTACAATTAAATGAAGAAGAATTAAATTTTTATTAAAACACAACCATTAACTAATTATGCCGTAGGCGTTTCACCACGGAGATGCATAACCTCCACGACAGCTAGATTCCTCTCTCATAGAGCAAATGGAATCCTGCCACATGGATGGTGTCGTCCTCCGCTGCTGCTGCTCCCCGTGTCGCCACTTCCCCTCCACTCCCATCGGCCCTCCCCACCTCCACTCCCATCGCCACCCCCCGTCTCTTCCCTCGTTGCTGCTCCACGCGACTTCCCACTTCCCTGCTCCAAGCAGCTTGCTGCTGCTCCACCCAACGTCGCTTCCCCCGTCTCCTCCCTCGCTGATTCTCCACACAGCGACCTCCACCGCGCCATCCACTACCATGTCAACCACCCTGCCATCTTCCATTCCCCACCTCCACGTTCGCTGCCCATCGTTGCCAAAAAAAACCGGCTGCTGCTACTTCCCCGTGTCGCCACTTTCCCTCCACTCCCATCAGCCCTCCCCACCTCCACTCCCATAGCCACCCTCGTCTCTTCCCTCGCTGCTGCTCCACTCAGCTCCCCACTTCCCACCTCCAAGCAGCTCGCTGCTGCTCCACCTAGCGTCGCTTCCCCCGTCTCCTCCCTCGCTGATGCACCACACAGCTCCCTCCATCGCGCCATCCACTACCACGTCAGCCACCCTGCCATCTTCCATTCCCCACCTTCGCATTTGCTTCCCACCCTTTCATCGCTGCCAATAGAAACCAAAAAGGCGCTTCTGCTTTGGAGATCTGAGCTCTATGACATGGAACGCTAGAAACTAGCAGCTACTCGCAGATTTCAGAAAAGAATCAATGGACGAAAATTTGAATCCGTGGTTGTGGAAGAGTTTAAGAAGCACTAATGGAAAATCCGGAGCAGCTATCACAAATTCCTCGATTATAAGGAAGAAACCTTGGCTCTCGACGCAACCTTCCTTGGCAGAAGAGAGGCTCTGTGCCCTTCTAAGGCTTGTGTACAAAGAATTTTCTCCTTTCACCTTCAAGCTGCCCGAGGATTCGAAGATCCATATTATAGAGAGAGGCCACGTCCTGGAAGTGTTGTACTACACTATTGTTCCTGTAAAGGAGGCTTGACAGCGCAACAACTTATGAGCAGGTAGTAGAAAACGTATTAGAGATTAGATGACAGGTAGTAAAGGAGGCTTGACAGCTACTTAGAACGAAACTACCCAAAAGAATGTGGGCTCTTCCTTGAGGA
The DNA here is from genome assembly GCA_027924585.1 of Larix kaempferi. Classification (NCBI taxonomy): domain Eukaryota; kingdom Viridiplantae; phylum Streptophyta; class Pinopsida; order Pinales; family Pinaceae; genus Larix; species Larix kaempferi. The sequence continues at coordinate 19,208,230 of BSBM01000931.1, read as the reverse complement.
TGCCTATTTTTGTTCATGCATAGTAGATAGGTAAACAAGCGTTGAAATCGAGAGGAAAACATAGTCGCGCAAGTGACTTGACCGAAACTATTTTTCTTTCCTTTCACTTCATCCTTTGCTAAACAAGAATGTTACATTGTAAATTGGAAAGAAATTGCAGAACTTGTCCGTCTGTTTAGAGGTTTATAACAAAATAGTTAAAGATTATACTATTCTATCTAGGGGAAGGAATTAAGAGCCTATTAGCCAGCCAAAATTCACTCTAAACTAAAAAATTTCAATTAGTACGGGAACAGGATGAAGCAAATGTCTAGGAAGGAAAATATGGGGTATGTGATTTCTTCGTTGTTTGTTTCTTTCGAATAAACAAACCATATGCAATGAGTCACTTAGCGTAAAGGCACTTCGAGTCACTTAGTGTAAAGCATGCCATAGCCTGTTTATGGCACATGGAAGTTGGAACCAAGAGGTAGTTGCACAAAAAAACGAATAAGAACTCGATTTTGTGTAAATTTTGAGTTGCATAACCTTCTACTTCCAAGTGTGGGTAGCATTGGTATTGTCACTAAAGGCATAGATTTGGTGATGCCATTGCTAGGGAAGAGTAGAAAAACTGGTGATATGGTTAGACAAAGGAATATTTGAAAGATTGCATTGAAGTAATGCGAGAAGTTGTGGGTTCCTTCATGGAATTTGTTAACATAGAGTGTAGGTTTGCAAGAGCATCATTTGCCTTCCAGGATCCTAAACTTCCTCTTAGCCTTGGAGATCCATTAGGGGTATATTCACCAAACGTAGAACGTCGAAAGGAAAGCTTATAAGGCGAAAGAAACAAATGAGTAATTCACTAGGGCGAGAGAAACATATGAGTAATTGACTAAGTCCATTTTATAACGGACTGCAAGCATAACCTAACCTTTTTCATTTGTGTACCTCTGAGACCATACCATAGTGAAAAATTCACAGGTTTCTGGTATTTATCCCGCTTTACCAATATTAGGTGGGGCCCTTCTTCTGATGTTGAGGAACGAGGGGGAAAGAGAATACATTCACCTCCAACACAACTTACGCTACAAATCTCTCAAGCATAACATTGGATGCTGTCGTTTCTTGCTTTCCCTTCATCTGAAAGAAAAAAATCAAACCAGAATCCCAGTTCTCTCAGACGACCATGGATATTTCAATCATATAAAAACACAGAAGCACCGAAATAATTACCTCTGCAACTATATCGCCATAATTAATAACGTAAATCATGCAAGTTCATGATCACATGGATCCATCACAGAGCCTTCGATATGGATCTTCTCCCCGGTGATGCGGACACACGCTTTGGATTCTTTTGGTGGACAGATGGTAAGCGTGTTGTGCAGAGCCTAATTGCTATAACTAGACAGGAGCCGTATTAGATATGCTTTTCTGCAAATCATGTACACATTGAAGCTTTAATGGTCGCCAACTGGAATGAAGTGCTTCTTTATTTTGTTGATGTATCTGCATAAGGTGGAGGCAAACCATTGTATATGTGCTACCAAGGCATTGCATTATATTTTGTAAGCCATGCACATACGGAGTTTACCATAGCCGACTGGTATTAAGCCCATTAATAATTCGTATGCACGGTCTAAAGCAAGCAAGATACATAAGCAAAGCCATTGCCAGCCTTTAGGTTCATAGTCTGAATATGGTTGTTTCGATATGAGGCTAAATAAGGTCTCCGATTAGGCGAAGGGTATTGGTAGAAAGACAAAGCAAGGACTAAAACTTTAGCATACAATGATTTGGAAACAACGCTGGTACTAATACAGTAAATCTATGTTGATTATATTACAAAGAAATAACAATAACAAAGAAGTATAATATTTTATTATATAATTATAACTATATAAATATGACAAGATTTTTTAAAGATATTATATAGTTTGATAAATAATGGTAGCTATTAAAAAAAAGTAGATGTTAAAGAAACATAAGGAACAATATTTTAATTTTGAAATTTCACAAATTTGAAGATAAATTCTTAGTTTTAGAAAATTTGTTAATAAATAATATTTTCCTTGGATTTGCGACGCAGCTAAGTCCCTGTCAAATGGTAGTAGGAGATATTTTTGCATTTTAGGTAATGTTGATGAACTGGACATGACAATCGACGTTGAAGTTGAATAAGAACTCGATTTTGTGTAAATTTTAAGTTGCATACCATTCGACTTCCAAGTGTGGGTAGCATCGGTATTGTCACTAAGGGCATATATTTGGTGATGCCATTGCTAGGGAAGAGTAGAAAAACTGGTGATACAGTTAGACAAAGGAATATTTAAAAGATTGCATTGAAGTAATGCGAGAAGTTGTGGGTTCCTTCACGGCATTTGTAAACATAGAGTGTAGGTTTGCAAGACCATCATTTGCCTTTCAGGAACCTAAACTTGCTCTTTGCCTTGGAAAACCATTAGGGGTATATTCACCAAACGTAGAACGTCGAAAGGAAAGCTTATAGGGCGAGAGAAACATATGAGTAATTCGCTAGGGCGAGAGAAACACATGAGTAATTGAATAAGTCCATTCTATACCGGACTACAAGCATAACCTAACCTTTTTCATTTGTGTACCTCCGAGACCATACCATAGTGAAAAATTCACAGGTTTCTAGTATTTATCCCGCTTTACTAATATTAGGTGGGGCCATTCTTCTGATGTCGAGGAACAAGGGGGGAAGAGAATACATTCACCTCCAACACGACTTATGCTACAAAGCTCTCAAGCATAACATTGGATGCTGTCGTTTCTTGCTTTCCCTTCATCTGAAAGAAAAAAATCATACCAAAATCCCAGTTCTCTCAGACGGCCATGAATATTTCAATCATATAAAAACACAAAAGCACCGAAATAATTACCTCTAAAACTATATCGCCATAATTAATAACGTAAATCATGCAAGTTCATAATCACACAGATCCATCCCAGAGCCTTCGATATGGATCTTCTCCTCGGATGCGGACACACGCTTTGGATTCCTTTGGTGGATAGATGGTAAGCGTGTTGTGCATAGCCTAATTGCTAGAACTAGATAGGAGCCGTATTAGATCTGCTTTTCTGCAAATCATGTACACATTGAAGCATTAATGGTCGCCAACTGGAACGAAGTGCTTCTTTCTTTTGTTGATGTATCTGCATAAGGTGGAGGTAGACCATTGTATACGTGCTACCAAGGCATTGGATTATATTTTGTAAGCCATGCACATACGGAGTTTACCATAACCGACTGGTATTAATCCCATTAATAATTCGTGTGCATGGTCTAAAACAAGCAAGATACGGAAGCAAAGCCATTGCTAGCCTTTAGGTTCATAGTCTGAATATGGTTGTTTTGATATGAGGCTAAATAAGGTCTCCGATTAGATGAAGGCTATTGGTCGAAAGACAAAGCAAGGACTAAAACTTTAGCATACAATGATTTGGAAACAACGCTAGTACTAATACAATAATACAGTAAATCTATGTTGATTATATTACAAAGAAATAACAATAACAAAGAAGTATAAGATTTTATTATATTATAACTATATAAATATAACAAGATTTTTTAAAGATATTATATAGTTTGATAAATAATGGTAGCTATTAAAAAAAAAGTAGAGGTTAAAGAAACATAAGGAACAATATTTTAATTTTGAAATTTCACAAATTTGAAGATACATTCTTAGTTTTAGAAAATTTGTCAAATAAATAATATTTTCCTTGGATTTGCGATGCAACTAAGTCCCTGCCAAATGGTAGTAGGAGAGATTTTTGCATTTTAGGTAACGTTGATGAACTAGACATGACAATCGACAATGAAGTTGTGCATGTTGATGAAGTGCACAATGTTGTGGCGCAATGTGCAACAGATGGCATTGAGAAATTAAGCATAGTGCAACATAACATAGGAGGGGACACCACTTTCATGAGTATATTGTCATATAGCTCTTCAACCCTAAAGGACTAACAAATATGTATGATGTGAATGAGAGTGGTTGGGGTGGCATGGTACCTATAGTACTTTTGGCATACAAAACTACATATAAAAAGTTGTTTCATTAAACAACATCCAAGTTTGTATATGGACAATAAACAATTGCACTCCTAGATTTAAGTGCTTAAATTGGACCTAGCGAAAGCAACTGAGAATTGATTATCAAATCAACAAAAAAAAGCAGCAAAGATGTTTTTTTACTTTATGACATCAAAGTTAAGTGAAAATCATGAACGCAGAGAAGAACTTCAATATGTTGTAAAATGAGAGAAAGTTGTATGTACATAGACAAGAGGTAAATTTTGTAACATATGGCAAGTTTCTTGAGCATTGATGTCTCGGTCAACAATTGCTTATAAGTTCGAACGATGATAGGCATATGAGGTTGAGCCATGTGGACATGATGTAGCTGTGATTCTAGGTTATATGTTCACCAAAATGCAAAATTTCAACATGCTCTCATTAATACCTATTGTTTATCCATTGAATATTTACTATTCAAGGCATTGTTATCAGATTGCATTTAGCATGCCGATTTCAATCTTAACCATTGTAGGAGTGAATCTCTTTGTACATTCTAGAATACTATGCACTTGCACATAGGTACATAGTCTCAACTTAGCATAAATAATTTCAACTTTTTTTTGTTGATATCCATTTTGTGCGCTTATCGATGCTTTTATTTTTATTTGAATAATTTGCTCATAGATATATGCAAATATATGGGCAAGTTAAATATTTGTTTGGAGGTCTCTACAATGAAATTTGAGCTCACACATCAAAATGGGTGATTTCATATTAAAATCTCAAATGCAAGTTAGTTTGTCTTCTTATAATGAAGTGAGAGAGAGATGTACAATATCCGAAGAGAGACATAATGGCTTAGAGGAGATAAAATTTGTTCATGCATTTTGAATTCACATGCCTGTTGTGGCCATGCTTAACTTGTAAAATTTTAAATGGTGGTCATCGTGGAAGATTTGAGATAACATTTTTCATGTTGTGTTTGTCTAATTGCTCGAAGATTCATCAAACATTATGGTGTGATATTACCACCGTTAGTAATACAATATGTTTATTAAAGTGTTATGTGATGTATTTATAAAATATAATATTTAGTGAGATACAAATGGAAACAAGCTAGATTGGAGATAGTATTGTTTTAAGACATTACACCACCACTAAACCATATTCATTATAAAAAAAATAGACCAATACTCATCAACTGCAACTGGACAAGAACAATGAAAGAATGACATCAAGTTGAATAATAAAATTAATGAAAGTATATATATAACTACATTCTTCACTATATGATGATTTGGTCCATCAGATGCAATAGCCGATTATGAATTATGGTAGCATTTATGCTTAACTATGTTATTTGAATGAACTTTATACATATTATTATTCAATTATAAGTAGTTTGTTAAAATTCATGACAATCACTACTTGCTTATTATTATCTTCCGGTCTTGGAATATTGAACTAGAAAAAATTAACTCTTAATTAATAAAAACCATTTTAAATCTTATTCGATGAACAGACTATATCATTTTTTATATAATTTATAAAATGAGTAAAATTTAAATATTAAATTAAATATTATGAAAATTAATATATATATATATATATATATATATATATATTTATATATTGTTATTTGATATAATTGGATGTTGTATATTGTTCCATGTATAGAAATAACGCTAAATGAGAATAGAAAGTATGTAATTTCATGAAAGACGTTATTAACTATGTTGAAAAGGAGATATTGGTTTTTTGGAATATTATTTATTGATAATTGAATTTTATAAGGTAAATTTTATTTTAGGCAAAAAGGTTAATTAGCTACTTGCATGCATTTACCTTATGTGAAAAATACAATTGAATGGAGAAACAAACTCTTTATTGCCTTTTTGCTTATTGCACTACTTTCAACTTATACACAGCTTACCTTCAATTTTAATGGACAAACAAAAAATAAATTGCATTGATGTTTACAATCATTATATTTTTTCTTAATTATTTTATTAATTTTCTTCAAAATGTTTTTTTTAACACTTCTTTTCTTTTGAAAGATGTTTTTTATGTTTTTCTTGGAACACCTTTGAAATATATACTTTTTTTCTTTTCTATAAAGATAGAAATATATTTAGTTGAAAATATTTTAAAATTTTAATTTTGTTTATCTTTTTTCCTGAAGATGTTTTTTAGTTTTTTATATTTTCAATAAAGATATAAATATATTTAGTTGACATTTTTAAAAATTTGTATTCTTTTCTATAAAAATATAAATATCAGGGTTGGCAGGTGCGGGGCGAGTAATTCTAGACTCCTTGGGGAACAAGAAGAAAGACTTCGCCTGGGGCATTGGGAGGAAGACCAACAATGCAGCAGAATGGTTAGGACTCATTAAAGGTTTGGAGATTGCAGCCACCCTGGGAATTAAGAAACTTGCAGTTCTCGGAGACTCTCTAGTCATTATCAGAGAAGCCAGGCGTATTATTGCTAAACGGAAAAGTCCCATCTCCAAAATGCACCACCTCCTCCAATGCATCAGTATTGAATTTCATAAGATCAACTTCCTTCATATTTTGTGAGGACTAAATGAGAAAGCAGACAAGATGGGGAATATTGGAGTCGAGCTTGCTTATGGCACTCTAAGGCTCGATGAGGATAGTTTGGAAACTTCTTGGATTCCTTAAACCAAGAGTTGGAATTTGGGCTAAGTCCAAAGACCCTACATCTTCCCCCTCTCTCATTTATGGACACTCCACATTTAATTAGCATCATAATTCACATTTTTTGGGATTTTTCCCTTGGAGAATCGACGGCTCTCTTCCTCCTTGATTGTGCCCCTCGCATGCATGAAGTTAATGCCCCTCAGTGTACTGCCAGTTGGATGGCATGCAGGCTATATGGATTGTTAAAACCCCGACTATGGGCTTCCCTCAGAACTTACTCTGTTTTACATTTTCTTGCTGTCCTTCTCGGTCTACGTTTGCAGTTTGTTAACTCGAACGGTCTCTGTGTTGGTAACATGGCACATCATGGAGACGAGCGTGGTGGGAAGCACTATTGCCGTGGCGTTGGTAGTTACAAGGGGGATGAGAATCCTACCTGTGGAAGATGTTGCAATCCGGGAAGATGATCCAATGCTAGGTGTGGCATGGGAGCACAACCTGAGGAAAGGTGGGATGATTCTGCAGAATTTGAGAGCCACCTAGGACTTGGTCCCTGTCAAAGACATGCAGGGGTAGGAAATGTTATTGAGCAGGACGAGAAACACAATATCTCTAAGTTTGAGGTAGAGTTCCTGGATCGTTTGCGGGATTTGGAGTTGCAGGTGAGGATGGTCCGTGGTTAGGAAGGTAATTTCTCGTCTTTATAACTTTGCAACTGCTTCTCACTCTGAGGTTAAAGCCCTGAATATATGTGTGGCCGAAAAGATAGAGCACTTGGAGGAAACCTTGGGTCTTGCCTACCCCCACAAGGTTCGGAAGCTCAAAGTAACAGGTAGCGAGATTAAGAGCATCAACCGAAAGATGGAGAAGCTGCAAAATTTCATGGCTACAGTTGGTAACTTCGTGGACTTGAGCATTGAAAAGAACAAGGATGTGGCCTCTATGGGCGCGACCATGGACGTTGGTCCTTACTAGCAGTTTATCTTCACTAGCCACTAGTTGGCTTCCTAGTTCATTTATGTTTTCTATGCTTTATAGCACTATGCACAGGAACTAGACTCTAGTTTTTTGATGGCATCTTGGATGGGCTCAATGCCTAAATTTTGTACAAGGCAAACTACCAGAAATGTATTTATTTTGTATACTCCTCCTAGGACAGTTTGTTAGATGTTTTAGTTTCAACGGGACAGAAAGGTATCATGGTAATTACCAGCTGAATCATGATGAATTTGGATTGATGGTTGTCTTCCTTTCATGGGAGCAATCAGATTAGTCTATTTTGATGTAATCCTCTTTTTATATATATAATCAAAGCAACTAGCCGTTTCAGTTAAAAAAAAAATAAAAAAAAATTGAGTTAACAATTTTTTTAAATTTTTATTTTTTTCTTAATTATTATTTATTTTTTACTAAAGATTTTTTTTATTTTTTGGAACACCTTTGAAATACGATTTTTTTTTTCTTTTCTATAAATATATAAATACATTTATTTGACAATTTTTAAATTTTTCTTTTTTTTCTTTATTATTTTATCTTTTTGTTCTGTAGATGTTTTTTGTTATTTTTTTGGAACACCTTTGGAACATTTTTTTTTTCCTTTTCTATAAAGATATAAATATATTTAATTGACAATTTTTTAAAATTCAAATTATTGAAAAAGACAAATATATCTTTTCCGGGAATTTGAATTTAAAAATTCCTAGAGAAACATTTCCATTCCTTTCAGAATAATACCGTGCTTAGTGATTTGTTTCAATTTCATATTGTTACGAGTGACATGGTGTTCATTATAAACATTTTTTCCTATACTTTTATTTATTTATTCCTAAAAAAGCATTTCCATTCCTTTCAAAAGCATATCATGCTTAGTGATTTGTTTCAATTTCATATTGTTATGAGTGGAATGTTGTTCATTATGGTGTGCTATGGTGTTCATAGTCGTTTCCGACACTACAACCTATATGAAGTTTTGGCTTGATCACGGATTAGATTTCGTGGTGTAGTTTGACGAGAAATTTAGTGTTGTCTTATAAGGCATTTGAGTCTCTTGGTATTCTTTTTAGATAAATATTTCTTCATGATAATATGGGACAGTAACTTCCTCAATTGTTTGCTGCTTTTTATCTTCTTGAAAATCTTTTTCATACTCACTTTTGTAATGATTTTTCCCTTCAAGTTCTTTATCGCAACAATATTCTAGAAGAAACGAAACTAATTTGGACTCTTTATTATAATGCAAGAGGGATGGATTTGTGGTTGCATTTGTTCCCAATGAATATTCTGGTGTTGGCATGCATGGTTTCACTCATAGATGAGCACAAGGATATAAACTATTCTGGATTTGTAGTTGCATTTGTTCCCAATGACTATTCTGTTGTTGGAATGCATGGTTCACTCATAGATGAGCACAAGGATATAATGTATTTCAATAAATTCAAGGGTTAGGTATGCAGTTCAAAACATCAAGGAAGATTTGATTACATATCTTTGCCTTTTAATGTCCATATGGAGATTTTCCTGCACTCTCATATTCAGAAGATCACATACCTAAGAGTGATTATTAGCAAATGGAATGCCAGAGCGAGATCTCATCAAGGAACTTTCAAGATGAAATGAATTGAAGCGAGGGTGTACCGTGATCAATGACCTTGTTGCTGATATTGTCTATCATGGCTATTGTGGTTGTTGGTGAGACACCTTATGCAGAAACAAATGGGGACAATCTGAATTTGACAATTCCCTTAGGTAGAGGTAACACGATTAAGAACTTTTGTGGTTCCTTCAAATGTCTTGTAATCTTGATTTTGGCCTAAGATTTTCGAGAAAAGGGTGAGTTTCCAACTAAGTACAACTCGTGCTTTTACGACGAAACATGTGGCAGTTGTTTTGCGACTTTTCGCATCATTTTGACGAATCTGCGCCGAGAGTTTCGCATCGGTTGTGCGAGTTGCACTGACAGTTTCGCATCATTTGAACGAGACACGCCGATCGAATAACGACGAAATTTTTCAGCAAAAGTAAATTGACGCCAACGTCATTATAAGACAACAAAGGTCGCCAACCGTTTCGCTGCAAATGAGCGAATCACACCGACCGCGGATAATTACAAGAGATCAAGGACGAGCCTTTCACACAAGGAGCTAGATGCGAGGGTTGATAGACGTAACCATGAACAGACGAGGGATGATGAAACTCCTAGAAATGGAGTAGTAGGGGCAAGAGAAGGAAACATTACTATAGAATTGCCAAAAGCGAATCCCCCCATTGTTTCAACTCGAAAAAAGAGAATTGCAGGTCATGTATGAAATCCCAAATGGCATCAACTGGATTTACTAATGTTTTCCACTGCCTTGGTTGCTGTGGTGAATACAAAGTTTCCAGAAGTTGGTAATCTGCTTTTGAGAAGAATTATTTTCTAGCTTAAAAGGGCATTCGAACGCAACGACAAGGTTGGTTTTCCTTTATCTTATTGGCTAATTTTTGGCCTTGTCAATTCTTGTTTTATTTTGAAACTATCTTTTGCATGATATGCTTATTTTCTGTTTAACTATTATGTAGCCTATGTTATTGGCAACAACAAAATTCATAACTCATCTAGCAAACCAACAAGTTGCACATGAGATCATTACTTTGGATGAGCTAAAAAATCGAGTCTATTTTATTGTGATTGGAGCAACAAACCGCCAAATAGTATTGACCCATCCCTTAGAAGGTTTGGAAGGTTTAAGTTGTGCATATAAACACTATGGTACAATGTTGTCTTTCTATCTTTATTTGTTTATTTATAGTAAATAGTGTATAAATAACATGTTAAGAATTGTTCGATAGTTTGTTGAGGTGCCCAATGTTTGGAAAATGTCAAGAGGAACCCTCAAACGGTAAATCACCAATGATTCAATGTTGTTTTGTAGGCAGTTGTTTTATGGATCACCTTGTTGTAGGAAGACTCTGCTTGCAAAAGCCATTGCTAATGAGTGTCAAGCTGATTTCATTAGTGTAAAAGGCCTAAAATTCTTAACAATGTGGTTTGGAGAAACTTAGGTTAATGTACAAGAGATTTTTGACAAATCTCGACAATCCGCACCATGTATCTTGTTCTTTGATGAGCTTGATTTTATTGCCGCACAGGTCAGATGTCGTATCTTTGATTGACATGATACTTGAGCATAGATTTACCCATATCTTTGTTTCTTCTACCTTTCCTCTTTTCCTATCGGCGTTCACTTTTCCCCTCTAGGAGCAAATGCTAGTATTTACATATATACTAATTTCATTTGATTTGTTTTATTACTAATATAATAACTAAAAATCAAAAGTTAAATATCCTAATTAACAAAATAAAAACAAAATACTAACTAATTATGTAGTTATTTACATAAGTGATAAGTGTACATAAAGAAAAATAAATAAGAGAGAAGTGAATCCTTTTATGTCTAATTTATATTTTGTTAATAATATTTTTTCAAAAGTTAAATATCCTAATTAACAAAATAAAAACAAAATACTAACTAATTATGCAGTTATTTATATAAGTGAAAAGTGTAAATAAAGAAAAATAAATAAGAGAGAAGTGAATCCTTTTAGGTCTCATTTATGTTTTGTTAATAATATTTTTTGAAACATATTCTATTACTTTATTTATATGTATTTACAAAATTAAAAAAAATAAAAAAAAATATAAAAAAGAAATAAATAATTACATAAAATAAGATATAAATTTTTTAATAAAAATATGTAGCCAACATAAAAATTTGAAATGTAAAGCAAAAAATCCAAAATACAATATAAAAAGTTAAGAGATATGTATGTAAAAGATTATAAATTTGAGGTAAAAAGATAAAAAAAGGGAAATAAATGAGTTGCAAGAATGACTTTCTTTTTCTTTATTGATAAAATATTTGTATATTTCTCCGGAAATAGCTCTGCGAAGTTTTAGATCAGGTATAATTCTCAAAACCATGAAGATGGAATGTAACATAGCACAATATATGATCAAATTTACAAATAAGAGAAGGATGAGGGGTTTGGACTAAGAAATATCAATAAAGAGTTTTGTCATGCCATTTCCCTGCAAACAAAACTATTTATTAACTAGATTGCAACTGGATTTTAAAATAATAAAATGGTAAATGAATTTACAATCTACCTTAAAATAGTTCAATCCAAATTCAACCTTCCAACCTTTTGCAAACTTCTATCCAACTTTTTGCAAACTTCTAAGGAACAACCTGTGATCAACAACATGTTAAATCCTCTAAGATAAAAATACAAAAGAATGAAAACAATAAGGATAAATAAATGAATATGCTACTCAAGCAAACTCAAGCATACCTCCCGGTGATGAAATTTTGCATAGACAAACCTCCAAGCGAGAGTGAAATGTTTGAGTGACAATTATTGTCTAAGTCACCGGACACGTGGGTTTAGGGTGAAGTGTCCCGTGGGGACGTGTTGGGTGCGGACACGACCCCCACACGTGGGGGACACATGGGAGTGTCGTGTCTTGCCTCTGCACACATCATGGAACAACTGGCCTTTAAGTAAATTCCATGGGTCATCCATCCTCTGTCATTCGAGCTGTGGTGTAAATGTGTGAAGATGGGTCTGGCTTGAAGGATTTGATGCCATGCTTTCAGGCATTCATCGGGACCAATACTGTCACACCCCATACTTTCGATTGGGTGGCTTGCAGAGGATCTATTGGATCCGTTGGATTTTTCATAAGCAGATATATTTTTAGGGATTACCCATCCTTTGTTTGTTGGTTTGTTTTTTCTTAATTATTATCCATAAGAGATTTTCATGAGTGAGTAAATGGTGGGTATTATTACTATGTAAATAATTTTTGCATTTAGCAAGGAAGGTGTTCGATATTTTAAAGTTAGTTTCTCTATATTATCAAATAAATTTGATAAATATTGAATATATTTAAATAGATTTTAATTTGATACTTTTGATAAATTTTCAAATATTTTACTTTCTATATTTTTAAATTTTAATATATTTAATTTTTTTTTTATATATGTATATAAAACGTGTTTTTCGTGTCTTGATTTTGGGGGTCACTATATCTCGTGGACACTCATATTTTTGGGACACTCGTGTCCTCGTGTCAAATGACTTAGGTTATTGTATATTTTTTCAAAACATATTTTTAAAAAACATAACCTCTATCCTATCCAACCCTACTAGGGCTTCCACCAATTAGAAAAATCTAAAAAACTTTAATAAACCAAAAGAATAATAACCATATTTTTTTTTATTTTTTATTTTGACTGAGTACGTTTGCATGCCTCATAAAATAACTGCCTATCCTCCGTCGCATCACTTTTTTTGACAACTCTTTTCAACTATTCATTTAGCAATAGACTACTCCCAATGCTTGGATTAATAGCTTTATTGGGGTTAGATTTCTTAAACAATCGTTGACCATTTAGGTGAAAGTCAATATCAACTGGAACCCACACAGTACTTCCGTCAATGATAAAGCATGCTCCACGAATAGATCATCTCCGTCTCATACTGTTTCCTTGAACCCACAGAGTACTGCCGGTACAAAACGCCAACTTCATTGAATGAGAATGTGAGCTCACTGTACCTGTGAAATCTGAACCAAGTTGCAAAACCTCTGCTAAAGCTTTAAGACAAGTGGAGACATGTATATCTCTCCATTGCACATTTATGAAGACAATGCAGTCCATGGCCATATATTGATTGACGTTTGCAACCAGTGACCAACCATGCTAGGATTTTTTATTTATTTTTTAGTGGAAAACAACTTAAACCTGCAATGTATTTAAACAAATAAGCACCATATATTCTGCATCACAATCGGCATTCTCAGTCTTTTTTTTTTATGACAGAAGGCTGGGAATGTAAGACTTTGACTTTAATGGAGACTGCTTTCCAATCCGCTGATCATATCTTGATTAACTGTAACGGCTACTTCTGTGTGAGGCAATGGAATCATTTCTTGTAGATTCGGCTGCTCCAGTACCAGCCCCATAGCCCACCTTGATCCCCCAAAACTCATTAGAAACTTCAAGTATTCGTTTTGCAATCTTTTTGTAAACCTTAGCAACAGTATTTATGAAGACCTCTTCGAAATCTTTGATACGTTCTCATCTGAGGAAAGCAAATCTAGATGAAGCAACAGTGACTTTTATCGGTCTTGGATGTCGAGACTTTAACTGGTTAAAATTGCAGCATTATGGAACAGGATGTTAGTTTTTCTTACTTGTTTAGCATAATAACATTAAACAATATAATCACTGAAAGAAAGACAAACACAACAAACATAAAGAACACAAAATTTCTCTTGGGGAAACCACAAGGGAGAAAACCCGGAAAAACTTCCTCAATATAGAATTCACCAAGTACAAGATAAAACCCCAAGACAAAACAACTTCTCTCCTTCACTTGTGCGAGCTCCTCTCTCTCCTATGCGACCTTGAGTGAGTGAGATGAGTGTTACAAAATGAGCAACTCAATCCCCTATTTATACCTTACAATTGACTTGACCTTTTACTAATTAGGTCGGCTCTAACTCACCTAACTGGGCCGAGCTGTACTTTTACAATAAAATATTCTTTCTAGATCTTTCCAGGCCGACCTAATTAATTAGGGTTTTACATTGACTCTTTCAATGACTCTTACATTATTAATTACATCAATGACATCTCCCGAAGGAGGAATACAATAATACAATAGACAAATACATTTAGAATATCTTCCGCAGTTACATTTCTTTAACACTCCCTCTTAACTAAGAAGGTATTCTGCGGGCAACATCAATAGCATCAACAAATGTCCCACTGACTTGTGAATCTCTATATGTCGTCGGAAGTTTTCGATCATCATATGTCTGGGGTATCACATCACATGCTGGAACATCATCATCATTGTCGTCGTCATCATCAACAACATCCTCTGTTGGAACATCATCAGCAAAATCCTCTGCTGGAACATCATCAACAACATCATCTGCTGGTACATCATCATCAACATCATCTACTGGAATAGCATCATCAACAACATCATTTGTTGGAACATCATCATCAACAACATCATCTGCTGGAACATCATCATCAACAATATCATTTGCTGGAACATCATCATCATCTCCTGGAATATCATCGTTAGCAACATCCTTTGCTGGAACATCATCATCTCTCCTGGAATATCATCGTTAGCAACATCCTTTGCTGGAACATCATCATCATCTCCTGGAATATCATCGTTAGCAACATCCTTTGCTGGAACATTTTCATCAACGTGTGAACACTGGAAGAACATCAATCATCAGTCAGCAAGTACTGGAACACAATCATGAGTAAATGAATACTGGAACAACAACAACAATCATCAGTAACTAAATACTGGAACGCAATCATCAATAAATGAATACTAGAACAACAACAACAATCATCAGTAACTAAATATTGGAACACAATCATTAGTAAATGAATATTGGAACAACATCAACAATCATCAGTAACTAAATACTGGAACAACAATATCAATCATCAGTAAACAAATACTGGAACAACACTATCAGACATCAAGTATTGATCTTCAGTCACCAAGGTTAGACATGCGTCACCTAAGGACAGGAACTCTATCAGTCAGCAAGTACTGATCTTCCGTCACACCTGGACAGGCATCCGTCACCTAAGGACATGAATTCTATTAGTCAGAAAGTATTGATCTTTCGTCACCTCTGAACAGGAATCCGTCACCTAAGGACATGAACTCTATTAGTCGGCAGGTACTGATCTTCCGTCACCTCTGGACAGGCATGCATCCCTAAGGATAGGAACTTTATCAGTCAACAAGTACTGATCTTCTGTCACCCTTGGACAAGCATCCATCCCTAAGGATAGGAACTCTATCAGTCGGCAAGTACTGATCTTCCGTCACCCTTGGACATGCATCCATTTCTAAGGATAGGAACTCTTTCAGTTGGAAAGTACTAATCTTCTGTCACCCTTGGACAGGCATCCATCCCTAAGGATAGGAACTCTATCATTCTCTCTTTCGAGAGAGGTCCCTCTGGACCACACCAAGCTTGTCTCGAAAGTATTCAAAATTTACGAGACAGAGGCTTAGTCAACATATCAACAACTTGTTCCTCTGTAGGAACATACTCGAGCTTCTTAGCTCTCTTCTGCACCATATCCCAGATATAGTGAAACTTGATCTCGATGTGCTTCAATCTATCATGGAACACATGATTCTTCGTCATCTTGATGCAACTCTGGTTGTCACAGAGTATATCCGTAGCATCAATCTTTGCATCGAACAATCCTTCCAACATCTTGTGAAGCCACATTGCTTCGCTACAAGATGAACATGTAGCAGTCACTCGCTCTGAAGCAGAGCTTTCCTGAGCACTATCCTCCCTCTACAACTTGCACTCCCTGCATTGGGACATTCTTCACTCAAGTGACTTGTATCCTTCTCTTCTGATGATCTTATGTGTATCCATCTATGTCATCTTTCAAGGTCACTGGATACCAAGATCTCGAACTTTGTTGCATGTTCTCTCTCCCACCCATCCATGAGCTCCTCATCTTCAACCTTGTAGCAAAGGTTGATATCTCATCACTTCAGGTGATCATCCTATCCCATGGGTGCCTTCTGAGCCCATACAAAGTCTTCTTCAATATGTACACATGTGGTTCTCTGTAGAGAGTCCTGAGTCCCGGAGGTTGCCTGATATCATCTTCTACATCAATTACACCATCTATCTAATGTAATATCCACCAGTGAGGAAGTGTGTTTGGCCATTAGAGAAACATCTCGTCATAGTCAACTCCCTCTTTCTGAGAGAATCCTTGTTTTGTACTTTTGTTGTGAGTCTTCATAGGTATTTTTCTTCGAAACAAATCTCATCATTCTTCATTTGTAGGTGTTCACGATATTTCCTACAAGTCAAATTCAATTGCATGGTTAGAAACATTTCATAGTTTCCAAAACATATTAATAATTACAAATTCTTATGCATAGTCCACACAGTCATGCAACTATCTTAACCAATGCTTCAACACAACATTCATCCATATCCTGTATTCATACGGTAACTTTCTAGATGCCTTCCATCTCTACCAGAACATCATTAAGAGCGTGCACTACTCCCAATATGTCAACAAAGAGGTTTTATTCTAGATAAGTAGCAATGGAATGTTGTATAGCACCATAGGCCACTTACCCATCACATGCATATTATTAGTATTATGTTCATCAATGCAAACTCTCTAACATGCATAATACACATCCTAAATCTAGGAACATAAATATGTACACAACTAGACCATACGGAAAATAACAATTCAAATACTTATCTTTGTTTGTTTGGTAGGATCTCTCTTGATCCTAGTCTTGTGTGCTCCACTCCATCATCTGATTCTAAGGACCCGTGCCTTTCTTGCTCATGATCGGAAATATTGAGCAAATATTCTACACCGTAGATCACTTGTTCTTTGTACTAAAATAGACTTTGTGTGTCCCTCCTTCAATTCCAATCACAACTGCATCCCTTCTTATCTAACGCTGAGATAGATAAGAGGTTCTTCCATATTCCTGGTTTGGATTAAAGTACATATTCGTCTTCATCTTCTCTGGTTTCGACTTCATCATTATATTCACTATCTTCAACTGCATGAGCATGAATTATGTTCTTCTGCTTCTTATGATGTCCAGATTTGAGTGGACAATATCTCGCAATGTGTCTTGTTTTGTGACAGGAATAGCATTCAACTGAAGATAGGTCTCTCTTGAACGTCCTTTTCTTCTGAGGTCTTTTTGGAGAGTCTTCACGAGAACGTACATTGTTCTTCCTTTTCCTTCCACCTTTGGCATGAGTTGCCAAACCTCGAGCTACATTGCCGTTTAGTTTCTCCTCTCTCACTGCTATTCTTTCTTCCTCTTGCACACACTCTTCCCATAGTTGTCTGTACTGGACCAATTTCTTTCTAGCACAAATGCCACAAACAAATGGTTCCCAATATCTGGGGAGACCATTCAGAGTAGTAATTACAACTTCAACATCTTATACCATGTCTCCAATAGCTTCTAATTGTTCTTTTATCTGGGACACCCTGGAGAAGTATGAGTGCATGGACTCAGACTTCAAGATATTCACTTCCTTGAGTTGATTTCTCAAGGTCATCTTCCTATTAATGTTCTTCCCTTCAAATAGGTTGGTCAGTGCATCAAACATCTCTTTTGGAATATTCTTGGAAGACACTTGGGAGATCAAGTGATCTTTGATGGAATAAGCTATGATCCTCTTTGCCTTTACCATGTTATTCTTATGCCTTGCTTTGGCTTCATCTCCCTCTGGTTCTGTAAGTCCTTCCTTTATAAAGCCTTCTACGTCATGTTCTTCATGAATGAGCATGACTCTATACTTCCATGCCCTAAAGTTCTCAGCTCCTTCAATGTCATGTCCCAATTTTGTATTGGGTCACAATGGCCTAATCACATTGGCCCTATTCATTAGAGTTTGTCAAATTGATGCTAAAGGTCAAATAATTGCCAAGGAGGAAAATTACTAGTTTCCTAGGTTTGGGGTGGAAGCTTTGGGATTTGGAATAATGGGGATAATAAATGATGTTTGAACATTAGAATGGAATAAATATTTAATAAAGGAGATAAATAAATATATACAAGTGAAAATCAAAGTGGCATTTCATCATGAAGACACATGTAAGAAGTGGGACCCACATATGGCTAGATTTCCCCACTACACTTGGCATCATTCTCTCCCCAATTCGAATTCAAGGTGAATGGTAACATACTTGGGGGAGTCCAAAAGGTATTATTCATTGCATGACTCATCCAAGGTCGAAATATAGAGGAAGAGTAACACCCATGGAAGAGGAAGAGGCAATTTGGAGCTAGTGAGACACTTGGGCTAGATTCCCTAGCTCTATGACAACAATGATGAAGATGCTATGACACCTATGACACAAATCAGATCTGAAGGCTGACATATGACATATATGACATGTCAGGGCTAAAAATAGACTCCAAGAGGGCGCTCAAGGGTGTTAGGGCAGCTAAGATGCTTCCACATGTGATTTGGTGGAAGTGGGAGACTAGGAATTGTTGTACAAGTGGTGTTCTTTGGAATCTCTTCCCAACTTGAGTTGGCATGAGTCTCTTGGAAGGAATTCGACCCATGGAGGACATTAAAAGTTTATAAATGTCAATAACAAAGAATGAAACCAGCTTTTGATCATTTGTAGAATTTGCAATTGAATTTGTGAAGAGGGAGAGCTAGTGGATGACTAGTTTCTTGCCTTAGCCAATTTTGAGGGTGAAAGATTCCCATCCAAGTTCGCAATTGGAAAGGCCATTCAGACCTTTCATTTGGAGATTTAATGGAGTCTTTATTTGCAGGTGTAAGCTACAGGGCAGCTCATGGTTTCTTCTATTGCAGCTCGCTCCTTCAACCATTTCCAGTTTTGATGGCCTATTCTTGATCCTTGAGGGAGGGCGTTTTTGGTGAGCTATTGTACTCTTTGGGGGAGCTTTTAATGCCACATTTATTTTGTAATATGAAGTAAATACTCTGTTCTTCATCTCCAAAAAGTTTCAGGTCGAAATTCCAAGTAGAAATGTATAAATCTCATTTTTAATGGAAGAACAATGCCATTTCCCCACTACCTTGTTGTGAGCCAATGTATTGATGATGATTTCGAATGAATGGATGATTCTATGATATATTTGTGATAAATATACTTCCATGGATGTCTTATACAAGTTTCATGTACTGTACTTGAGCATTTGAAGCATTTTTACTCAGTTTAATTGCATTGGGAGAAGAAATAGTGCCATTTCCCCAAGGGTCGAATTGAGGATTTTTGCAGTTGAATGGGAGAGGGTGAGAACAGTTGTAATAAACCATTAATGGTGCATATGAGACCTTAATAACATAATTAACACATTACATACCTCTATTCATAAATTTGAGTGGGTTTGGAGGCATTTGGGAAGCCATTTTCAGTACTTACCTTAGGGGGATTTGAACCCCAAAATTACTAGTAAAATTGCATACTTGGTCCAGAATCTTAAGAGAGTTTGCAGAGGTCTTTTGGTGGCCATATGTTATCCCTGAACATCATATTCAATTCCTAATATCATTCATAAACCTTCCTTGAATATTTGAAGGCATTTGGAGTCAATTTGAGACCTAGAGACCAATACTAGTCAAAGGGAAATCACTAGTAAAGTTACCTACATGGACCAGAATTGAAAGAGTATTTGCAGAAGTGTTTTAAAGGTACAAAGGCATCCCTGAAACACATATTTATGTTCTAATATCATTCATATACCTTCTCAGAAGATTTGGGATCATTTGGGGCAAATTTGGGACCTAGAGATCGAAACTAGTCAAAGGTCGAACCAAGGAAAAAAGTGGAAAATTGCAATTTTAATAAAATTCCTAACAAGGGACATTACAGTGGTATCAGAGCATGGTCTTGGCACCTGATGTGGTAGAACATTAATGAAGACCAGGAGTCAAAGAAATAAGCCACCACCCTTAGAAACTGAAACTGGAGGTACTTTGGAGAAAGGGAAGAAGTAGGAGAAGAAGTGCATTCATTGGTCACCATGAGTAAGGATGAGAAATGAACCTTAAAGGAGAATGAAGAGTTTAGGAAATTACTTGAACCATCCTTTGAAGACAAGTGGAGACAATACTTTCAAGAGTTCAGATTTTTGCTTAGTGAAATTGGAAGCAACTCGGAAAAAGTAATGAGCAATGGTTCTCTTTTCAAGGAAAAGGATGAAACAATTTATGCCACAAAAGAGGAACCTAATGTAAGTGTGGAACATGAGGTACATGTTGATATGCAGGTTCTTAAAGATACTACACTAAAACAAGAAGAAGGACAAGCACTTGTCCTTGTTCAAAGGGATTATGAGTTGCCTCATGGAGAGAGTTGCAAAGCCTTGGAAGAGGTACATGATCTCACAATAGTTGGACCAGCCAATTATGGAGAAGATGAATTAAATATTTCAATGGGTAAGAGTTGTAAAAAATTAAAGTTGGTTCATAATTCCTCACCCCACACTTCTTTTCCAGCCACATCACTTTGGGATGAAAATTGGGTGAAAGGTTTTTTCCTAATGGTGCCACATGATGGGTATGAAACTCCTACCTCTCCTTTTGATGATGAAATGAATAGAGCACCTCATTATTTAGAATTGCAGCAGCATATTGCTTTACCTTATGATGATACATATCCTCATGGATGTATGCATGAGACTTCTTTGAGTCCTTTGAAGTCTCCTTGTTTTTCCTGCTCATTATTTGGTTCAGATTTTAGTGGAGATTCTTCATTCACTTCTTGGATGAAAGAATGCATGGCTGAATATTTTGATGCATATCACGTTCTTTTGGAGCAGCACTATTGGACATGGGATCCTCACCTATG
Source organism: Larix kaempferi (assembly GCA_027924585.1). Taxonomy (NCBI): domain Eukaryota; kingdom Viridiplantae; phylum Streptophyta; class Pinopsida; order Pinales; family Pinaceae; genus Larix; species Larix kaempferi. The sequence continues at coordinate 19,187,087 of BSBM01000931.1, read as the reverse complement.
TCATTGGAGCATATTTGATTGGTCACTTGAAGATTGTATGCACTTAGCAAATGGTGGTCTACTTACTTGGAGGTATAAACACTTTCATGATTCTTTGATGAAGCATCTTCTTGATGTACATTTTCATTATGTTGTTATGTACTTTGATGATATATATTTTGTACTCATGATGTTTGGAAGAATGCATACAAGAAAATGGGATCCAGGAATCCTCTTATCTAATGGTGTGGGTTGGAGAGCACTCTTAATTGTTGGGGTGCCATACAAGCAATGGGACCCTGGAATAATTTTTATCTCATTGGTTTCATATTTTTTGGGGAAGCAAGCAGTATGGGAGATGGATTCCTCACTTAATAAAGTGATTTTAATCAGAGTAGTGCAGCAGCAAGCATGGTGGTTCCTCTCTAAAATCTTCATGGAAACTCAAAGACTCAAGGTTGGGAAATTCAATGGCAACTTCAAAGAATTATACAGAAAGCAGGTTCTTCAACACCCACGTTTAAAATTGCTTGAGGACAAGCAATATTGGGAAGGGAGGATTTGTCATGTCCCAATTTTGTATTGGGTCACAATGGCCTAATCACATTGGCCCTATTCATTAGAGTTTGTCAAATTGATGCTAAAGGTCAAATAATTGCCAAGGAGGAAAATTACTAGTTTCCTAGGTTTGGGGTGGAAGCTTTGGGATTTGGAATAATGGGGATAATAAATGATGTTTGAACATTAGAATGGAATAAATATTTAATAAATGAGATAAATAAATATATACAAGTGAAAATCAAAGTGGCATTTCATCATGAAGACACATGTAAGAAGTGGGACCCACATATGGCTAGATTTCCCCACTACACTTGGCATCATTCTCTCACCAATTCGAATTCAAGGTGAATGGTAACATACTTGGGGGAGTCCAAAAGGTATTATTCATTGCATGACTCATCCAAGGTCGAAATATAGAGGAAGAGTAACTCCCATGGAAGAGGAAGAGGCAATTTGGAGCTAGTGAGACACTTGGGCTAGATTCCCTAGCTCTATGACAACAATGATGAAGATGCTATGACACCTATGACACAAATCAGATCTGAAGGCTGACATATGTCATATATGACATGTCAGGGCTAAAACTAGACTCCAAGAGGGCGCTCAAGGGTGTTAGGGCAGCTAAGATGCTTCCACATGTGATTTGGTGGAAGTGGGAGACTAGGAATTGTTGTACAAGTGGCGTTCTTTGGAATCTCTTCCCAACTTGAGTTGGCATGAGTCTCTTGGAAGGAATTCGACACATGGAGGACATTAGAAATTTATAAATGTCAATAACAAAGAATGAAACCAGCTTTTGATCATTTGTAGAATTTGCAATTGAATTTGTGAAGAGGGAGAGCTAGTGGATGACTAGTTTCTTGCCTTAGCCAATTTCGAGGGTGAAAGATTCCCATCCAAGTTGGCAATTGGAAAGGCCATTCAGACATTTCATTTGGAGATTTAATGGAGTCTTTATTTGCAGGTGTAAGCTACAGGGAAGCTCATGGTTTCTTCTATTGCAGTTCGCTCCTTCAACCATTTCCAGTTTTGATGGCATATTCTTGATCCTTGAGGGAGGGCGTTTTTGGTGAGCTATTGTACTCTTTGGGGGAGATTTTAATGCCATATTTATTTTGTAATATGAATTAAATACTCTGTTCTTCATCTCCAAAAAGTTTCAGGTCGAAATTCCAAGTAGAAATGTATAAATCTCATTTTTAATGGAAGAACAATGCCATTTCCCCACTACCTTGTTGTGAGCCAATGTATTGATGATGATTTCGAATGAATGGATGATTCTTTGATATATTTGTGATAAATATACTTCCATGGATGTCTTATACAAGTTTCATGTACTTTACTTGAGCATTTGAAGCATTTTTACTCAGTTTAATTGCATTGGGAGAAGAAATAGTGCCATTTCCCCAAGGGTCGAATTGGGGATTTTTGCAGTTGAATGGGAGAGGGTGAGAACAGTTGTAATAAACCATTAATGGTGCATATGAGACCTTAATAACATACTTAACACATTACATACCTCTGTTCATAAATTTGAGTGGGTTTGGAGGCATTTGGGAAGCCATTTTCATTACTTACCTTACGGGGATTTGAACCCCAAAATTACTAGTAAAATTGCATACTTGGTCCAGAATCTTAAGAGAGTTTGCAGAGGTCTTTTGGTGGCCATATGTTATCCCTGAACATCATATTCAATTCCTAATATCATTCATAAACCTTCCTTGAATATTTGAAGGCATTTGGAGTCAATTTGAGACCTAGAGACCAATACTAGTCAAAGGGAAATCACTAGTAAAGTTACCTACATGGACCAGAATTGAAAGAGTATTTGCAGAAGTGTTTTAAAGGTACAAAGGCATCCCTGAAACACATATTTATGTTCTAATATCATTCATATACCTTCTCAGAAGATTTGGGATCATTTGGGGCAAATTTGGGACCTAGAGATCGAAACTAGTCAAAGGTCGAACCAAGAAAAAAAGTGGAAAATTGCAATTTTAATAAAATTCCTAACAAGGGACACTACATTCAAGCTTCTCATCAAGCTTGGTATTGCTTTTCATCTTGATATAATGAGTACTTCAAATGGAAATATAATAGATTTGAGACTCACTAGAAAAGTTGTCCTTCTGAAAACTACTTCTTCGTTGACCTAGGGTTTGTCAAAGAAACCCTAATTTTTCAACTTCGGGATTTTGGAAAATTGATTGGATGAGAAAATTCACCTCCTCAAGGCGAGTTGAGCAAAGTACTCCTCCTAATTCTGTGAGTAGATGATCCGAAACTTGATGCCCTAATTCTCCCGGGCTGTAGTGGGGGACCCAAAAATGAAAATTCTCAGAATTGAAATATGCTTCGACAGAAAGATGTGCCCTAGTGAGGCGAGTTAGATGCACTCTCTTTTTCAGCTGATCTGTGGAGAGAGCTCCCATAACAAGAAGCCCTAGTTTTTTCAATTTCTACTACATATTTATAGAGTGTTAATTCTGATGTATATCGAAAATTTATGCTCTTCAAGATCTAAAACTTCGTCCTATGATAGTATGATCTTTCCTCTATCCAACCCCATAGGTCACAGCAGAATTGGATTCACCAAATAGAACTTATGCTAAGTTTCCCAAGATGACATGTTTATGGACTATTTCAGTATAGCGAACTTGTACGGATTGTGACGTGTCACTGTTTCATCTTTGGGTTCTGAAACTTGCACCCGAGAAACTATAGTCCGTTCAATTTCTGGAACATCTTACGAAATTCGATTTGGATCTTCATAGCCCAAGATATAGCATTTATCCCTAGGTCACCGTTTTAAAACTGAATTCTGGAGGAGGCTGGAACCCTAATTTGAATGGATCATATCTCCTAAAGTACAACAAATATGAGGCTGAAAATTGTACACAAGGTACATGAATATTTCATATTCGTCTTGTCCAAGTTTTAGATCATGAACCTTCGCCAAAATTGATTCATAGCGAAAATTCCAAGATGACTAGTTTCCGGAAATGGAAACCCTAGGCAACAACTGCACAATGTTTTATCTCAGGCCTGCTGTGATACCATGTTAGTTTTTCTTACTTGCTTAGCATAATAACATTAAACAATATAATCACTGAAAGAAAGACAAGCACAACAAACACAAAGAAGACAAAATTTCTCTCGGGGAAACCACAAGGGAGAAAACCCTGACAAAACTTCCTTAATATAGAATTCACCAAGTATAAGATAAAACCCCAAGACAAAACAACTTCTCTCCTGCACTTGTCCGATCTCCTCTCTCTCCTATGCGACCTTGAGTGAGTGATATGAGTGTTACAAAAGGAGTAATTCAATCCCCTATTTATACTTTACAATTGACTTGACCTTTTACTAATTAGGTTGACTCTAACTCACCTAACTAGGCTGACCTGTACTTTTACAATAAAATATTCTTTCTAGATATTTCCAGGCCGACCTAATCAGTTAGGGTTTTACATTTACTCTTTCAATGACTCTTACATTGTTAATTACATCAATGACATCTCCCGAAGGAGGAATACAATAATACAATAGACAAATACATTTAGAATATCTTTCGCAGTTACATTTCTTTAACACTGGAAGACTAAGAAAACTCTTTTTTGGATTACTGGTTACCTCGGTTATCCTTTATGGATGTGAAGTTTGGGGCAGCATGTGAATTCGCAAGTGGAGACAATTAGAAAGAATTCAAAAGCACATAATCACTAGTAACCTCAAAGTCAAGTCAACGGTCCTATATGAGATACTGCTAGCTGAAGCTGGTATGTTCTTGATGGAGGCTTCAACGATCATTAGTTTGTTAAGTTACTTAAGAAAGGTGGAAGGCATGGATGAACAACGCTGGCCTAAGATGGTTGTTGTAAAAGAGCTAAATCGTAGGAGGAAGACTTGGAGGAAGCAAAATGACAAGTGGATGGGAAAATGGGGAATTAATTGGAAGAATTGTCCTAACGCTAAAGAGGAGATAAAAAAGTGGGTGCTTGAAAAATTTAAAGCTGCCATGTGGGAAAAATAGGTTGGTCGAAAAAAATGCTTTATGTCAAAGATTTCAACCCAACATGGTCACATGATGAAAATATTTATTTGAGGGTTGCAATCAAGGGGAAGGCTAAATTTTTAATAGCACAATTGAGGACCGGGTCTCACCATTTTAGATGTGAAACGAGGAGATGGCTAACCCCCAAGGAAGAATGGGAAGAAAGAACTTGCATCTTTTGTAGGAAAGGAGTGGTTGAAGCCGAATGACACTTCATCATGGAATGTTCGGCATATGAGGATATGCGCAATCAGTTTGAAAACAATCTGAAGGTAGAGAGTTTGAATGAGCTGTTTGAGGAAGCAAGGATTCTCCAAATCCTGAATTTCTTGATCAAGATTCATGACAAGAGAGATACTATAGTGAGAAATTTGAAAATGTGATTGCTTCTGGAGCTCTGTATCCCTTAGACTGCTTGGTCTCGTGGACGCCATTAAAATTTCTTCAATTCAATTCAATTCATTGGCTGCCTTTCTCCCTTTTTGTTATCTTTTCCATTTTTCCTGTCAACACGTGGACAATATCCCATGTTTTCTTGTGTGCGTTGATCTCTAAGCATATATATATATATGCTGCCATTTTCATATTACATCAATGTTTGGTGCCAATTAAGACCTTCCGACGAGGGTTGTCTTGGTGTATATCTTCTACGATTCACTACAAGTGTTTGCGTTTTCAAAGAATAACATTCTTTTGAAACAAAAAGCTTTGAATCTTCGAATGAAAAATACACAAAAGTCGAAGCTTGAAATGGTGGGTAAGATCCCCTTTTTTTATAAATATACGTGATATAATATGAACAAGAAAAATGTATTATTTTTTAATGTATATAGTGCCAAAGAGAATTCCAAAGCAAACATCACGTAGCTTGTTATTATTGTCATCGCAACACTTAACGAGAAACCATTAACTTCACAACATTTATCATCATTGTATTAAAATATCAAAGACTCCCTAACGGTGGAAATCCCATACGACCTCAATCTATCTAAAGATGTAGGTTAGTTTTTTTTATGGACTTGGAAAATGGAGGTATTTACTCAATAGGCATTATTCATTATAGTGAAAATTTTATAGGCAAAGGAGAGCCTGCAACTCTTTGCCGGCTAAGTATTGTTGATGACGAAAATCGTTATCAACAACTTTGAGGAAAGTTGGGTGCATTCGGGGTCTTGGATGACCTGGATCTTTGATTTTTCAGCAGCACCTTCTCTTACCTATTCATCAAAAGTGAAAAATCAGCCACCTGTTATACACAAAATGTGCTAAACAAAGCGTTAAATGCATGAAAAAATTTAGGTATTGAAGGTTAGACAATGAGCATAAGTACTTAACAAGACTAGATCTATTATGAAAATATTACTTTAGACTTCTTGATCTAGTAGCATACTTAACTAAATCAGCCTTTAGATATGCTTGAGAAAATAAACTAACTAGATTAAGTATGCAAGAACCTTAACCAAAAGAAAGTAGAATTTAAAGTGAAAGAGAAGGGAAGCTTGGGAACGTTTGGGCCATGGATCCTGTTGGTGGAAAGCGAAGGGACTATGCTCTTCGAAAGTGCTTGAAATTTGGAGGAGTCAAACAAGATCAACCAACCGTTCATCCCCTCCATCCAGAAGTCGCCACATAGAGAAGTGCGCCCTCATGATGAGGAATTCACCCTCTTGAACCTTAGACAACTCACCCTTGTAGATATTTGATCCATATGACCTCCATACAGCCTTTAGTTAACTTATCTTGATGCTCAGTTAACTCAGTTTGACTCTAGACATGCTTTGGACAAACTTCCACTGATTGTGGGATTTGATTTTCTCTCATATTTTCTATTTTTAAAATTTTTTATTCACTTTTTTTAATTTTTTGAGAGAATTTTAATTTAAGTGATAAATAATCACTCAAATTTATTCCAAAGTGGGTTTAGGGGTATAGTGGGTGCTCCGGGTTAGAGGGGGCGCATCCAAGAGATAGGTCTGCAGAACATTGGCCAAGTCATAATGGATAACACTACTAATTATGTGGTTGTTGGCAGGTTGCTTATGTTGAGGTATCCATCTTCTTTTAGACTCCTTGTGCCACACATTGGATTGATTTGATTTTAAAGGATATGGGCAAAATTGCTTATATTAAGGATATTGTTGAATCAACTTGGAGCATCACAAAATGTATATATAATCATACATTTGTGCTTGGCTTGATGAGACATTCACACATAACATGGAGTTGGTGTATCCTGCAATCACTTATTTTCCCACTAGCTTCATTTCACTTCAATCTCTTTTGACTTTTATGTGAGAACTAAAGAGAATTTTCCCTTTAGATGAGTGACATGCTTTATTTAGCTAGTGTCATATTGAGAGTTTTTGGGCAAGCATGGATGAGGTATGTTCCACTAGTGAAGCTTTGGTAAAGGTTCTTCTCTTGGTTGATGGAGACAAGCTCACAATGGGCTACTTGTATAGCTTCATTTCACTTCAATCTCTTCTGACTTTTATGTGAGAACTAAAGAGAATGTTCCCTTTAGATGAGTGGCATGCTTTATTTAGCTAGTGTCATATTGAGAGTTTTTGGGCAAGCATGGATGAGGTATTTTCCACTAGTGAAGCTTTGGTAAAGGTTATTCTCTTGGTTGATGGAGACAAGCCTGCAATGGGCTACTTGTATGAGGCCATGGATAGGGCCAAAGAATCTATCTATGCCTATTATGGGGACAAGGGGTGCGAATGATATCAGAAATGATTATTGATATAGAGGATGATTGATGAACAATGGAAAAATACACTCCGTTGCCCCATTCATTGTGCATGAATCTACCTCAACCATACATTTTATTACTTGTGTGGTTTTAGATTTGATGTTGAGATTGTGGATGGATTTCTCACGTGTTCAAAGGGATGGTGCGAAGTCCACTGTGCTATGATACCATTCTGTAAAATCATAGGTCAAGTCCATAACCTCGTTTTAATCTTTAGTGATGTTATCCTACGTCCACAATTTACTCTGTTATTTACGCTTAATTCTCTGTTCATCGACTTCATCGTTAATGGAGTCTACAGCACTATTGAATCTATGATCCACAACCTTCTCGATCCATAAGTTCCAACACATCTAATTTCTCCTATCGTCTATTCCATATGCGCCTTGTATTGTGAATCCGAAATGACATACTTCCCAAACATATTAGACCTTGTGCATCGAATTTTCTACACTCGAAAAGTAAGCTCCATCAGAATCTAACTCCGATGACTCACCCCCAATGAGCCATCCATGATACACTGATTCCGATACACCATTGGAGATCGCTTATTAGATTTTTTGAATCTTGTGCACATTTTCTGTTGAGCTATTAGTTTCATGCCCCACTTCCGATGAACCATCTATGATAAACTAGATACACTATCAAACTTGCTCCATCGATTCCTTGCGTCGATGCTTAAGTCACAATTCTCCAATACTATACGGCGAACACTATTCAGCTTGTTGTAGGCCATTTAATGCGGCTGCAGTGGGCCTGTTGATCGTTGGATCTTAAGTAGCTTAAGATCCAACGATCAACAGGCCCACTACATCCACATTAAATGGCCTGCAGCAGGCTGAATAGTGTTCGCCATACTATACTCCCGATATCACTTTTTCGATGCACTATTGTCTTTGGCCCATTGGCCTTATCTATCTGTTCCATCACATCGACATCCAATAAGGGATTCTTGAAACAACAGTTCCAACACGCTATTGGGCTTGGCCCATGAGGCCTTCTCTTGAGCAAGCTCAACACTCTGTCCCGAAATGAAACTCTAGATAAATCATTCTCGATATGCTGGGACAGGCCTATCGAGCATTCTCCCGAAAAACCTCAGCTTTTTTCCCAATGTCTAGCCTCTTATGTTGCCTTTGCAGTAGTTCTGTTGGGCCTTTGGCATTGGATCTCAGTCAAGTGCTTCATTGATCCTTCCTCTGAGCACTCTCGATTGGATTCCCCAATGGTTACTATCCGGTAAACCCATCGGGTTTCTTCATTGGCTATCTTCGCACCTGCCATTCCTGCAACTTTCGATGAACTCTGTCTGAACGACTATACCTAGCCAATTTTTTGGGTTTACTCAGAATTTGAAGCACGATCACCTTGGTAATCTAGACTCATTTTCCAAGGTCCTTGGGAAAATCTAGTTCAAGCCTTATCCATTGCACAAGTTGTCTTACAACATGTACAATTCATGCTCGCCTGCAATTTTGATCGTTGATACTTTTGCAAACATACCAATGTTAGCTATTCAAAGCGTTTAATTGTTATAGAAACTATTACATATCCAGGATTATTCTACCTTGTACAAGAAGCAAGATATAAGTATGACACAAGAAATGCCCTTGATCTCTCAGTCTGGAAAGATTGCAAACAAACATCCAATTTGGGAAAATTACAGAGTTGAATGGCTAAAGAAGAAATGGTTTACATTGTAACAATGATTCTTTGGGATGAATAAACCCTCGAATGATCAATAAAATTGCTTTTACACAAATGTGTGCATGTTCCTATAATTTTCATGGTAAACTACTCATGCAATTACTTAACAAACTTATCAAAACAAAGATCAATGCTCATAACGATGCTTAACCAATTTGACAAAAAAATGCACAAGTTTATCATATCCCATTTTATTTGCTAAAATTTTACAACACCTTGAACCAAATTTTATAATTCACTAGGCCATTTATCATCCATATAGACTAATACATACCAAGAACATTTCAATACAAACTCCAATTTTGTAACAGTAGGAGGTATTTCTCACCTGAATTTTCTTCTAGAAAATGATTGCGGGCAAGGCTCATTCCACCTAATTGTAGGCCCTCCTTGCTCCTGAATCTCTTAGCTAGGTTTCCACCCCCAGTATGAGGCTATGAAACCACGAGAGGAAAATAATACAGGTTGACTAAATGGTCTTTCACTCATATAAACAACAAGACACAAAACCAACTGGTTAAAATACAATAACCTGTCCAACACTAGGTAGAAGACCTCCTTCTCTGACTGAGCAGTCCCTTACACAATACAACCACCTTCCAGGTGCTCTAGGATGGGTATTGTAGGGAAAAATTCATTCGTCGGTTGGACGAGAATTACCACAGAAAGACACAAGGTTATCTTTTCACAGTCGCTTATTGTTGGTTAAGAATCCATAGTTTAATTGTCTTTGTTTTTCCGAACTATTTTCCCAAAATTATCCAACATTACATTCTCTTTCCTCCTTGCTACTTTTTTTATGCATGGGATTTGGACACCACGTGCCTCCTCTTCTCAGCTACACAATCCACTATATATTTACAGAGTTGAGTACATATGACAAGGTCCCCCTCTCTATAGTATTAATTAAGTTTTAATATAGTCAATAGGGTCAAAGACATGGGTTTAAATGGCAGGGTTAAGGTTCCTAGGGATCTAACCCCCCCTTACTCATTTCTTTTCCCTCTTGTGGGTTCATTGCTCCCTTTTTTTCAACGGGCCCTCATCCACATCCGATGAATTTTATTAATTCAAAATATTATACATAAGTTCAACTTTAAGCCTCATTGTCTGCCTCACCTTACATTTCAAAATATGAAAGCAAAAATAGGGTGTTACATTCTCCACCCCCTTAGATTAACACCATCCTCGGTGTCCATACATTATACAATATTTACAATCAAAATTTTCAAAACATATGCGGGTATTCATTCCGCATGATTCCTTCCATCTCCCACATCGCTTCCTAGGGGCTATAATGTGTCCATTGGACATTTAGTTTCCCTATGGCCCTGTTCCTGAGCACTTTGACTTTTCATTGCAATATGCACATTGGTTGTACCTGGAATACTCCTTCTGGTTCTACCTGAATCAAAGTCCAATCAAGTACATGATTAGTATCATGAACATATTTCTTTAATAATGAAACATGCAATACATTATGATCCTTCACTAATGGTGGTAATGCCAGTTCATAAGGCATTGGTCCAATCCTATTTAATATCTTGAAAGGTCCACAGAATCTTGCGACCAACTTTCTACAACTACCGAAGCTTAATGAGCTTGTCTTTGCTTTTACTTTCAAGAACACATGATCTCCAACATTGAATTCCCTAAACCATATTCCCTTATCTGTGTAGCTTTTATGTCTATCCCATGCCACTTTTAAATTATGATTGATCTTACTTATCTAATCTTCCATGTCCTTTAACATTTTTGGGCCAATAATTACCTTATCCATTGGTTTCTCCCAATTTACTAGAATACTACATTTCTTGCCATGCAGGGCTTCGAATGGGCTCATTTTCAATGAGGCCTAATACCCATTGTTATATGTGGATTCTACTAGGGGCTGAAAGATGTCCTTCTTCCTTCATACTCATCCTCATCACAAAATACTTTAATGGATTGTGCTTTCCCCTTAGCACATTTATGCCTTGGTACCCATGGTTGGAAGCATGTGTAACATAGCTTCTTTCTTCTGATTTCTTCCTTGCTTGGTCCCTCTTTCTTTTCCTTTCCAAATGCATATTTTTTCCATGGCTTCTTTTCAAATCTGAACTTGGAAGGAAAGTTGGGCTTGGGAGGATACCTTGTCTTGGGTAGCACATTTTGCAGATCTCTTGCCAAGTTCATGGCCTCTTTCAATGAAGTAGGTTTGTGGGCCTTAACTAAACCCTTCAAATGTTTAGCCAAACCTTTAGTAAAGAGCAATAATAATCTGACCATAGATATATCAGCCACCTTAACTGATAATTTTTGAAATTCTAACATGTACTCATCCGGTGTTCCATTTTGCTTCAACTGTGCTAGTTCTTTGAAAGGTATTTATGGGTCTTTTAGCTCAAATATTTCCAATACCCTGTTAACAAATTCTTCATATGTTGTAAACTGATCATGTCCCAATGTTTTAATTCCATGGAACCACCAATCATTGGCTTCTCCCTCAAGATGCAAAATAGCCATTTTTAGAGCATCCTCTTCAACCATTGGATTCATCTGAAAATACACATCTAGTTTTTGTATCCAAGTATTTGCAGAACTTTGAGATGAGCCATCAAAGGTAGGAAGGGGCATTTTACCTATGGAATAATTCAATTCTTTATTTTGAAAAGGAGTTATGTTACCTCCTCTCATTTTTAGCTTGTTTGGGACAGTAAAGAATTGATCAAATGGCAATGTCCTTCTACAATCTTCACTCAAATCTTGCCATTCTGCTAGAATTTCCTTCATGCCAATTTGAGTGTTAGGTTCTTCTTTGGTCTCAAGAAACTTAGGTGTGGTAGCTATTGTTGAGCTCTGAAATTCATGAGGTCGATTATGAGGCCCTGTCCTTGAGAAAATGCTTCCACCCACTGTCTTCTTTTCCTCACTAGAGAAACTATTGTTGCCTCTTGTGGCCAATTTGCTATAAATTTGACTAGCCATCAATTCAAACCCTTGCATTATATGCCTTGTCATATCTTCAAAAAATGGTTTCATGAATTTCCTAAAATCATCTTTCTCCTCCATATTAGAAGTTCCTTTCTCGTCCTTAGCCATAGTCTCAACATAATACACCTCTTCTCCTTCTTCTTCCTCTTCACCAATGGTACTTTTAGTTTTAGTTTCTAAGGGTGGGGGCTTATTTTTTCGACTTCTTGTCCTCATGAATGGTCATCCACATTAGGTTCAAGGACCATGCTCTGATACCACTTGCAGTGTCCCTTTTTATAAATTTGGAAAAATTGGAAAAATTGTAATTTTGGCCAATTTGACCCTTAGACCAGTTATGACTCCAATGCTCCCAAATGGCTCCAAATGCTTCCAAATTGGGTCTGAAGGTATTTCAAAGGTATTAATACATAAAAATGAGGCTTATATATGTTTTTACACTCTCAAAATACTTCTGCAACATTCATTTAACTTCAGGATAGATTGAGGAATTTTACTAGCAATTTCGAGGTTCAAACCCCCAAGGGTAGAGGTCACTAATGGCTTCCCAAATGCAGTACGACCCTCCAAAATTTCAAAAAATAGATATGTATTAGTTTAAGGAATTCAATGGGCACCCAAATGCATCATTAATCAGTTTCTAAAGGCTGCTGCAACTCCCATAAATCAGAGGTTTGTGGAGGAATGATAGGAAACTTCACCACTTGCTATGAAATTCGATATTTATGTTCCAAAGGCTTATACAATGTATATGAAACTTCTTTAGGACATTAATGACTCTCCATACATCATAAAAATCACAAATATGAACTGATACAAATAAAAATAAATCAACTTCAAGCTCTTACAACAAGATATAGGGAAAATGGCACCATTTATGCATTGTTGGTATTTTTACATAGTTTCACTTGCTATTTCGACCTGAGGATCTTATGAGCATCAAATACAGAGAATATGTATATCATATTACAAATAAATGGTGTGTCTTGGACTCTCACAAAGAGATCAACATCTCACCATGTGCGCACTTCCTCCAAGATCCAAAATATGAAGAGAAATATGAGAGAGAGATGGGAACAAGTTGAAGGAGAAAAGATCACGAGCTGCCCTGTAGCTTCAACCTGAAACAAATGACTACATTTTAGCTCCAAATGAAAGGTCTGAATGGCCTCTCCAATTTCTAATTAGGATGGGAATCTTTCACCCTCGAAATTGGTACTAAGGCAAGTAGAGTAAACACTCCACTAGCGTGGACAAGCTATGCTCTCCAATATGAAAAATGAGAAATGATCAAAAGCCACTCTCCTCCTTTTTTCTTGTATTTTATTACCTTCCCAAGCCTTCCATGGTTCAAATTCCCTCAATGAGCTTCATGCCAACTCAAATTGGGAAGAGATTCCAATGTGTGCCACTTGTCCATCAATTCCTAGCCTCCTCCTTCATTCAATTCAAATGGATGACTCTTTGGCTGCCCTAACTCCCTTGTGCGCCCTCTTGGAGACTATTTTTAGCCCTGACATGTCATATATGTCAGATGCCAGCAATCAGGTCTTATTTGTGTCATAAGTGTCATAGCATCTTCATCATTGTTATCATAAAAGCTAGGGAATCTAGCCCAAGTGTCCCAATAGCTCCAAGATTTCTTTTCCTCTTCCATGGGAGTTACTCTTCCTCTCCATTTCGACCCTCATTGAGTCATGCCAAGTATTATTCCCTTCCAACTCCCCCAAGAACGTTGGCCTCCACCTTGGATTCGAATGGGTTAGAGTGGGATGCCATGTGGCATGGGGAATCTTGATTAAGTGGGCCCCACACCTCCAATGTGCTCTCATGACCAAGTGCCACCTTATTTTCCTATATTGAATATTTATTTATTCCCCATTTAATATATTTTGTCAAGCTAATTTCCATTTGGGGTTTTATAGTTTCCTTATTCCAAATCTAATGTTTCCACCCCAACCTAAGAAACGAGTAGATTGGTGGAATTTTCTCTTCTTGAGATTTATTTGAATGGGGACTTTACAATCAAACCCTTTTCTGACTATGCCACTATGTTGTTCTTAGATGAGATAGAAGATATTTTAACTTTTGGAGCGGATTCCAGCTTGATGAATCTTGATTCTTTCTCTTTTTCATATTAGGGAGCCACCACAACAGCTGTAGAGATGGCACAACGAAGGCAGGCGTCGAAGGAGGGATCCGCCCCTGGCTTAGGGTCTGGAGGGACCACCTTGGAAGGCCGTCAGAGGAAACTCTAGGCGATGCGGAGTGCACATAGTAGAGAAGAGTGGGAACGAAGATTAAGAGGGTATCCTATGGAAAGTGTACTTTTGTCATCTCTATCATACTTCAATGCCAATATGGTTTGAAATTAAACTGAATATAACATTCAGTCATAAATTCAATTTTAACTTAAACAAATGATAACATTAATTTAGAAACCCGATTGAGTCGAATGGTCACTAAGGAACATCAATATGAGTCCAGGAGAAAAGGCATTGAATTTAGAATACATTAGTCCACTATTGGAGTATACAACCTTGCTTTCCCTTATCCCACATGCATCAGTTGAAGATAAAAGTTAAGTGTTTATTTTGATGTCTTAATACAATAGTTAATGATGAACAAAGAGAATTATCTAGGCCTAAGCTCTCTTCATTCGATATGGTCAATGGTGATGCTAGAATAGTTAGAATATTGTGATTAAGGTAAGGCTCGATGCCATTAGTTTTACCTAAAATCATTTACATCCATGTAATCCTTTTAGACAGTTACACTTTGGGTTAAGCCTTTGAGCGTCCATTTGAGCATCCACACGTACTAGCAAAGCTCAAAATTGGGTGGACCATCTACTAAAGCACCCATATTTTTAAACGATCCCAAAAAACATTATTCATACATAATTGAGAGTCCATTATACAACAAACAAGTTGGCCTTAGTCTCGGGCATAAACAAAGAGTCATCTCATTGCATTCGACATTGGGTGGAAGATTACCATGAGGTTGGATCCAAACCTATACCAATAATAATTCACAAAAAATCTACTTTTTCTTCCCAAATTTTCTCTTTCGACGTTTTATTGCACCTTCTAGAACAATTGCTAGTTAATATTTGATTTCAAATTTACATTTACACTAAAAGTGTTTGATTTCAAATATAATGTATTGGAATTTGGAGCAAACGAGCACTGACTTGACTGTATTGGAATTTGGGAGTACAGAAGCGAATAAATAGGTGGGTGGCCCACTGACTTGAATGGCCGTATTGACTTGACTCCAGAGGAAGAAAAAGATGAGTGGGCGTATTAATGAATTTCCGGACGCTTTAATGAAACAACTGTCCAAATATTCGCTCCGCAGAAGAAATAGGTGGGCATATTAATCAATTTCCGGACGCTTGATGAAACAATCGTTGAAAAATTTGCTGCGCGGAACGATTAGGTTTGTCTTTATCATACGTGGAAAGATATAGGTGGACATATTAATGAATTTCTGGACGCTTTAATGAAACAATCGTCGAAAAATTCGCTCCGCAGAAGAAATAGGATATTAGGATAGGTGGGCTGCGGAATGGTTTGTTGCTAATGGAATTTGTCTTTTTCCTTCTTTCTTTAATCCTATAAATATAAAAGTAATTGCGATAAATATAAATATAAGTTTTCTTTTTAACTTAGATTGACCCGTCATGGATAACAGGTCTTGTCAATAGATACCATGAGAGGACAAGAAAAATTTGAATACCTAGAAAAACAAATTGGCCTCGAAAACATGGCCGTGTGAGTCGGCCCGTATAATAAGGCTCCACCGCCGAGAGTTTAGGAGAAAACAGAATCATTAGTCTCCACCGCTAAAGTTTAGGTAACAATTAGGAAAAAACGGAATCATTAAGCTTCACCCCGAAAGATTACGAAAAAACCGAATCATTAGGTTCCTGTTTTTTAACCACCGTCATATTCCTCGTTTTTCACTACGGATCAAGACTCTTCTAAAATAATTTTCACTCCCTGGTTGAAGAAGAGGGCGTGTGATAACTGCCACTCAAATCGTCCCTATCTTTAACGAAATTTTTTTTGGGAGGCACAGTTTCATCATTTCTTGTTATTTTTTGATCATTTTAAGATGGGTCAAAATCCTTAAAAACACAGTTCCATGACATAGTTCCATAATAAATAAAATAAAGTAAAACTACAATTCCGACCCCACCACCCACCATGTATTCAACCACCACCCACCCTGAATTGACAGCACTCCAGTAATATTACATTAACGTGATTCAACAATTTCCAAACGCTTTCCTTCAATCGCTGTGCCCCACCCACTCAAGAATGTCCCTACGCTTTCCTTCAATCGCTGTAGCTTGTGCCCCACCCACTCAAACGCACAACTCACAGGCTTTCCTTTCTTTATATACTGCTTTACATACACAAGAACGCACAACTCACAGGCTTTCCTTTCTTGATATACTGATTTGTAAAGGCTTTATAGTCGGAGAGGGAGAAATGGAGCTTCTGATAATGTTATTCCTTTTGAGCATGGCTGCCTCCGTACCTGCAGCAGCGAAGTCATATTCCCGTGCTCATCGTCCGGAAGATGGTTTATATGGATTAACGCGTCCTTTTGATTCGGTGGAAGAAGATGAATTCATGTCATCTTCAATGCAAGCCCACGATAAAAGAGACATCCATGCTCTATTGTCGTTCCGAAAGGCGATAACATCAGATCCACTGGGAAGGCTCTCTAATTGGACGGCCGAGAACTCCGAGAGCATATGTTCTTGGTATGGTATTCGCTGCCGGAAACACAGAGTGGTGGCCATTGAACTTTATGAAGAAGGATTGGAAGGTACTCTTACGCAGTCTCTTGGCAATCTGTCTTCATTATGCACTTTGAAAATTTATGGTAATAGTTTAGCTGGAAGAATTCCGCCCACGTTTGGCCAGTTGAAGGCTTTGCAAGTACTTGACATGAGTTTTAACTCTATCAACGGATATATTCCAGTCGAATTGGGCCTGCTGCAAGCTTTGCAAGTACTTGACTTGAGCTTTAACTCTATCAAAGGTTGTATTCCAATCGAATTGGGCCTGCTGCAGAAACTGCGCTATTTAAATCTTTCTTCTAATACTTTGGCAGGAAGAATTCCACACGAGTTAGGCCAGCTTAAAGCGTTGCAAGTACTTGACCTGAGCAACAACATAAATAATGTCGATACAAAGCCTTTGAGAATCACTATTACTGTAGAAAGTTTGACTGGAAGAATTCCACCCGTGCTTGGTCACCTTAAAGCGCTACGAATAATGGACCTCAGCGGGAATACTCTGGGCGGTCCTGTTCCAGTGGAGTTGGGCCTGCTGCAGAAACTGGAGCACCTGAATCTTCGTGAGAACGGATTATCAGGCAGTATACCACGTCAGTTGGGTTTACTGTTGAAACTACAGTATCTGGACCTGGGGTTCAATCAACTCGGCGGTCCTATTCCAGTCGAGTTGGGCATGCTGCAGAAACTACAGTATCTGGACCTGGCGGTCAATATGCTCGGCGGTCCTATTCCAGTCGAGTTGGGCATGCTGCAGAAACTAGAGCACCTGATTCTCGACCACAACAAATTCTCCGGCGGCATACCACGTCAATTGGGTAATTTGACACACCTTACACATCTATCAATTTCTGACCTTAATATTTCCGGCTATATTCCTTCTGAAATAATCCGTCTTCCCCTTTCCGATCTCTCTCTTACTGCACTTAACCTTGCAGAAATACCTAAATCCATTCTCTCCAACTTGACAAAGTTGAACACCTTAGATCTCTCTGCTAATCTCATCAATAATATTCCTAAAGACATTGCCAAATTGACCAGGTTGACTTACTTAGATCTCACAAACAACTACATCAGCGACATTTTCGAAGACATTGCCAATTCGACCAAGTTAACCTCGTTAATTCTCTCTGGAAACCTCTTTACCAACATTCCTATAGCCTTGTCAAAATTGACTCAGTTGAATACACTAGCTCTTGATTACAACACTCTCATTGGTAACATTCCTGTAACCTTGGCTAATTTGACTCACTTGACTTTTCTATATCTTGGTCACAACAATCTCACTCATAACATCCCAATGGCCCTTGCCAAATTGACCCAGTTAACTGTACTAGATCTTAATCACAACAATCTCAATGGTAACATTCCTATAGCCATTGTTAATTTGAGTCAATTGACTGAATTACGTCTTAGTGATAATAGTTTCACGGGTGTCATACCTAAAGCCATTACTAAGTTGAAGAAGCTTCAAAACATTATCTTGTCAAACAATAATCTCGCAGGGAAAATTCCAAAAACCATAGGAAAGCTTCATTCATTGGAATCTTTATATTTGGACTCAAACAATTTTAGTGGGAAAATCCCATATTCCATAGGTAACTTAAAGTTTCTCAAGGATCTAAGCATATATAATAATAGTTTTTCTGGGAGTATTCCTAGTACTATTAAAAGTTTGGTTTCACTTGAAATGTTAGATCTATCAGAAAACAACTTGGAGGGTCTCTGCTCATTCTAACAACCTTAATGGGACACTACCCTCATCTTTGGTCAAATGTACCAATCTGTTGGTACTAGATTTAAGCAATAATAGATTTACAGGGGTGCTTCCTTCATACCTTGCAAATTTTGACAAGTTGCTAATTTTAAGTGTTGGTAATAATAATCTCCATGGTAGTGTTCCTCAATGGGCCACAAATTTCACCTATTTGTTATTGTTCGATTGATCCAACAATAGATTCAGCGGAAGAACACCATATGATCTTCAAAGACTCCAAGGATTTATGACAAGTGAATCTTCAACCGGGTACTTCAATGATTTTGTACATGTAGTTGAAATGATCCTTTACATAAAAGGATTTCAGTATAATTTGTCTTATATGTTAGCTGGAAACAAAATATTGGATTTGTCCATGAATAATCTTACAGGAGAAATACCTATAAGCATAGGACATATGAATGGATTACGGTTGCTAAATTTGTCTGGAAATCAATTGGAAGGGAAAATACCTGCATCTCTTAGTGAGATATCTAATTTGGAGGAATTGGACTTAGCCAAAAATAGATTGAGTGGAACAATTCCTCAAGAGCTCTCTAAATTATCATTTTTAGCTTCTCTTGATGTTTTGTCTAATAACCTTTGTGGGCCAATCCCAAGAGGGACACAATTTTTTACTTTTAATGAGACTTCATTTCAAAGGAACAAGTGCTTGTGTGGGTTTCCTCTATCACCGTGTAATCAAAAGGATAAGCCAAAGAAAACACATGTTGGAGACAATGCCATTGGGACCAATATTAAAAGAGGATGGTTGAGTCGTGTGGATGAACAAGTGTCTTTGATAGCATTGGGGTTGGGAGTGGGGATCGGGTTTGGTGGAGTTGTTTCTATTTTCATTGTTTGGGACAAAGCAAGGCATTGGATAGTGGGGTTGCCTTCCAACAACACACCGAGACCATTTTATGGCCTCTATAGACTCCCTACATAATTCAATAGCACTTTATCCATATGCCTCACCAGCTTCATCTATGTAATGTGGAATGCCATTTATTCATTTGCAAAGTTGTGTTAGTCTATATAATGTGAATTTATGGTATAGTGTTTAAATGTGGGGGAATTAACTTTCTTGAAAAATGTTGAGTAAACTTCAAAGATCTTTTTAAATTTTTGTTAATTATGTGTGCTATGTATTGTGAAGTAAGATTGATATTGTTATAATATTTGTCGATTTTTTAAACTATTAAAAACATTATAATATTAATAACAAATATCAAGTATCAATGAAATTTTTTGTAAAATTAATTTTCTTATTAACATAAGAAAATTGAATGACAATCACATTTTACTAAGTCTTCAAGTTTATTGATATTAAATGAGGGACATGCTATAGTATATTTCTACTCAACTCTGTTAAAATAGTTGATTAAATTGCATTTAATAAAAACTTGTTATACTAATGATTCAATTTAACATTATTAGAAAGATGGATTGAAAATAATGTTTAGATAGATTTTAAGTATTATTTAAAAAATGGATCCAAAATAATATTTAGATGGATTTCAAGTATAATAAATTTAATAGCCAATTGGGAGTAGCGCTATTGGTAATGATTAAATAAGATGAGAAGTTATAAATGGAAGGTCACAAATTGAAATTCCCACTAAATTATTAAAAATTATAGACATAACTAGTAATCGTTCTTCTTCTTCTATCTGACCATATGTAATCCAAACAAGTTCAAATACTTGAAGAGCTAATCTACTAAAATAAACTTAAATAGCTAAATATATATTAATATTGATTTTATAATGAAACATAATTTTTTTTACACTCAATTAAATAATAAAAATAAAATATAATAGTATTATTCATATCATTAAATAAGAGTTCTTATTGCATTTCAAAATTAAATAATTAAAATAAAAAATAAGAATTAATATTGTTGTTTTTATAATTAAATATAAATTTTTATTATACGTTATAAAAAAGGTATAAACTAATATTATTAACTATATAATCAAACATCAATCATATGAACATAAATTAAAATTTAAAAATGAAATATTAGTGTTAATTTAATATTTTCTTGAATTAATTTTTAATTAGCTAATAAAACATGTTACAGTTGTTTATGTTAATATACTTGCAATGAAATTGTCATATACAGGGTTAAAATGATTTAACAAGTAATAAAAGATCTATGATTTTTATTATCATAATTATTTAATGGATAGATTATATTTCAATTAATTTATTATTTTATTTGTAAGAATAAACTTTATCGCTTCTACATTCATGGTTTTAAAGTTTACTTAAAAATACAATTAAAAAGCTTTTACAGAATTTAAAGTTGATCTTGTATCTTAAAAATTAATTTAAGTCAATAAAGTGTGTCACAATCACAGTAGATTATGAAATAAAGAAATGATTTAGTTCTACGTACAATAATACCAAATGTGTTTCCCATACATAATTATCTTTTTAAATTCCATTCCTTTTCCAAGGATCAGATAGTCCTCTTCACACAAGGCTATACTATTATTTAGATGTTGATTATCTTAAACCTTTAAATCCATTGCAATGTAATAAATACTTTAGTTTACTCGATCGAATCCATCTTTCCACTTGAAACTGCCCAAATCAGCAAGCACTCATAGTATGTGTGCAAATGCTACTTTAATGAATGGGACCTAAGTTCCACTAATTTTTCACTCTTTTAAAATGTTATAAAGAAAAAGATTTATCATTCTTTATCTGTAAATATTGCTATGTGGATTGTTAAAAAGCTTATTCATTCCATCGCTCTTTAGTTTTCAATTAGTTAGATACAAAAAAATGTAGATTTTATGCATGACTATATCCTTGTGCTAATTGTGGACTAGATAATTGTAATATCCCTAATTTTCACTTGGAATGTATTTAATCAAAATTATGTAAATGATGTAAATTCGCTAGTATGGATTCCTAGTGTGGAGCTCAAGGCCAAGGTTTGAAGCATTTGAGCTTCCTCTCTTTAGGCTATTATGAAAGAATCTAGTAGCTAGAGGGGTATCCCTAAAGTCTTAATATTTTCCATTAATGAGGAATAATTTTATAGCACAGGGTGAGAAAATTTATTGAAAATAATGATAGAGCAATGTAGACATATTTTTCACAAATGTGAGCAATGTATTCTAGTTTAATTAGACATTTTGATCTATATGGACGACAGATTTTGAAGGCCTTTGAGTTCTTTGAAATAACAATGAGGATGGAAATCATTGAATCAAAGACAATAAATAGTCAAGCAGTACATAGATCAAGGGAGTCACTATTATACTCGAATGAAAGAAAATGTAATAGGTATTTTCAGATGAATACAATAGTTCATGAGATGACCATAAAACTTGAGACATGCTTAATTTCAAGAGCATGAAGATCATCTTGATATTGGATGGAATAGTAGCATATACTAAATTCCATTATGAAAACACTGATCTTGATATAACTCAAGGCGAGACACAAAAAATATAAAGTATTTAGAATTGAATGCTACAACAATAAAAAGTAATAAATAGGTAACTATTCCTAATAGTAGTTAATAATATTAAAATATAATTTATGAAGAGAAGTGTCTCTTCAATATGTGATGGCCAAGCCATATTTAAGGCAACCATATCCTTTGTAATTGATCCATCATCAATTATATATTATTATTTTATCAAATGGAGTTATTTTCCATTGGAGGATTATTCGCTTGAATAATCACTGAGTATATCCAGACACGGATATAGCATTGGTATCAGAGCCAACCGTTCTCGGCCCTTCTGATTCTGGCTTTTAGCCATACATCTTGGAGCTTCTCCAAATCAGGCTTTTAGCCATAAGTGTCAGAGTTTCTCTGAATCGGATTTTTGACCTCCATATCCATCCATTCACGCCCTCCAGGCTGCCTCGTTCTAACCTGCACCACTCCTCCAGCCACGCCCATCTCTACATAGGACCGCTCCACGCCCTTTCTGCATCTCCACGTCCTTATCACAGCTCCCACTCCACCCCCCACGCTAATATTATGCCGCGCGCTCATCCCTGTACCTCCCTCCTCCCAGCAACCCGCGCATCCCCCTCCACCGTAGCATCCCCTCTCGCGCTGCCTCCGCTCACTGCGCAACCCTCCCTCTCCTTCCACATCCACAACTCCCCCTCCACCAGCTACCTCTCCATCTCCGCGCCCTCCACCACCGCGCTCCATCACCTCCGTCCCGCGCAGCACTTCCACCTGCTGCCCCACACCACCCCCACGCGCTTCCGCTCCTATCCATACCTCTCCGCCCTTCTGCGCCCTCACCCCACCTGTGCCTCCCTCTCTGCACTCCACTGCAACCTTTCCTCCTCTCCGCGTCGCCGCTCCCAACTCCCTGCCACCATTCCCTTTATCTCCCTGCGTTCCAACTCCCGCCCAACCTTACCATCCACCCCCGTGCATGCACGCCTCCAGCCTGCGCGTCTGCAAGCCCTCCGCCAGCTTCACACCACCGCCAACCCACGCACAGCTCCCTCATGCGCCCTCGTCCATAGATTCATTCTCCTCGTCAATTGCCTCTGCAACTACGCCTACCCACCATCACAACTGCACCAACTCGACCAATCCCTCCTCGCGGCCACCTCTTCCAGCACACCTCCGCCACCACCGACCCCCGTCCGCCGCCTCCAGCTCGGCCACTCCCTCCTCCAGACCACTACACCTCTCTTCCACGTGTATTTTTCCATTCAAAAAAAACTATTATCATTGTTATAATATTTTAAAAAAAATATTATTATCACACATTATTATTAAATTTAATAATAAGTGTTATTATAATATAAGTATTTATACTATTATTATTTAAAAAAAAAAAGAAAAAAAAATAATAATTATTTTATAATTATTATTTTTGGAAAAAAAAAGAAAAAAAAGAGATCAATTATCATTGAAGGAAGCCAAGGACCAATTTTCATCGTCAAGAAGACATTAAGACAAAGCCAAGAAAAACAAAAACCAGAAGTCCAAGCAAGACTCCTTATTGTCAAATAAGTCGAAGAACACTTATCACCGAAGAAATCAAAGTCAAGGATAGTTATTTATCATTGAAAAATTCAAAGTAAAGGAAGGCTTATCAAGAAGTCGAGACGCGTTAACGACAAGGACGACCAAGTTTAAGAAAAGACTCATCAAAGAAATCAAAGAAGATCATCCCACCGTCAAAGAAATCAGAAACCATGGCAGCCGATTTGCGAGAAAAATTAGAAGCCAAGTCAAAACGCTATCAAAAAGACAATGAAGAATTACGAGGCATTAATACACGATCAGAAGTAAGGATTGAACTACATAAGATACAAGAAAGGTTCAATGAACACACAATGTCCAGCTAGAAAAATCACATAGAAAAATTATGTGCGCAAATCAAGGAATTAAAAGATGAAAGTGATTTCAATCAGAGGTTGAAAAATCAAGATATAAAGAAGGAAATAAATAATTACGAAGCAGAAATAATACGCTTGAACAAAATCGTTAGCGACAAAGATGAAGAACTAATGCAGTTACGACATAAATTAGAAAGTCAAGAATCAGAGGTCGGCCAGTGTCGACAACAGATAAAAGTTCTTCAACAACAAAATGACGACTCTAAAAAGACACATAAGTCAGAGATCGCGAAGAGTAATAAAGCATTATCTAACAATGCTGAAGAAATTTTTAGACTAAGAAATCATAACAAGATATTAGTCACAAAAATTAAGAAGTTGAAAAATAGCCGAAAGATAGAACAATCTATGGAAGACATTGAAATAAAACTTCTAGACAAGCAGGAAGAAAATAGCTGCATCAGAAGTCATAATGAAGATCTTAAGGAACAACTTAAGACATCTGAAGATGACAGAAAATCGCAAGTTGAATTGATTAAGAAGTTTCAAAATGATAATAGGCAGTTAGAAAACAAGTTGGAAAAGATACAGAACAAAAAATTAAATCCTCAAGAGACGAAAATACAACTTCCAACTCAGATCAATGCTCTAAAAGCAACATTCGTAAACGAAAATGATATCGCGAAAGTTCCCTATCGACACCCCAACCATAAAAACCGATATTTGAAAAAGTGGGAAATGTCGAAAGATAATGGTACTAATGTGGTCAAATCTCCTGGCGACACATCAATAGGGAATCCCATCAGTCCACAACAAATCAATTTGGGATGGATTGATCCGTCCACATATCGAAAGTTATGCTTTACACTTAGCAGTTCATATCGACATGTTTCGGCAGCCACGACATCGCAAAGAACAGTGCGACAAAATTATAAGGCTTTGAGGACAAAGCCTCTCTAAGAGAGTGGCAATGCTACAACAATAAAAAGTAATAAATAGGTAACTATTCCTAATAGTAGTTAATAATATTAAAATATAATTTATGAAGAGAAGTGTCTCTTCAATATGTGATGGCCAAGCCATATTTAAGGCAACCATATCCTTTGTAATTGATCCATCATCAATTATATATTATTATTTTATCAAATGGAGTTATTTTCCTTTGGAGGATTATTCGCTTGAATAATCACTGAGTATATCCGGACACGGATATAGCATTGAATCATTACTTGATATTATAAAACATACTTTGTTACAAAGACAATATTGACAACAAGTCTGCAATAACAATCTCCATAACTAAAATGAGGTATATCTCATATTTTATAGAAAGCTAGAGTAAGTAGTTCATGAGACTATGAAAAACACATAAACTAGAAATATAGATTGATTAAACGAGGGTTTAATCCTCAAGATTACAAAATCTACAACAGAGTTCTATTCAAAATCTTTTATGTTTGTGTTCTTCTCTTTGACATTAAATAAAATTGAAAGAACAAGCCTTTTATGCTCTTTCTTCTTCAACTAATTCTTGATTCTTGATAACAACCATTGCTAATAATATGCACAAGTGGATGCTAAAATGTAGCTCAAATTTAAACCATCAACTCCTTCCTCTTAGCTAGGAATATAGGAGGAACATGGTTCCACCTATTTCGCTTCCTTTTGTTGGTATTTGGCACAAAATCTTGTTGTATATCGATAGGATTTTTGCTTGTTAACTTTTCTATTATTATCCATTCATTACTCGTGGGATGATTGAACTCAACCATTTTTTGTAAGATGCATCCAATTTTGTAAATAAATCAAAGGAAGCCAGGGGATGACTTTGATATAAATGTTTAACAACATTTAGTAATTTAGAATTACGAAGTAACCTTTCATAAATATGTTTCCTTTTTAATGGTCATGTCATATCCTGAAATATTTATCAATTATTCCTTTGATTTAATAGATTGCCATGGTAACACTCCAAGGGGAACATATCCCGAATTCTTGCAGTGTCCCTTTTTAAGAATTTGCAAAAACTAGGAAAAATTGCCAATTTTGACCAATTCGACCCTTAGACTAGTCTTGACTCAACTGCTTCCAAATGGCTCCAAATTGTTCCGAATTGGGTATGAATGAGTTTGGAAGGTATTCATACATGTAGATGAGGCTGATGGATGCTTGGACACTCTTAAGACACTTCTGCAACATTAATTTATAATCAAGGAAAAATGATGAACTTTACTAGTCAAATCGAGGTTCACAATCCCTAAGGGTAGGAGACAAAGACGGCTTCCCAAACACTGTAAAACCTTCCCAAATTTCAAAACAGAGACATGGTGCTGATAAAAGGCTTCAATGGGCTCCCCAATTCATCATTAATAAGTTTCTATAAGCTTCCGCAACTCCCATAAATCAAATGTTTGTATACTAGCTTTGACATTGTTAGAAAAACAGGATCGCATAGCAATGACAATAAACACAAATACAAATATAATCACACATACACATTACAAGAGAGACACAGATATATCGTGGTTCACCCAACTTGGGCTACGTCCACACTGAATTTTCCAGTCCTTATTATTATTACCGTCCAGCAAGGTGAAGGGATACAACCTGCAGCACAACCGCTGCACTTCCTCTTCTCTGTTTCACAGTCTCTCTCCCGATCTCAGAGATCTTTACAATGCATAAAACCTAATACATCATCATCCCTAGCCGTATTACAATGTCTTTATTTTATAAGGGAAATACAATGGGAAAATACCACGGGATACCCAAAACCATGGGCCCGCAAAATAGCTGGCTCCGTACAAGGACATGTGGGATGGAACGGAGTCTCGAGAGTGGTGTTCAACACTACACCAACTAGGATGTAGGATAACTGGTGCTCCGAGGTCGCCTCCCAGTGGTTCCCGCATCCTTAGTCAGAATTTCCCCACACGAAATCCAATTGAAGTGTCGGATTTTCACTTATGTTAAAGGGTGGTTGATTTTATTAGGTGAATATTAAGTTAAATGTGAAAAAATTAATAAGTGGCCACAACAGTTTCTGGTTTCCCACAGGCTCAGGCAAAGTGCCCGCAAGGGGAAAGAGCATACTCCAGCTATGAACCAAGTGTAACTTCAAATTTGAACAATTGTATTGTGGAGAGTAAATTGCGAAAAATGAAAGATACAGCTCACCAAGTTTATGCGTCACTTTCTGATCAACCACCACTAACATCGATCCCTTTAGGTGGTGGTGAGAGCATACTTCGTGGCGACGAAACTGGTTTTATTTATAAGTTTACTTTTGCAAAAAATAAAAAGATAAAAATGAAGATCTAATGAAATGGAAGTTAGGTATACACCCTGCACTTTCAAAGTGAGTGTGTGAAAGTTGTGGAGTTAGAAAAAATCAATTTAAAAAATTTGACAAAATGCGAATTCCCCCAGGGGGATGGGGTGTGCGCGTTGGGTATCCCACTGCTCTCGTTTACTATTTTTTACAATTTGCTTAATATAAAATGCCTCTTAGTCCTTTTAGACTTGGATCTAAAGGCTTACAAACTTGGAAATGCGAAACTAGAAGAAAGAGGTCATTGGAAAGCCCTTTTTGGTATCTTCTGGCGGAAAATGGCCAGAGTTTCTTCCTCTTTTTCTTTAGACCTGCTAAAAACCAGCAAACAAACCTTATTAGAATTTGATGGAAATGAATTTAAACAAATAAAAAAAATTGGAAATTTTTTTTGTACTTAGAAAATTTTAAAATGCAAGTACAAAAGCTTGAAATCTAGATCTATTTATGAATCTACTTTATAAATGTGAATGTCTAGATATGCTAAGAATGCTTAAGAAATATCAGATTTGAAAATGAATAATAAACTGAAAGATTTAGATCTAATAATCCAATCATGAAACAAAAATTCAAAGGAGAGAGATTTGTAGAGGTGGAGATGGATGAGGCTTTAGATCCCAATGCCCTTGTCACTTGCAAATGCCTTTGAGAGATCTCTGCAATACACTTATGTTAGATAAAATATGGTTGCCCAAGAAGAGGAAGAACAACCAGATTCCTAATCCCCTTGAGCATTAGATCTGCAACTAAACAACACCAAAACTTGCAATATAAAACATGAGATCTTAGTGTGTTAGAATAAAATGAAATCGAATGAATCGAAGTATAACCGAATACAGTTGATTACATTCAAATCTCCTAATATCTAAGCACACACAAACAACTTATCAACCATAAATGTTTGTTTCTATACCCAATAGACTAGATCTACAATAATGAAAGCATGGAATAGTAATGAAAAGCAACAATATCACCTCATGAGCAAAGTTCCAACATAAGATGCACACGATGGACCTCCAAAGTCTTTCAATATATTAACAAAATAGAAACACTGTACAAACTAGCATAGGTTCAATGCATCCATGAAAATCAATGGAACAAAGACCTTGCTTTTATAACCTCACAGGGAGAGAGGTCGAATTCATGAGGGCATGTGAATTAGTTGAGTGAGATGACAAGTGCGTGTTAAGATCCAAGCTTGGATTGATAGATTGGGGCTCCAATCTATGGGATGGCTGCCACCAAAGGTAGGCGCCTCCCATCCACATTGGGATCTCCTCCCAAGCTTCCACGAAAAGCCACCTCAAGGCTTGACGCCTAAGAGAGGGATGCCGCATTTCTAAATCGCATGAGGGATGAACGTTGAAGCTTGGTGTGAAGGGTGAGGTAGCTGCCACCTCACAAGAGTTGCACCCTTCTCCCTTGTAACCCATGCCCTCCATCTTGGAACAATCGCCCACCAAAAGATGCGAATGGTCAAACGTGGAGTGACGCTCACGTGAAAGGAAGGAAGGCGCTTATCATTTTGGAACCTTCACGCGTATCCTAACTTGTAATTAAAACATGTGTTTTAATCCTTGAATATGGCCGCCCACCATATTAAACCATGTGCCACCCCTTTTCCAAAGTCTTTTATCATATTTTTTTACTTTTCAAACTTTGACTTAAGTCCCTTTTGGTTTTTTTATAGCAATTAATTGCCAATCTATAGCATCTTTAGTGAATAATGCCCCCAGAGGCGACGTAATTGCCCTAAACCTGTAGAAAGGGGGCACTAAGGTAAAGAGAACGCTCCTAGCGTCAAAATGAGCCTCCCCACGCCAAAATCCGCCTCCAGACCACTCTTATATTACATTTTGAATTTTTCCATTTAAACCACTAAAAATGGTCTAATTTACGGAAAAAAAATTATTTTCTTCGGAATCGACTCAAACTCCTAGAAGACCTAGTGCATGTCCATACGACCTATTACTGATGGCTAGCATGTAAAAATACATAGACACATAGGCTTTAATTGTTGGATTTTGTGCAACTTCGGAAGATATTATTCATTGTATTTTATTGTACTTGATTGTACCTCCTAAGGGAGATGTGCTTGATGTAATTACTTATGTAAACACATGAAAGAACCAATGTTAACCTTGGGGTGCAAAGAAGAATAAGAAAAATATTAAAAATAAATTATTTATTGCCCCTAGGTGAAGTCGGCCTAGTTAGGGTATTTTTCATATTTGCACTTGTATAAATAAGAGGCTAGTGCACCTCATTATTCACATTCTCACACTTGACATTTGCGCATCACTTGGGAGAGAGCATAATTCGCACAAGCTAGAGGAGGAGGCTGATTTGGGGTTTCTACTTGTGGAAGACACTTTCACATTTTCTCTTTTATTATTTGTACTATGATCTCGGGATTATCATCTCTATACGAAGGTTGCTGGGTTTTTCCCATTTGGGTTTTTTAGGATAAACTCTGTGTTGTTGTTTTGTGCTTTGTCTTTCTTCTAGTGATCTTGGTTATGCATTTATGTTATTATGCTATGAATGTATGAAATTTAACATGGTATCAGAGCAGTTCTAGAAGAAGCCATTGCCGGAACACTGTCGAAACCTTGCCGAAACTAGGGTTTCATCTTGTGAAGTCTTCACCCATCATTTTGGAGAAAAAGAGCCATAGGAATTTCGTTTTTGGCAAGGCAAATCTTTTGGTGAAGACGGAATTCAATTCCGAGAATTTTCAATTTTCATGGGCATCTTCAACCACCTTAACCACGCAAGGGGACCTCCAAGGATCAAGATCCATCATGACATCACTTTTGGGGTTTCCAAACCTTTTCTTAGGGTACCATGACCATTAATGACCACAGAATGGGTCATTAATGCTTCTACAAACCATCTAGGGCTTGTCCATCTTCTATAGAGGCTTCAACATCTTCAATAGGTGGTGGCTTCAAGATCCAACCTTGTGGGTACAAGGACCTTGTCAGCTGGGTACAAGGTGCTCCAAAGCAAAAACCATCTCTATGTGGGCTCCAAGGCATAGGATGTGAGGGTACTAGGATCATCCATACCTGTGCACTGCAAGAGGGACTTGGTGGCATCAATGACTACATGTGGGGCCACTGCAAGTCCATGTTGGCATTAATGACAATTTCATCAACATACACTTCTCGATGGACTGAGACTGTGTGGACAACCTTCAGTATGTATAGAGATGATGGAGACAACATGGATGTACAAGATGAAACCCAAATGATCGTGATGTAGATGAAGACCGAAGAATACCTTCCTCGTTGAGAGGGAGTGTTGGATTTTGAACAACTTTGGAAGCTATTATTATTGTATTTTATTGTACTTGATTGTACCTCCTAAGGGAGATGAACTTGATGTATTTAATTATGTAAACCCTTGAAAGAATCAATGTAATCCTTGGGATGAAAAGCAAGCAAAAGAAAAATTAAAATTAAAATTATTATTGCTCCCCAAGTGAAGCCGGCCTGGTTAGGGATTTTTCATGTTTGCACTTGTATAAATAAGAGGAAAGTACACCTCATTATTCACTCACTCATTCAAGTGAAGTTTGCATCATCCAGTGAGAGAAGTTCGCACTTGCTGGAGAAGGAAGCTGTTTTGGAGTTTTTACTTGTGGAAAGCATTTCCACCTTTTCTCTTTTATCTTTGTAATATGATCTCGGGATTATCATCTCTATACGAAGGTTGCTGGGTTTTTCCCGTTTGGGTTTCCCAGGATAAACTCTGTTGTTATTGTTTTGTGCTTTGTCTTTCTTCTAGTGATATTGGTTATGCATTTATATTATTATGCTATGAATGTATGAAATTTAACAAGAGGTCCAGAGCATATGGGGAAAAAGAGTCTTGGTTTATTTTAGATAAAATAAACAGATTGTAAAAGTGAATTATTAACGACTGAGAATCTCTTTTCACATACTTGAGCAAGCTCCTTCGGTTTACTTCGGGAATACATAACTAGATTGATTTATTGTGATTTTTGCAAAAGACAAATAAAACTTTGAAAGATTAATTAAACTAATTAAAAGCAAATCTACTCTACTGGTTAGCACATGAAATAAAAGCAGAAAGTGAAGAAAAAAGTTCACGCCATGAAAATGACGTAGGACCCCAGGGGGAAGGGGTGCATACGTTGAGTAGCCCCCTTGCATTTATTATTAAAGTTACAATCTTTAAGGTGGATACCTTTGGTCATTTTAAATGAGGAACCAAAGGTTAACAATGTTTTCAAAAATTACTTATGTTTATGTGGAAACTAGCAGTTTCCCACAACAACCTCAAATTTTGTGTGGCTAGTGTAAGATAGGCTGGATTGATCACCCTTAATTTATAGCCACATAAAACAAGTCAATGATTGAAATAAATAGGAGCGCTTGTATCGAATTAGAATTGTGAATAGGAAACAAATATGAATTTATTAATTAGTTATAAATTATTTGCATAATGTTTTTCTATTCATTTATTTTTAATGTTACTTGATTTTTATTATTTTCTAAATTTTATGTTATAAAAAAATGAAAACATAAATCTTTACAAAAGGAAATAAATAATAAAAGATAATATAAAGAAAACTATGTTAAATTTATTTACAATTAAATGAAGAAGAATTAAATTTTTATTAAAACACAACCATTAACTAATTATGCCGTAGGCGTTTCACCACGGAATGCATAACCTCCACGGCGGCTAGATTCCTCTCTCATAGAGCAAATGGAATCCTGCCACATGGATGGTGTCGTCCTCCGCTGCTGCTGCTCCCCGTGTCGCCACTTCCCCTCCACTCCCATCGGCCCTCCCCACCTCCACTCCCATCGCCATCCCCGTCTCTTCCCTCGTTGCTGCTCCAAGCAACTTCCCACTTCCCTGCTCCAAGCAGCTTGCTGCTGCTCCACCCAATGTCGCTTCCCCCGTCTCCTCCCTCGCTGATTCTCCACACAGCGACCTCCACCGCGCCATCCACTACCATGTCAACCACCCTGCCATCTTCCATTCCCCACCTCCACGTTCGCTGCCCATCGTTGCCAAAAAAAACCCGCTGCTGCTACTCCCCCGTGTCGCCACTTCCCCTCCACTCCCATCGACCCTCCCCACCTCCACTCCCATAGCCACCCTCGTCTCTTCCCTCGCTGCTGCTCCACTCAGCTCCCCACTTCCCACCTCCAAGCAGCTCGCTGCTGCTCCACCTAGCGTCGCTTCCCCCGTCTCCTCCCTCGCTGATGCACCACACAGCTCCCTCCATCGCGCCATCCACTACCACGTCAGCCACCCTGCCATCTTCCATTCCCCACCTCCGCATTTGCTTCCCACCCTTTCATCGCTGCCAATAAAAACCAAAAAGGCGCTTCTGCTTTGGAGATCTGAGCTCTATGACATGGAACGCTAGAAACTAGCAGCTACTCGCAGATTTCAGAAAAGAATCAATGGACGAAAATTTGAATCCGTGGTTGTGGAAGAGTTTAAGAAGCACTAATGGAAAATTCGGAGCAGCTATCACAAATTCCTCGATTATAATGAAGAAACCTTGGCTCTCGACGCAACCTTCCTTGGCAGAAGAGAGGCTCTGTGCCCTTCTAAGGCTTGTGTACAAAGAATTTTCTCCTTTCACCTTCAAGCTGCCCGAGGATTCGAAGATCCATATTATAGAGAGAGGCCACGTCCTGGAAGTGTTGTACTACGCTATTGTTCCTGTAAAGGAGGCTTGACAGCGCAACAACTTATGAGCAGGTAGTAGAAAACGTATTAGAGATTAGATGACAGGTAGTAAAGGAGGCTTGACAGCTACTTAGAACGAAACTACCCAAAAGAATGTGGGCTCTTCCTTGAGGATGCCTATTTTTATTCATGCATAGTAGATAGGTAAACAAGCGTTGAAATCGAGAGGAAAACATAGTCGCGCAAGTGACTTGACCAAAACTATTTTTCTTTCCTTTCACTTCATCCTTTGCTAAACAAGAATGTTACATTGTAAATTGGAAAGAAATTGCAGAACTTGTCCGTCTGTTTAGAGGTTTATAACAAAATAGTTAAAGATTATACTATTCTATCTAGGGGAAGGAATTAAGAGCCTATTAGCCAGCCAAAATTCACTCTAAACTAAAAAATTTCAATTAGTACGGGAACAGGATGAAGCAAATGTCTAGGAAGGAAAATATGGGGTATGTGATTTCTTCATTATTTGTTTCTTTCGAATAAACAAACCATATGCAATGAGTCACTTAGCGTAAAGGCACTTCGAGTCACTTAGTGTAAAGCATGCCATAGCCTGTTTATGGAACATGGAAGTTGGAACCAAGAGGTAGTTGCACAAAAAAACGAATAAGAACTCGATTTTGTGTAAATTTTGAGTTGCATAACCTTCTACTTCCAAGTGTGGGTAGCATTGGTATTGTCACTAAAGGCATAGATTTGGTGATGCCATTGCTAGGGAAGAGTAGAAAAACTAGTGATATGGTTAGACAAAGGAATATTTGAAAGATTGCATTGAAGTAATGCGAGAAGTTGTGGGTTCCTTCATGGAATTTGTTAACAGAGAGTGTAGGTTTGCAAGAGCATCATTTGCCTTCCAGGATCCTAAACTTCCTCTTAGCCTTGGAGAACCATTAGGGGTATATTCACCAAACGTAGAACGTCGAAAGGAAAGCTTATAAGGCGAAAGAAACAAATGAGTAATTCGCTAGGGCGAGAGAAACATATGAGTAATTGACTAAGTCCATTTTATAACGGACTGCAAGCATAACCTAACCTTTTTCATTTGTGTACCTCTGAGACCATACCATAGTGAAAAATTCACAGGTTTCTGGTATTTATCCCGCTTTACCAATATTAGGTGGGGCCCTTCTTCTGATGTTGAGGAACGAGGGGGAAAGAGAATACATTCACCTCCAACACAACTTATGCTACAAATCTCTCAAGCATAACATTGGATGCTGTCGTTTCTTGCTTTCCCTTCATCTGAAAGAAAAAAATCAAACCAGAATCCCAGTTCTCTTAGACGACCATGGATATTTCAATCATATAAAAACACAGAAGCACCGAAATAATTACCTCTGCAACTATATCGCCATAATTAATAACGTAAATCATGCAAGTTCATGATCACATGGATCCATCACAGAGCCTTCGATATGGATCTTCTCCCCGGTGATGCGGACACACGCTTTGGATTCTTTTGGTGGACAGATGGTAAGCGTGTTGTGCAGAGCCTAATTGCTATAACTAGACAGGAGCCGTATTAGATATGCTTTTCTGCAAATCATGTACACATTGAAGCTTTAATGGTCGCCAACTGGAATGAAGTGCTTCTTTCTTTTGTTGATGTATCTGCATAAGGTGGAGGCAAACCATTGTATACGTGCTACCAAGGCATTGCATTATATTTTGTAAGCCATGCACATACGGAGTTTACCATAGCCGACTGGTATTAAGCCCATTAATAATTCGTATGCATGGTCTAAAGCAAGCAATATACATAAGCAAAGCCATTGCCAGCCTTTAGGTTCATAGTCTGAATATGGTTGTTTCGATATGAGGCTAAATAAGGTCTCTGATTAGGCGAAGGGTATTGGTAGAAAGACAAAGCAAGGACTAAAACTTTAACATACAATGATTTGGAAACAACGCTGGTACTAATACAGTAAATCTATGTTGATTATATTACAAAGAAATAACAATAACAAAGAAGTATAAGATTTTATTATATAATTATAACTATATAAATATGACAAGATTTTTTAAAGATATTATATAGTTTGATAAATAATGGTAGCTATTAAAAAAAAAGTAGAGGTTAAAGAAACATAAGGAACAATATTTTAATTTTGAAATTTCACAAATTTGAAGATAAATTCTTAGTTTTAGAAAAATTGTCAAATAAATAATATTTTCCTTGGATTTGCGACGCAGCTAAGTCCCTGTCAAATGGTAGTAGGAGATATTTTTGCATTTTAGGTAATGTTGATGAACTGGACATGACAATCGACGTTGAAGTTGAATAAGAACTCGATTTTGTGTAAATTTTAAGTTGCATACCCTTCGACTTCCAAGTGTGGGTAGCATCGGTATTGTCATTAAGGGCATAGATTTGGTGATGCCATTGCTAGGGAAGAGTAGAAAAACTGGTGATACAGTTAGACAAAGGAATATTTAAAAGATTGCATTGAAGTAATGCGAGAAGTTGTGGGTTCCTTCACGGCATTTGTAAACAGAGAGTGTAGGTTTGCAAGACCATCATTTGCCTTTCAGGAACCTAAACTTGCTCTTTGCCTTGGAAAACCATTAGGGGTATATTCACCAAACGTAGAACGTCGAAAGGAAAGCTTATAGGGCGAGAGAAACATATGAGTAATTCGCTAGGGCGAGAGAAACACATGAGTAATTGACTAAGTCCATTCTATACCGGACTACAAGCATAACCTAACCTTTTTCATTTGTGTACCTCCGAGACCATACCATAGTGAAAAATTCACAGGTTTCTAGTATTTATCCCGCTTTACTAATATTAGGTGGGGCCATTCTTCTGATGTTGAGGAACAACGGGGGAAGAGAATACATTCACCTCCAACACGACTTATGCTACAAAGTTCTCAAGCATAACATTGGATGCTGTCGTTTCTTGCTTTCCCTTCATCTGAAAGAAAAAAATCATACCAAAATCCCAGTTCTCTCAGACGGCCATGAATATTTCAATCATATAAAAACACAAAAGCACCGAAATAATTACCTCTAAAACTATATCACCATAATTAATAACGTAAATCATGCAAGTTCATGATCACACAGATCCATCCCAGAGCCTTCGATATGGATCTTCTCCTCGGATGCGGACACACGCTTTGGATTCCTTTGGTGGATAGATGGTAAGCGTGTTGTGCAGAGCCTAATTGCTAGAACTAGATAGGAGCCGTATTAGATCTGCTTTTCTGCAAATCATGTACTCATTGAAGCATTAATGGTCGCCAACTGGAACGAAGTGCTTCTTTCTTTTGTTGATGTATCTGCATAAGGTGGAGGTAGACCATTGTATACGTGCTACCAAGGCATTGGATTATATTTTGTAAGCCATGCACATACGGAGTTTACCATAGCCGACTGGTATTAAGCCCATTAATAATTCGTGTGCATGGTCTAAAGCAAGCAAGATACGGAAGCAAAGCCATTGCTAGCCTTTAGGTTCATAGTCTGAATATGGTTGTTTTGATATGAGGCTAAATAAGGTCTCCGATTAGATGAAGGCTATTGGTCGAAAGACAAAGCAAGGACTAAAACTTTAGCATACAATGATTTGGAAACAACGCTAGTACTAATACAATAATACAGTAAATCTATGTTGATTATATTACAAAGAAATAACAATAACAAAGAAGTATAAGATTTTATTATATTATAACTATATAAATATAACAAGATTTTTTAAAGATATTATATAGTTTGATAAATAATGGTAGCTATTAAAAAAAAAGTAGAGGTTAAAGAAACATAAGGAACAATATTTTAATTTTGAAATTTCACAAATTTGAAGATACATTCTTAGTTTTAGAAAATTTGTCAAATAAATAATATTTTCCTTGGATTTGCGATGCAACTAAGTCCCTGCCAAATGGTAGTAGGAGAGATTTTTGCATTTTAGGTAACGTTGATGAACTAGACATGACAATCGACAATGAAGTTGTGCATGTTGATGAAGTGCACAATGTTGTGGCGCAATGTGCAACAGATGGCATTGAGAAATTAAGCATAGTGCAACATAACATAGGAGGGGACACCACTTTCATGAGTATATTGTCATATAGCTCTTCAACCCTAAAGGACTAACAAATATGTATGATGTGAATGAGATTGGTTGGGGTGGCATGGTACCTATAGTACTTTTGGCATACAAAACTACATATAAAAAGTTGTTTCATTAAACAACATCCAAGTTTGTATATGGACAATAGACAATTGCACTCCTAGATTTAAGTGCTTAAATTGGACCTAGCGAAAGCAACTGAGAATTGATTATCAAATCAACAAAAAAAAGCAGCAAAGATGTTTTTTTACTTTATGACATCAAAGTTAAGTGAAAATCATGAACGCAGAGAAGAACTTCAATATGTTGTAAAATGAGAGAAAGTTGTATGTACATAGACAAGAGGTAAATTTTGTAACATATGGCAAGTTTCTTGAGCATTGATGTCTCGGTCAACAATTGCTTATAAGTTCGAACGATGATAGGCATATGAGGTTGAGCCATGTGGACATGATGTAGCTGTGATTCTAGGTTATATGTTCACCAAAATGCAAAATTTCAACATGCTCTCATTAACACCTATTGTTTATCCATTGAATATTTACTATTCAAGGCATTGTTATCAGATTGCATTTAGCATGCCGATTTCAATCTTAACCATTGTAGGAGTGAATCTCTTTGTACATTCTAGAATACTATGCACTTGCACATAGGTACATAGTCTCAACTTAGCATAAATAATTTCAACTTTTTTTTGTTGATATCCATTTTGTGCGCTTATCGATACTTTTATTTTTATTTGAATAATTTGCTCATAGATATATGCAAATATATGGGCAAGTTAAATATTTGTTTGGAGGTCTCTACAATGAAATTTGAGCTCACACATCAAAATGGGTGATTTCATATTAAAATCTCAAATGCAAGTTAGTTTGTCTTCTTATAATGAAGTGAGAGAGAGATGTACAATATCCGAAGAGAGACATAATGGCTTAGAGGAGATAAAATTTGTTCATGCATTTTGAATTCACATGCCTGTTGTGGCCATGCTTAACTTGTAAAATTTTAAATGGTGGTCATCGTGGAAGATTTGAGATAACATTTTTCATGTTGTGTTTGTCTAATTGCTCGAAGATTCATCAAACATTATGGTGTGATATTACCACCGTTAGTAATACAATATGTTTATTAAAGTGTTATGTGATGTATTTATAAAATATAATATTTAGTGAGATACAAATGGAAACAAGCTAGATTGGAGATAATATTGTTTTAAGACATTACACCACCACTAAACCATATTTATTATAAAAAAAATAGACCAATACTCATCAACTGCAACTGGACAAGAACAATGAAAGAATGACATCAAGTTGAATAATAAAATTAATGAAAGTATATATATATCTACATTCTTCACTATATGATGATTTGGTCCATCAGATGCAATAGCCGATTATGAATTATGGTAGCATTTATGCTTAACTATGTTATTTGAATGAACTTTATACATATTATTATTCAATTATAAGTAGTTTGTTAAAATTCATGACAATCACTACTTGCTTATTATTATCTTCCGGTCTTGGAATATTGAACTAGAAAAAATTAACTCTTAATTAATAAAAACCATTTTAAATCTTATTCGATGAACAGACTATATCATTTTTTATATAATTTATAAAATGAGTAAAATTTAAATATTAAATTAAATATTATGAAAATTAATATATATATATATATTTATATATTGTTATTTGATATAATTGGATGTTGTATATTGTTCCATGTATAGAAATAACGCTAAATGAGAATAGAAAGTATGTAATTTCATGAAAGACGTTATTAACTATGTTGAAAAGGAGATATTGGTTTTTTGGAATATTATTTATTGATAATTGAATTTTATAAGGTAAATTTTATTTTAGGCAAAAAGGTTAATTAGCTACTTGCATGCATTTATCTTATGTGAAAAATACAATTGAATGGAGAAACAAACTCTTTATTGCCTTTTTGCTTATTGCACTACTTTCAACTTATACACAGCTTACCTTCAATTTTAATGGAAAAACAAAAAATAAATTGCATTGATGTTTACAATCATTATATTTTTTCTTAATTATTTTATTAATTTTCTTCAAAATGTTTTTTTTAACACTTCTTTTCTTTTGAAAGATGTTTTTTATGTTTTTCTTGGAACACCTTTGAAATATATACTTTTTTTCTTTTCTATAAAGATAGAAATATATTTAGTTGAAAATATTTTAAAATTTTAATTTTGTTTATCTTTTTTCCTGAAGATGTTTTTTAGTTTTTTATATTTTCAATAAAGATATAAATATATTTAGTTGACATTTTTAAAAATTTGTATTCTTTTCTATAAAAATATAAATATCAGGGTTGGCAGGTGCGGGGCGAGTAATTCTAGACTCCTTGGGGAAGAAGAAGAAAGACTTCGCCTGGGGCATTGGGAGGAAGACCAACAATGCAGCAGAATGGTTAGGACTCATTAAAGGTTTGGAGATTGCAGCCACCCTGGGAATTAAGAAACTTGCAGTTCTCGGAGACTCTCTAGTCATTATCAGAGAAGCCAGGCGTATTATTGCTAAACGGAAAAGTCCCATCTCCAAAATGCACCACCTCCTCCAATGCATCAGTATTGAATTTCATAAGATCACCTTCCTTCATATTTTGTGAGGACTAAATGAGAAAGCAGACAAGATGGGGAATATTGGAGTCGAGCTTGCTTATGGCACTCTAAGGCTCGATGAGGATAGTTTGGAAACTTCTTGGATTCCTTAAACCAAGAGTTGGAATTTGGGCTAAGTCCAAAGACCCTACATATTCCCCCTCCCTCATTTATGGACACTCCACATTTAATTAGCATCATAATTAACATTTTTTGGGATTTTTCCCTTGGAGAATCGACGGCTCTCTTCCTCCTTGATTGTGCCCCTCGCATGCATGAAGTTAATGCCCCTCAGTGTACTGCCAGTTGGATGGCATGCAGGCTATATGGATTGTTAAAACCCCGACTATGGGCTTCCCTCAGAACTTACTCTGTTTTACATTTTCTTGCTGTCCTTCTCGGTCTACGTTTGCAGTTTGTTAACTCGAACGGTCTCTGTGTTGGTAACATGGCACATCATGGAGACGAGCGTGGTGGGAAGCACTATTGCCGTGGCGTTGGTAGTTACAAGGGGGATGAGAATCCCACCTGTGGAAGATGTTGCAAGCCGGGAAGATGCTCCAATGCTAGGTGTGGCAGGGGAGCACAACCTGAGGAAAGCTGGGATGATTCTGCAGAATTTGAGAGCCACCTAGGACTTGGTCCCTGTCAAAGACATGCAGGGGTAGGAAATGTTATTGAGCAGGACAAGAAACACAATATCTCTAAGTTTGAGGTAGAGTTCCTGGATCGTTTGCGGGATTTGGAGTTGCAGGTGAGGATGGTCCGTGGTTAGGAAGGTAATTTCTCGTCTTTATAACTTTCCAACTGCTTCTCACTCTGAGGTTAAAGCCATGAATATATGTGTGGCCGAAAAGATAGAGCACTTGGAGGAAACCTTGGGTCTTGCCTACCCCCACAAGGTTCGGAAGCTCAAAGTAACAGGTAGCGAGATTAAGAGCATCAACCGAAAGATGGAGAAGCTACAAAATTTCATGGCTACAGTTGGTAACTTCGTGGACTTGAGCATTGAAAAGAACAAGGATGTGGACTCTATGGGCGCGACCATGGACATTGGTCCTTACTAGCAGTTTATCTTCACTAGCCACTAGTTGGCTTCCTAGTTCATTTATGTTTTCTATGCTTTATAGCACTATGCACAGGAACTAGACTCTAGTTTTTTGATGGCATCTTGGATGGGCTCAATGCCTAAATTTTGTACAAGGCAAACTACCAGAAATGTATTTCTTTTGTATACTCCTCGGACAGTTTGTTAGATGTTTTAGTTTCAACGGGACAGAAAGGTATCATGGTAATTACCAGCTGAATCATGATGAATTTGGATTGATGGTTGTCTTCCTTTCATGGGAGCAATCAGATTAGTCTATTTTGATGTAATCCTCTTTTTATATATATAATCAAAGCAACTAGCCGTTTCAGTTAAAAAAAAAATTAAAAAAAATTGAGTTAACAATTTTTTTCTTAATTATTAATTATTTTTTACTAAAGATTTTTTTATTTTTTGGAACACCTTTGAAATACGATTTTTTTTTTCTTTTCTATAAATATATAAATACATTTATTTGACAATTTTTAAATTTTTATTTTTTTTCTTTATTATTTTATCTTTTTGTTCTGTAGATGTTTTTTGTTATTTTTTTGGAACACCTTTGAAACATTTTTTTTTTCCTTTTCTATAAAGATATAAATATATTTAATTGACAATTTTTTAAAATTCAAATTATTGAAAAAGACAAATATATCTTTTCCGGGAATTTGAATTTAAAAATTCCTAGAGAAACATTTCCATTCCTTTCAGAATAATACCGTGCTTAGTGATTTGTTTCAATTTCATATTGTTACAAGTGACATGGTGTTCATTATAAACATTTTTTCCTATACTTTTATTTATTTATTCCTAAAAAAGCATTTCCATTCCTTTCAAAAGCATATCATGCTTAGTGATTTGTTTCAATTTCATATTGTTATGAGTGGAATGTTGTTCATTATGGTGTGCTATGGTGTTCATAGTCGTTTCCGACACTACAACCTATATGAAGTTTTGGCTTGATCACGGATTAGATTTCGTGGTGTAGTTTGACGAGAAATTTAGTGTTGTCTTATAAGGCATTTGAGTCTCTTGGTATTCTTTTTAGATAAATATTTCTTCATGATAATATGGGACAGTAACTTCCTCAATTGTTTGCTGCTTTTTATCTTCTTGAAAATCTTTTTCATACTCACTTTTGTAATGATTTTTCCCTTCAAGTTCTTTATCGCAACAATATTCTAGAAGAAACGAAACTAATTTGGACTCTTTATTATAATGCAAGAGGGATGGATTTGTGGTTGCATTTG
This sequence comes from Larix kaempferi, assembly GCA_027924585.1. Classification (NCBI taxonomy): domain Eukaryota; kingdom Viridiplantae; phylum Streptophyta; class Pinopsida; order Pinales; family Pinaceae; genus Larix; species Larix kaempferi. The sequence goes on along the minus strand of BSBM01000931.1, from coordinate 19,145,032 downwards.
TTCCCAATGAATATTCTGGTGTTGGCATGCATGGTTTCACTCATAGATGAGCACAAGGATATAAACTATTCTGGATTTGTAGTTGCATTTGTTCCCAATGACTATTCTGTTGTTGGAATGCATGGTTCACTCATAGATGAGCACAAGGATATAATGTATTTCAATAAATTCAAGGGTTAGGTATGCAGTTCAAAACATCAAGGAAGATTTGATTACATATCTTTGCCTTTTAATGTCCATATGGAGATTTTCCTGCACTCTCATATTCAGAATATCACATACCTAAGAGTGATTATTAGCAAATGGAATGCCAGAGCGAGATCTCATCAAGGAACTTTCAAGATGAAATGAATTGAAGCGAGGGTGTACCGTGATCAATGACCTTGTTGCTGATATTGTCTATCATGGCTATTGTGGTTGTTGGTGAGACACCTTATGCAGAAACAAATGGGGACAATCTGAATTTGACAATTCCCTTAGGTGGAGGTAACACGATTAAGAACTTTTGTGGTTCCTTCAAATGTCTTGTAATCTTGATTTTGGCCTAAGATTTTCGAGAAAAGGGTGAGTTTCCAACTAAGTTTTCCACTGCCTTGGTTGCTGTGGTGAATACAAAGTTTCCAGAAGTTGGTAATCTGCTTTTGAGAAGAATTATTTTCCAGCTTAAAAGGGCATTCGAACGCAACAACAAGGTTGGTTTTCCTTTATCTTATTAGCTAATTTTTGGCCTTGTCAATTCTTGTTTTATTTTGAAACTATCTTTTGCATGATTTGCTTATTTTTTGTTTAACTATTATGTAGCCTCTGTTATTGGCAGCAACAAAATTCATAGCTCATCTAGCAAACCAACAAGTTGCACATGAGATCATTACTTTGGATGAGCAAAAAAATCGAGTCTATTTTATTGTGATTGGAGCAACAAACCACCAAATAGTATTGACCCATCCCTTAGAAGGTTTGGAAGGTTTAAGTTGTGTATATAAAAACTATGGTGCAATGTTGTCTTTCTATCTTTATTTGTTTATTTATAGTAAATAGTGTATAAATAACATGTTAAGAATTGTTCGATAGTTTGTTGAGGTGCCCAATGTTTGGAAAATGTCAAGAGGAACCTTCAAACGGTAAATCACCAATGATTCAATGTTGTTTTGTAGGCAGTTGTTTTATGGATCACCTTGTTGTAGGAAGACTCTGCTTGCAAAAGCCACTGCTAATGAGTGTCAAGCTGATTTCATTAGTGTAAAAGGCCTAAAATTATTAACAATGTGGTTTGGAGAAACTTAGGTTAATGTACAAGAGATTTTTGACAAATCTCGACAATCTGCACCATGTATCTTGTTCTTTGATGAGCTTGATTTTATTGCCGCACAGGTCAGATGTCGTATCTTTGATTGGCGTGATACTTGAGCATAGATTTGCCCCTATCTTTGTTTCTTCTACCTTTCCTCTTTTCCTACAAGCGTTCACTTTGCCCCTCCAGAGGCAAATGCTAGTATTTACATATATACTAATTTCATTTGATTTGTTTTATTACTAATATAATAACTGAAAATCAAAAGTTAAATATCCTAATTAACAAAATAAAAACAAAATACTAACTAATTGTGTAGTTATTTACATAAGTGATAAGTGTAAATGAAGAAAAATAAATAAGAGAGAAGTGAATCCTTTTATGTCTAAGTTATGTTTTGTTAATAATATTTTTTCAAAAGTTAAATATCCTAATTAACAAAATAAAAACAAAATACTAACTAATTATGCAGTTATTTATATAAGTGAAAAGTGTAAATAAAGAAAAATAAATAAGAGAGAAGTGAATCCTTTTAGGTCTCATTTATGTTTTGTTAATAATATTTTTTTAAACATATTCTATTACTTTATTTATATGTATTTACAAAATAAAATAAAATAAAGTAAAAAAAAAAAAAATTACATAAAATAAAATATAAGAATTTTAATAAAAATATGTAGCCAACATAAAAATTTGAAATGTAAAGCAAAAAATCCAAAATACAATATAAAAAGTTAAGAGATATGTATGTAAAAGATTATAAATTTGAGGTAAAAAGATAAAAAAAAAAACCGGAAATAAATGAGCCGCAAATATTTGTACATTTCTCTGGAAATAGCTCTGCGAAATTTTGGATCAGGTATAATTCTCAAAACCATGAAGAATGGAATGTAACATAGCACAATATATGATCAAATTTACAAATAAAAGAAGGATGATCAAATTTACAAATAAGAGAAGGATGAGGGGTTTGGACTAAGAAATATCAATAAAAAGTTTTGTCATGCCATTTCCCTGCAAACAAAACTATTTATTAACTAGATTGCAACTGGATTTTAAAATAATAAAATGGTAAATGAATTTACAATCTACCTTAAAATAGTTCAAACCAAATTCAACCTTCCAACCTTTTTCAAACTTCTATCCAACTTTTTGCAAACTTCTAAGGAACAACCTCTTATCAACAACATGTTAAATCCTCTAAGATAAAAAATACAAAATAATGAAATGAATAAGGATAAATAGATGAATCTGCTACTCAAGCAATCGTTGACCATTTAGGTGAAAGTCAATATCAACTGGAACCCACACAGTACTTCCGTCAATGATAAAACATGCTCCACGAATAGATCATCTCCGTCTCATACTGTTTCCTTGAACCCACACAGTACTGTGGGTACAAAACGCCAACTTCATTGAATGAGAATGTGAGCTCACTGTACCTGTGAAATCTGAACCAACCGAAAACCTGTCCTCTATACATCGACATTTGCATTTAAACAACAAACCTTCAACCATGAGGAGATCAAATAATATTACCATTTGTAATAACATGAATTGATCAGCTAGTCTTTTTGCCCAATGCTTTATCATGGACGCAAGTTGACGTATCTACTGGAACAGCATCATCAACATCATCATCTGGAACAGCATCATCAACATCATCTACTGGAACAGCATCATCAACAACATCATTTGCTGGAACATCATCATCAACAACATCATCTGCTGGAACATCATCATCAACAATATCATTTGCTGGAACATCATCATCATCTCCTGGAATATCATCGTCAGCAACATCCTTTGCTGGAACATCATCATCATCTCCTGGAATATCATCGTCAGCAACATCCTTTGCTGGAACATCATCATCAACGTGTGAACACTGGAACAACATCAATCATCAGTCAGCAAGTACTGGAACACAATCATGAGTAAATGAATACTGAAACAACAACAACAATCATCAGTAACTAAACACTGGAACGCAATCATTAATAAATGAATACTAGAACAACAACAACAATCATCAGTAACTAAATACTGGAACACAATCATTAGTAAATGAACATTGGAACAACATCAACAATCATCAGTAACTAAATACTGGAACAACAATATCAATCATCAGTAAACAAATACTGGAACAACACTATCAGACATCAAGTATTGATCTTCAGTCACCAAGGTCAGACATGCGTCACCTAAGGACAGGAACTCTATCAGTCAACAAGTACTGATCTTCCGTCACCCCTGGACAGGCATCCGTCACCTAAGGACATGAATTCTATCAGTCAGAAAGTACTGATCTTTCGTCACCTCTGAACAGGAATCCGTCACCTAAGGACATGAACTCTATTAGTCGGCAGGTACTGATCTTCCGTCACCTCTGGACAGGCATCCATCCCTAAGGATAGGAATCTTATCAGTCAACAAGTACTGATCTTCCGTCACCCTTGGACAAGCATCCATCCCTAAGGATAGGAACTCTATCAGTCGGCAAGTACTGATCTTCCGTCACCCTTGGACATGCATCCATCCCTAAGGATAGGAACTCTATCAATTGGAAAGTACTAATCTTCCGTCACCCTTGGACAGGCATCCATCCCTAAGGATAGGAACTCTATCATTCTCTCTTTCGAGAGAGGTCCCTCTGGACCACACCAAGCTTGTCTCGAAAGTATTCAAAATTTACGAGACAGAGGCTTAGTCAACATATCAACAACTTGTTCCTCTGTAGGAACATACTCGAGCTTCTTAGCTCTCTTCTGCACCATATCCCAGATATAGTGAAACTTGATCTCGATGTGCTTCAATCTATCATGGAACACATGATTCTTCGTCATCTTGATGCAACTCTGGTTGTCACAGAGTATATCCGTAGCATCAATCTTTGCATCGAACAATCCTTCCAACATCTTGCGAAGCCACATTGCTTTGCTACAAGATGAACATGTAGCAGTCACTCCCTCTGAAGCAAAGCTTTCCTGAGCACTATCCTCCCTCTGCAGCTTGTACTCCCTGCATTGGGACATTCTTCACTGGAGTGACTTGTATCCTTCTCTTCTAATGATCTTATGTGTATCCATCTATGTCATCTTTCAAGGTCACTGGATACCAAGATCTCGAACTTTGTTGCATGTTCTCTCTCCCACCCATCCATGAGCTCCTCATCTTCAACCTTGTAGCAAAGGTTGATATCTCATCACTCCAGGTGATCATCCTATCCCATGGGTGCATTCTGAGCCCATACAAAGTCTTCTTCAATATGTACACATGTGGTTCTCTGTAGACAGTCCTGAGTCCCGGAGGTTGCTCGATATCATCTTCTACTTCGATTACACCATCTATCTAATGTAATATCCACCAGTGAGGAAGTGTGTCTGGCCACTAGAGCAACATCTCGTCATAGTCGACTCCCTTTTTCTGAGAGAATCCTTGTTTTGTACTTTTGTTGTGAGTATTCATAGGTATTTTTCTTCGAAACAAATCTCATCATTCTTCATTTGTAGGTGTTCACAATATTTCCTACAAGTCAAATTCAGTTGCATGGTTAGAAACATTTCATAGTTTCCAAAACATATTAATAATTACAAATTCTTATGCATAGTTCACACAGTCATGCAACTATCTTAACCAATGCTTCAACACAACATTCATCCATATCCTGTATTGATACGGTAACTTTCTAGATGCCTTCCATCTCTACTAGAACATTATTAAGAGCATGCACTACTCCCAATATGTCAACAAAGAGGTTTCATTCTAGATAAGTAGCAATGGAATGTTGTATAGTACCATAGGCCACTTACCCATCACATGCATATTATTAGTATTATGTTCATCAATGCAAACTCTCTAACATGCATAATACACATCCTAAATCTAGGAACATAAATATGTACACAACTAGACAATACGGAAAATAACAATTCAAATACTTATCTTTGTTTGTTTGGTAGGATCTCTCTTGATCCTAGTCTCGTGTGCTCCACTCCATCATCTGATTCTAAGGACCCGTGCCTTTCTTGCTCATGATCGGAAATATTGAGCAAATATTCTACACCGTATATCACTTGTTCTTTGTACTAAAATAGACTCTGTGTGTCCCTCCTTCAATTCCAATCACAACTGCATCCCTTCTTATCTAATGCTGAGATAGATAAGAGGTTCTTCCATATTCCTGGTTTGGATTAAAGTACATATTCGTCTTCATCTTCTCTAGTTTTGACTTCATCATTATATTCACTATCTTCAACTGCATGAGCATGAAATATCTTCTTCTGCTTCTTATGATGTCCAGATTTGAGTGGACAATATCTCGCAATGTGTCTTGTTTTGTGACAGGAATAGCATTCAACTGAAGATAGGTCTCTCTTGAACGTCCTTTTCTTCTGAGGTCTTTTTGGAGAGTCTTCACGAGAACGTACATTGTTCTTCCTTTTCCTTCCACCTTTGGCATGAGTTGCCAAACCTCGATCTTCATTGCCGTTTAGTTTCTCCTCTCTCACTGCTATTCTTTCTTCCTCTTGCACACACTCTTCCCATAGTTGTCTATACTGGATCAATTTCTTTCTAGCACAAATGCCACGAACAAATGGTTCCCAATATCTGGGGAGACCATTCAGAGTAGTAATTACAACTTCAACATCTTCTACCATGTCTCCAATAGCTTCTAATTGTTCTTTTATCTGGGACACCCTGGAGAAGTATGAGTGCATGGACTCAGACTTCAAGATATTCACTTCCTTGAGTTGATTTCTCAAGGTCATCTTCCTATTAATGTTCTTCCCTTCAAATAGGTTGGTCAGTGCATCAAACATCTCTTTTGGAATCTTCTTGGAAGACACTTGGGAGATCAAGTGATCTTTGATGGAATAAGCTATGATCCTCTTTGCCTTTACCATATTCTTCTTATGCCTTGCTTTGGCTTCATCTCCCTCTGGTTCTGTAAGTCCTTCCTTTATAAATCCTTCTACGTCATGTTCTTCATGAATGAGCATGACTCTATACTTCCATGCCTTGAAGTTCTCAGCTCCTTCAAGCTTCTCATCAAGCTTGGTATTGCTTGTCATCTTGATATAATGAGTACTTCAAATGGAAATATAATAGATTTGAGACTCACTAGAAAAGTTGTCCTTCTGAAAACTACTTCTTCGTTGACCTAGGGTTTGTCAAAGAAAACCTAATTTTCCAACTTCGGGATTTTGGAAAACTGATTGGATGAGAAAATTCGCCTCCTCAAGGCGAGTTGAGCAAAGTACTCCTCCTAATTCTGTGAGTAGATGATCCAAAAACTTGATGCCCTAATTCTCCCGGGCTGTAGTGGGGGACCCAAAAATGAAAATTCTCAGAATTGAAATATGCTTCGATAGAAAGATGTGCCCTAGTGAGGCGAGTTAGATGCACTCTCTTTTTCAGCTGATCTGTGGAGGGAGCTCCCATAACAAGAAGCCCTAGTTTTTTAAATTTCTACTACATATTTATCGAGTCTTAATTCTGATGTATATCGAAAATTTATGCTCTTCAAGATCTGAAACTTCGTCATATGATAGTATGATCTTTCCTCTATCCAACCCCATAGGTCACAGCAGAATTGGATTCACCAAATAGAACTTATGCTAAGTTTCCCAAGATGACATGTTTATGGACTATTTCAGTATAGCGAACTTGTACGGATTGTGACGTGTCACTGTTTCATCTTTGGGTTCTGAAACTCGCACCTGAGAAACTATAGTCCGTTCAATTTCTGGAACATCTTACGAAATTCGATTTGGATCTTCGTAGCCCAAGATATAGCATTTATCCCTAGGTCATCGTTTTAAAACTGAATTCTGGAGGAGGCTGGAACCCTAATTTGAATGGATCATATCTCCTAAAGTACAGCAAATATGAGGCTGAAACTTGTACACAAGGTACATGAATATTTCATATTCATCTTGTCCAAGTTTTAGATCATGAACCTTCGCCAAAATTGATTCATAGCGAAAATTCCAAGATGACTAGTTTCCGGAAATGGAAACCCTAGGCAACAACTGCACAATGTTTTCTCTCAGGCCTGCTGTGATACCATGTTAGTTTTTCTTACTTGCTTAGCATAATAACATTAAACAATATAATCACTGAAAGAAAGACAAGCACAACAAACACAAAGAAGACAAAATTTCTCTCGGGGAAACCACAAGGGAGAAAACCCTGACAAAACTTCCTTAATATAGAATTCACCAAGTATAAGATAAAACCCCAAGACAAAACAACTTCTCTCCTTCACTTGTCTGATCTCCTCTCTCTCCTATGCGACCTTGAGTGAGTGAGATGAGTGTTACAAAATGAGCAATTCAATACCCTATTTATACTTTACAATTGACTTGACCTTTTACTAATTAGGTCGACTCTAACTCACCTAACTGGGCTGACCTGTACTTTTACAATAAAATATTCTTTCTAGATATTTCCAGGCTGACCTAATCAGTTAGGGTTTTACATTTACTCTTTCAATGACTCTTACATTATTAATTACATCAATGACATCTCCCGAAGGAGGAATACAATAATACAATAGACAAATACATTTAGAATATCTTTCGCAGTTACATTTCTTTAACACTGGAAGACTAAGAAAACTCTTTTTTGGATTACTGGTTACCTCGGTTATCCTTTATGGATGTGAAGTTTGGGGCAGCATGTCAATTCGCAAGTGGAGACAATTAGAAAGAATTCAAAAGCACATAATCACTAGTAACCTCAAAGTCAAGTCAACGGTCCTATATGAGATACTGCTAGCTGAAGCTGGTATGTTCTTGATGGAGGCTTTAACGATCATTAGTTTGTTAAGTTACTTAAAAAAGGTGGAAGGCATGGATGAACAACGCTGGCCCAAGATGGTTGTTGTAAAAGAGCTAAATCGTAGGAGGAAGACTTGGAGGAAGCAAAATGACAAGTGGATGGGAAAATGGGGAATTAATTGGAAGAATGTCCTAACGCTAAAGAGGAGATAAAAAAGTGGGTGCTTGAAAAATTCAAGGCTGCCATGTGGGAAAAATAGGTTGGTCGAAAAAAATGCTTTATGTCAAAGATTTCAACCCAACATGGTCACATGATGAAAATATTTATTTGAGGGTTGCAATCAAGGGGAAGGCTAAATTTTTAATAGCACAATTGAGGACCGGGTCTCACCATTTTAGATGTGAAACGAGGAGATGGCTAACCCCCAAGGAAGAATCTGAAGAAAGAACTTGCATCTTTTGTAGGAAAGGAGTGGTTGAAGCCGAATGACACTTCATCATGGAATGTTCGGCATATGAGGATATGCGCAATCAGTTTGAAAACAATCTGAAGGTAGATAGTTTGAATGAGCTGTTTGAGGAAGCAAGGATTCTCCAAATCCTGAATTTCTTGATCAAGATTCATGACAAGAGAGATACTATAGTGAGAAATTTGAAAATGTGATTGCTTCTGGAGCTCTGTATCCTTTAGACTGCTTGGTCTCGTGGACGCCATTAAAATTTCTTCAATTCAATTCATTGGCTGCCTTTCGCCCTTTTTGTTATCTTTTCCATTTTTCCTGTCAACACGTGGACAATATCCCATGTTTTCTTGTGTGCGTTGATCTCTAAGCATATATATATATGCTGCCATTTTCATATTACATCAATGTTTGGTGCCAATTAAGACCTTCCGACGAGGGTTGTCTTGGTGTATATCTTCTACGATTCACTACAAGTGTTTGCGTTTTCAAAGAATAACATTCTTTTGAAACAAAAAGCTTTGAATCTTCGAATGAAAAATACACAAAAGTCGAAGCTTGAAATGGTGGGTAAGATCCCCTTTTTTTATAAATATACGTGATAGAATATGAACAAGAAAAATGTATTATTTTTTAATGTATATAGTGCCAAAGAGAATTCCAAAGCAAACATCACGTAGCTTGTTATTTGTGTCATCGCAACACTTAACGAGAAACCATTAACTTCACAACATTTATCATCATTGTATTAAAATATCAAAGACTCCCTAACGGTGGAAATCCCATACGACCTCAAGCTATCTAAAGATGTAGGTTAGTTTTTTTCATGGACTTGGAAAATGGAGGTATTTACTCAATAGGCATTATTCATTATAGTGAAAATTTTATAGGCAAAGGAGAGCCTGCAACTCTTTGCCGGCTAAGTATTGTTGATGACGAAAATCGTTATCAACAACTTCGAGGAAAGTTGGGTGCATTCGGGGTCTTGGATGACCCGGATCTTTGATTTTTCAGCAGCACCTTCTCTTACCTGTTCATCAAAAGTGAAAAATCAGCCACCTGTTATACACAAAATGTGCTAAACAAAGCGTTAAATGCATGAAAAAATTTAGGTATTGAAGGTTAGACAATGAGCATAAGTACTTAACAAGACTAGATCTATTATGAAAATATTACTTTAGACTTCTTGATCTAGTAGCATACTTAACTAAATCAGCCTTTAGATATGCTTGAGAAAATAAACTAACTAGATTAAGTATGCAAGAACCTTAACCAAAAGAAAGTTGAATTTAAAGTGAAAGAGAAGGGAAGCTTGGGAACGCTTGGGCCATTGATCCTGTTGGTGGAAAGCGAAGGGACTATGCTCTTCGAAAGTGCTTGAAATTTGGAGGAGTCAAACAAGATCAACCAACCGTTCATCCCCTCCATCCAGAAGTCGCCACATAGAGAAGTGCGCCCTCGTGATGAGGAATTCACCCTCTTGAACCTTAGACAACTCACCCTTGTAGATATTTGATCCATATGACCTCCATACAGCCTTTAGTTAACTTATCTTGATGCTCAGTTAACTCAGTTTGACTCTAGACATGCTTTGGACAAACTTCCACTGATTGTGGGATTTGATTTTCTCTCATATTTTCTATTTTTTAAATTTTTTATTCACTTTTTTTAATTTTTTGAGAGAATTTTAATTTAAGTGATACATAATCACTCAAATTTATTCCAAAGTGGGTTTAGGGGTATAGTGGGTGCTCCGGGTTAGAGGGGGCGCATCCAAGAGATAGGTCTGCAGAACATTGGCCAAGTCATAATGGATAACACTACTAATTATGTGGTTGTTGGCAGGTTGCTTATGTTGAGGTATCCATCTTCTTTTAGACTCCTTGTGCCACACATTGGATTGATTTGATTTTAAAGGATATGGGCAAAATTGCTTATATTAAGGATATTGTTGAATCAACTTGGAGCATCACAAAATGTATATATAATCATACATTTGTGCTTGGCTTGATGAGACATTCACACATAACATGGAGTTTTCCCACTAGCTTCATTTCACTTCAATCTCTTTTGACTTTTATGTGAGAACTAAAGAGAATTTTCCCTTTAGATGAGTGGCATGCTTTATTTAGCTAGTGTCATATTGAGAGTTTTTGGGCAAGCATGAACGAGGTATGTTCCACTAGTGAAGCTTTGGTAAAGGTTCTTCTCTTGGTTGATGGAGACAAGCTCACAATGGGCTACTTGTATAGCTTCATTTCACTTCAATCTCTTTTGACTTTTATGTGAGAACTAAAGAGAATGTTCCCTTTAGATGAGTGGCATGCTTTATTTAGCTAGTGTCATATTGAGAGTTTTTGGGCAAGCATGGATGAGGTATGTTCCACTAGTGAAGCTTTGGTAAAGGTTATTCTCTTGGTTGATGGAGACAAGCCTGCAATGGGCTACTTGTATGAGGCCATGGATAGGGCCAAAGAATCTATCTATGCCTATTATGGGGACAAGGGAGGCGAATGATATCAGAAATGATTATTGATATAGAGGATGATTGATGAACAATGGAAAAATACACTCCGTTGCCCCATTCATTGTGCATGAATCTACCTCAACCATACATTTTATTACTTGTGTGGTTTTAGATTTGATGTTGAGATTGTGGATGGATTTATCATGTGTTCAAAGGGATGGTGCGAAGTCCACTGTGCTCTGATACCATTATGTAAAATCATAGGTCAAGTCCATAACCTCGTTTTAATATTTAGTGATGTTATCCTACGTCCACAATTTACTTTGTTGTTTACGCTTAATTCTCTGTTCATCGGCTTCATCGTTAATGGAGTCTACAGTACTATTGAATCTATGATCCACAACCTTCTCGATCCATAAGTTCCAACACACCGAATTTCTCCTATCGTCTATTCCATATGCGCCTTGTATTGTAAATCCACAATGACATACTTCCAAAACATATTAGACCTTGTGTATCGACTTTTCTACACTCGAAAAGTAAGCTCCATCAGAATCTAACTCCGATGACTCACCCCCAATGAGCCATCCATGATACACTGATTCCGATACACCATTGGAGATCGCTTATTAGATTTTTTGAATCTTGTGCACATTTTCTGTTGAGCTATTACTTTCATGCCCCACTTCCGATGAACCATCTATGATAAACTAGATACACTATCAAACCTGCTCCATCGAGTCCTTGCGTTGATGCTTAAGTCACAATTCTCCAATACTATACGGCGAACACTATTCAGCTTGTTGTAGGCCATTTAATGCGACTGCAGTGGGCCTGTTGATCGTTGGATCTTAAGTAGCTTAAGATCCAACGATCAACAGGCCCATTGCAGCCGCATTAAATGGCCTACAACAAGCTGAATAGTGTTCGCCATACTATACTCCCGATATCACTTTTTCGATGCACTATTGTCTTTGGCCCATTGGCCTTATCTATGTGTTCCATCACATCGAGATCCAATAAGGGATTCTTGAAACAACACTTCCAACACGCTATTGGGCTTGGCCCATGAGGCCTTCTCTTGATCAAGCTCAACACTCTGTCCTGAAATGAAACTCTAGATAAATCATTCTAGATATGCTGGGATAGGCCTATCGAGCATTCTCCCGAAAAACCTCAGCTTTTTTCCCAATGTCTAGCCTCTTATGTTGCCTTTGCAATAGTTATGTTGGGCCTTTGGCATTGGATCTCAGTCAAGTGCTTCATTGATCCTTCCTCTGAGCACTCTCGATTGGATTCCCCAATGGTTACTATCCGGTAAACCCATCGGGTTTCTTCATTGGCTATCTTCGCACCTGCCATTCCTGCAACTTTCGATGAACTCTGTCTGAACGACTATACCTAGCCAATTTTTTGGGTTTACTCAGAATTTGAAGCACGATCACCTTGGTAATCTAGACTCATTTTCCAAGGTCCTTGGGAAAATCTAGTTCAAGCCTTATCCATTGCACAAGTTGTCTTACAACCTGTACAATTCATCCTTGCCTGCAATTTTGATCGTTGATACTTTTGCAAACATACCAATGTTAGCTATTCAAAGCGTTTAATTGTTATAGAAACTATTACATATCCAGGATTATTCTACCTTGTACAAGAAGCAAGATATAAGTATGACACAAGAAATGCCCTTGATCTCTCAGTCTGGAAAGAATTGCAAACAAACATCCAATTTGGGAAAATTATAGAGTTGAATGGCTAAAGAAAAAATGGTTTACATTGTAACAATGATTCTTTGGGATGAATAAACCCTCGAATGATCAATAAAATTGCTTTTACACAAATGTGTGCATGTTCCTATAATTTTCATGGTAAACTACTCATGCAATTACTTAACAAACTTATCAAAACAAAGATCAATGCTCATAACGATGCTTAACCAATTTGACAAAAAAATGCACAAGTTTATCATATCCCATTTTAGTTGCTAAAATTTTACAACACCTTGAACCAAATTTTATAATTCACTAGGCCATTTATCATCCATATAGACTAATACATACCAAGAACATTTCAATACAAACTCCAATTTTGTAACAACAGGAGGTATTTCTCACCTGAATTTTCTTTTGAAAATGATTGCGGGCAAGGCTCATTCCACCTAATTGTAGGCCCTCCTTGCTCCTGAATCTCTTAGCTAGGTTTCCACCCCCGGGATGAGGCTATGAAACCATGAGAGGCAAATAACACAGGTTGACTAAATGGTCTTTCACTCATATAAACAACAAGACACAAAACCAACTGGTTAAAATACAATAACCTGTCCAACACTAGGTAGAAGACCTCCTTCTCTGGCTGAGCAGTCCCTTACACAATACAACCACCTTCCAGGTGCTCTAGGATGGGTATTGTAGGGAAAAATTCATTCGCTTGTTGGACGAGAATTACCACAGAAAGACACAAGGTTTTCTTTTCACAGTCGGTTATTGTTGGTTAAGAATCCATAGTTTAATTGTCTTTGTTTTTCCGAACTATTTTCCCAAAATTGTCCAACATTACATTCTCTTTCCTCCTTGCTACCTTTTTTATGCATGGGATTTGGACACCACGTGCCTCCTCTTCTCAGCTACACAATCCACTATATATTTACAGAGTTGAGTACATATGACAAGGTCCCCCTCTCTATAGTATTAATTAAGTTTTAATATAGTCAATACGGTCAAAGACATGGGTTTAAATGGCAGGGTTAAGGTTCCTAGGGATCTAACCCCCCCTTACTCATTTCTTTTCCCTCTTGTGGGTTCATTGCTCCCTTTTTTTCAATGGGCCCTCATCCACATCCGATGAATTTTATTAATTCAAAATATTATACATAAGTTCAACTTTAAGCCTCATTGTCTGCCTCACCGTACATTTCAAAATATGAAAGCAAAAATAGGGTGTTACATTCTCCACCCCCTTAGATTAACACCATCCTCGGTGTCCATACATTATACAATATTTACAATCAAAATTTTCAAAACATATGCGGGTATTCATTCTGCATGATTCCTTCCATCTCCCACATCGCTTCCTAGGGGCTATAATGTGTCCATTGGACATTTAGTTTCCCTATGGCCCTGTTCCTGAGCACTTTGACTTTTCATTGCAATATGCACATTGGTTGTACCTGGAATACTCCTTCTGGTTCTACCTGAATCAAAGTCCAATCAAGTACATGATTAGTATCATGAACATATTTCTTTAATAATGAAACATGCAATACATTATGATCCTTCACTAATGGTGGTAATTCCAGTTCATAAGGCATTGGTCCAATCCTATTTAATATCTTGAAATGTCCACAGAATCTTGCGACCAACTTTCTACAACTACCGAAGCTTAATGAGCTTGTCTTTGCTTTTACTTTCAAGAACACATGATCTCCAACATTGAATTCCCTAAACAATATTCCCTTATCTGTGTAGCTTTTATGTCTATCCCATGCCACTTTTAAATTATGATTGATCTTACTTATCTAATCTTCCATGTCCTTTAACATTTTTGGGCCAATAATTACCTTATCCATTGGTTTCTCCCAATTTACTAGAATACTACATTTCTTGCCATACAGGGCTTCGAATGGGCTCATTTTCAACGAGGCCTAATACCCATTGTTATATGTGAATTCTACTAGGGGCTGAAAGATGTCCTTCTTCCTTCATACTCATCCTCATCACAAAATACTTTAATGAATTGTGCTTTCCCCTTAGCACATTTATGCCTTGGTACCCATGGTTGGAAGCATGTGTAACATAGTTTCTTTCTTCTGATTTCTTCCTTGCTTGGTCCCTCTTTCTTTTCCTTTCCAAATGCATATTTTTTCCATGGCTTCTTTTCAAATCTGAACTTGGAAGGAAAGTTGGGCTTGGGAGGATACCTTGTCTTGGGTAGCACATTTTGCAGATCTCTTGCCAAGTTCATGGCCTCTTTCAATGAAGTAGGTTTGTGGGCCTTAACTAAACCCTTCAAATGTTTAGCCAAACCTTTATTAAAGAGCAATAATAATCCGACCATAGATATATCAGCCACCTTAACTGATAATTTTTGAAATTCTAACATGTACTCATCCGGTGTTCCATTTTGCTTCAACTGTGCTAGTTCTTTGAAAGGTATTTATGGGTCTTTTAGCTCAAATATTTCCAATACCCTGTTAACAAATTCTTCATATGTTGTAACCTGATCATGTCCCAATGTTTTAATTCCATGGAACCACCAATCATTGGCTTCTCCCTCAAGATGCAAAATAGCCATTTTTAGAGCATCCTCTTCAACCATTGGATTCAGCTGAAAATACACATCTAGTTTTTGTATCCAAGTATTTGCAGAACTTTGAGATGAGCCATCAAAGGTAGGAAGGGGCATTTTACCTATGGAATAATTCAATTCTTTATTTTGAAAAGGAGTTATGTTACCTCCTCTCATTTTTAGCTTGTTTGAGACAGTAAAGAATTGATCAAATGGCAATGTCCTTCTACAATCTTCACTCAACTCTTGCCATTCTGCTAGAATTTCCTTCATGCCAATTTGAGTGTTAGGTTCTTCTTTGGTCTCAAGAAACTTAAGTGTGGTAGCTATTGTTAAGCTCTGAAATTCATGAGGTCGATTATGAGGCCCTGTCCTTGAGAAAATGCTTCCACCCACTGTCTTCTTTTCCTCACTAGAAAAACTGTTGTTGCCTCTTGTGGCCAATTTGCTACCAATTTGACTAGCCATCAATTCGAACCCTTGCATTATATGCCTTGTCATATCTTCAAAAAATGGTTTCATGAATTTCCTAAAATCATCTTTCTCCTCCATATTAGAAGTTCCTTTCTCGTCCTTAGCCATAGTCTCAACAGAATACACCTCTTCTCCTTCTTCTTCCTCTTCACCAAAGGTACTTTTAGTTTTAGTTTCTAAGGGTGGGGGATTATTTTTCCGACTTCTTGTCCTCGTGAATGGTCATCCACATTAGGTTCAAGGACCATGCTCTGATACCACTTGTAGTGTCCCTTTTTATAAATTTGGAAAAATTGGAAAAATTGTAATTTTGGCCAATTCGACCCTTAGACTAGTTATGACTCCAATGCTCCCAAATGGCTCCAAATGATTCCAAATTGGGTCTGAAGGTATTTGAAAGGTATTAATACATAAAAATGAGGATTATATATGTTTTGACACTCTCAAAATACTTCTGCAACATTCATTTAACTTCAGGATAGATTGAGGAATTTTACTAGCAATTTCGAGGTTCAAACCCCCAAGGGTAGAGGTCACTAATGGCTTCCCAAATGCAGTACGACCCTCCAAAATTTCAGAAAATAGACATGTATTAGTTTAAGGAATTCAATGGGCACCCAAATGCATCATTAATCAGTTTCTAAAGGCTGCTGCAACTCCCATAAATCAGAGGTTTGTGGGGGAATGATAGGAAACTTCACCACTTGCTATGAAATTCGATATTTATGTTCCAAAGGCTTATACAATGTATATGAAACTTCTTCAGGACATTAATGACTCTCCATACATCATAAAAATCACAAATATGAACTGATACAAATAAAAATAAATCAACTTCAAGCTCTTAAAACAAGATATAGGGAAAATGGCACCATTTATGCATTGTTGGTATTTTTACATAGTTTCACTTGCTATTTCGACCTGAGGATCTTATGAGCATCAAATACAGAGTATATATATATATCATATTACAAATAAATGGTGTGTCTTGGACTCTCACAAAGAGATCAACATCTCACCATGTGCGCCCTTCCTCCAAGATCCAAAATATGAAGAGAAATATGAGAGAGAGATGGGAACAAGTTGAAGGAGAAAAGATCACGAGCTGCCCTGTAGCTTCAACCTGAAACAAATGACTACATTTTAGCTCCAAATGAAAAGTCTGAATGGCCTCTCCAATTTCTAATTAGGATGGGAATCTTTCACCCTCGAAATTGGTACTAAGGCAAGTAGAGTAAACACTCCACTAGCGTGGACAAGCTATGCTCTCTAATATGAAAAATGAGAAATGATCAAAAGCCACTCTCCTTCTTTTTTCTTGTATTTTATTACCTTCCCAAGCCTTCCATGGTTCAAATTCCCTCAATGAGCTTCATTCCAACTCAAATTGGGAAGAGATTCCAATGTGTGCCACTTGTCCATCAATTCCTAGCCTCCTCCTTCACTCAATTCAAATGGATGACTCTTTGGCTGCCCTAACTCCCTTGTGCGCCCTCTTGGAGACTATTTTTAGCCCTGACATGTCATATATGTTAGATGTCAGCAATCAGGTATGATTTGTGTCATAAGTGTCATAGCATCTTCATCATTGTTATCATAGAAGCTAGGGAATCTAGCCCAAGTGTCCCAATAGCTCCAAGATGTCTCTTCCTCTTCCATGGGAGTTACTCTTCCTCTCCATTTCGACCCTCATTGAGTCATGCCAAGTATTATTCCCTTCCAACTCCCCCAAGAACGTTGGACTCCACCTTGGATTCGAATGGGTTAGAGTGGGATGCCATGTGGCATGGGGAATCTTGATTAAGTGGGCCCCACACCTCCAATGTGCTCTCATGACCAAGTGCCACCTTATTTTCCTATATTGAATATTTATTTATTCCCCATTTAATATATTTTGTCAAACTAATTTCCATTTGGGGTTTTATAGTTTCCTTATTCCAAATCTAATGTTTCCACCCCAACCTAGGAAACGAGTAGATTGGTGGAATTTTCTCTTCTTGAGATTTATTTGAATGGGGCATTACAATCAAACCCTTTTCTGACTATGCCACTATCTTGTTCTTAGATGAGATAGAAGATATTTTAACTTTTGGAGCGGATTCCAGCTTGATGAATCTTGATTCTTTCTCTTTTTCATATTAGGGAGCCACCACAACAGCTGTAGAGATGGCACAACGAAGGCAGGCGTCGAAGGAGGGATCCGCCCCTGGCTTAGGGTCTGGAGGGACCACCTTGGAAGTCCGTCAGAGGAAACTCTAGGCGATGCGGAGTGCACATAGTAGAGAAGAGTGGGAACGAAGATTAAGAGGGTATCCTATGGAAAGTGTACTTTTGTCATCTCTATCATACTTCAATGCCAATATGGTTTTAAATTAAACTGAATATAACATTCAGTCATAAATTCAATTTTAACTTAAACAAATGATAACATTAATTTAGAAACCCGATTGAGTCGAATGGTCACTAAGGAACATCAATATGAGTCCAGGAGAAAAGGCATTGAATTTAGAATACATTAGTCCACTATTGGAGTATACAACCTTTCTTTCCCTTATCCCACATGCATCAGTTGAAGATAAAAGTTAAGTGTTTATTTTGATGTCTTAATACAATAGTTAATGATGAACAAAGAGAATTATCTAGGCCTAAGCTCTCTTCATTCGATATGGTCAATGGTGATGCTAGAATAGTTAGAATATTGTGATTAAGGTAAGGCTCGATGCCGTTAGTTTTACCTAAAATCATTTACATCCATGTAATCCTTTTAGACAGTTATGTTATGTGAAAATATGCACAAGAGGAGTGCAACACTTCCCACTTTGGGTTAATCCTTTTAGGTTGTCAACAAGGCCCAATATTGTAGTATAGAAAGCAAATGTGATTGACCCCAAATTGATTCTATAAGCTCTTGTTAGTGATCCAAAGAAAAATAAAAACATAAACTTGAAATCACTTGAAATAAATTAAAGAGGGATGAGAGGATGCAAACCACAACAAAGAGGAAATGCAAAAACCAATTTAGATTTCCCAATGGTCAAGTTTGTTACAAGAAGTGTCACTTAGGAGGTGTGGGATTCAAAGGGAAGCCAACAATCTCCCTTAGGGAGGTCCTTTTTGTCCACACTCAGTGCTAATTAACTTGACATGGAGCAATGGGAGAAACACTTGCCGCTTAGAGAAAGGTGGAAAGGGAGCTTGAAGAATGCTTGGAGGTATGGGAAGAGGTGGAAGAAGTTCCAACACAATTCCAATAGCATAACCTTGCTCTAATTTATCTTTACTAGATGCATTCCCATGGCCTCCTTTTATAGGCCAAGAAGTGGCCAAGAAACAACTAGATCCAAATGTGGACTCATTAACTCCATGATTTGGCTCCAAAGTACACAAAGGGGGGCCATTCAATGAACCCAAGTACATAGGAAGACCAAATTCAAATTCTTCGAGATGATGGGGCATTGATGAACCTTCAATGCACCGCGAGTGGTTGTGGTCCCATCGTTTTTTACAGTCATGTGGATTTCGAAGGAAAATCCACGCTTGTGTAGCACAAAGAAAAAATTGATAATACATTTTGTAGCGCGGTCTATCACAGGTGTAAGCACACTGCACTTGTTTTTGTCTATCTTTGGGAATTTTTTGACTCATGCTGCTTTCTAGATCCAATGATTGCTTTCTAGATCCAATGAGGATGTCTTCGATGGGTTGGATGCTATATGTTGATGATGCCTTACTGCAAGATTAGCGAAAATGTCTCATGTGTACGGAATTTAGGTATTAACATATGATCCATGATGTATGAGGTTTGTAAGGTACTATAGAGTCGATAGTGCATCATTGTTTCTTTTTGTGTGTTTTCCCATGTCCTTCGAAGTTTTGAAATGAGTGTGGATGGAAGGTTCCCTTGGGAGAAGATTCCTGGTGATAACCAGTGAAGCTATAACAAAGAATGGTGTTTTATACAAACGAGATGGGAATATCCATGCTCGTGAAAGCTTGTCAAGATGACTACAATAAGAGGAGACCTATGGGTCAACTCAATGTACTGTTGGTGCATGGATGAAGGCAGATTCAATCCATGCAAGAATAACTGAACCTAGAAATGTTGTTACAGGTGCCGAGGAAGTGGAACGGCGGATGACCATGATAATTCCACAGGAGTGGGGTAACATAATGCTATTGAGGTTGTTGAATGTAGGACCTCATTGAATTGCTGCTACCATGATTTGTAAATGTGAACACTACTACCTTTGAAGTGTACGACTCTCCCTAATGCAATAGATACGTTGACATAATCATATGAGAGACTACTAAGTTAGGTAGCACTGATGACTCTCCCTACTTAGTTCGAGGTGATCCCTTATGTTGATTGAAAGGGATCCCAATGTACAACTGCAACTATTGCAACTCTTAGAATATGAGGATTTGGTGTCAATGAGAGATGAAGCACATGATAAGACAAGAGTCTTATCTTGAGAACCAAGATCATGTTATAACCATGAGTAAGAATGACAAACCTGACACAATACTGGCTAGTAAGTGTGAGGCTTATCTTCCTTTGATCGGTGCCAACTTGGGGAGTAACTGACATTGGCATTCTTCAAATAAAGGTACAGGGTGTAATGGAGGGAGACAAACTGTAGATGATGGGTTTTGCTAGTGACATGACATCGAGGGTGATGGTGTCTGACAAAATACATAATGTTGTGGATAGAGAGATTTAACGACATCAATTAAAGGAGACCAGGGGTTGCGGCCAAAAGAATGATGGCGTTCCCATGGTTGTGAGTGGATTGGGGAACCGTTTGTACATAAAGAATAATTGGTAGGGTTCCCACTGTTTTTGGCGTGTAAGGGGATCGATTTGATGGTGGTTGGGATTCTCGCAGTTTTGGGTGAGTTGGAGAATCGATTTGATGATGGGAAAAGTTCCCACGGTTTCGAGTGAGTTAGGGAACCTTTTCAATGATGAGGTGAGGGTTTTTTTGCAAATGTGAAGATGAGTGCCCCATGAATCAATGCCATGCAGATTGTTCCTGTGGAATAACTAAATAGAATTGGTTTCTACAAAGGGTGGGGCCCCATTGTGGTCTTCGCAGGGGAATGATACAAAGAATATTGTAGATGGTATATTGCTCATGGAGGTATAAGTGGTCAACTGTGGTTCTTGATCGTAACATGTTCCAAGGAATTTGATGGCATTGATTGCTAATGGTGGGGGAGTAAATATGTAGCTATAAAATGATGAACTATGGGTTGATCATTTCAAGGTGTATCAAATTCCTCGGGCTTGTGGGGGGTTCAAAATCATGGGTGTCTAGTTAAGACTGGGATGCAATGGTGCGCACACCCATGGAGGAAATATCCTACCCTTAGTAGTGATATTGATGGCACATCAGTATTGGGGATGAGGATCCTATGTTTATAAGCGAGAATACATGGTAAATGCAATGCAAATAGAGGGAAGCCATTGCCTATATGCAAATGTCGAGATGATACATGTGATAGAAGTCCGAAACCATTGTTGAAGGGTGGAGTCTTGTTCTTATAATGGAAAAAACAAGAGGTAGTATGCTCTTGTTCATTATCCTACACACACGTTGAAAATACCCAAGTGTAATAAAGAACCTAAAAAAGGTATTGATGTTGCAAAAATAATAACCAAAACATAGCACACCTATGGTGTGCATGTGAAAATGACTATGAAGGGCAGTGCTCGAAAATGACTAAGTGTATAATGTTCTATATGATATTTGAGAAAACAATTGAGTGGTTGTCTTGAGTATATAATCCACAATTGAGAGGTTGTCTTGAGAAATACTTGCATATAATATAACATGAACATTCATCTTTGTATCATTCATAGTTTAGTTGATTGGTATAAACCGTTGAATTACATGTGGCATGTTAAAATAGTTCTCTTAGTATAACATTTGAATCTTGCATAAGTCTTAATCCATAGATAATTGACAAATCGATTATGACATTATTCAATTAACTATGAGATATATCACAAAGTCTTAATCCTTCCACTTGTTCGTGTTTTCTTTTTCTTCCTCTTCTTATTTTCCTTTCGACATTATTTTGTACCTTATGGAGCACCTTATTTAAAAATAAAGTCAATAATTATGTTGATTTCGACGTTACTTTGTACCTTATGGAGCACCTTATTTAAAAATACAAGTCAATAATTATGTTGAAGGAGTTTATTTTTCGAATGTGGGTTTGTGGGCACGACTTCCAATTCGTCGTCTCTCCGTCAAATAAAATCTTGCCATGCATTTAAAAAAAATCGGTTTTTTAAATAAAATTTAGCATATCATGCATTATCCATGCTCTGTTGTGTATTGTCGTGCTCTGTGAGGTTTCCTCCATCTAGTTGTTGTGTATTGTCGTGCTCCGTGAGGTTTCCTCCATCTCAGCGTTCTAATTTGGCCCATCCCATATCTCGTCAGAGCTCGAGATTGCTATGTGCGGAGCATGATCGAGTGCGCGAGGATGGGCAGCTACGCTGACATTGTTGTGGCGCCTAGGACCATGGTTGCCCCATGTCCTTCACCTCAAACTCTTCTTCTCTCTGGCACTGAGACAATGATTACAGAGGGCCCGTGAAAGCCGCATCTGAGAGGCAGAGAGAAAAACCACAACCATGAACAACAACGTTGTCTGATCATCAACCTTTCACCCGGACTGAAATGTGGATCTAAATTGTGCTTGCATTAAGGAACATGCTTTCTATTATATATGCATCATGTGGTGTCTTCAAAGGAAAGGCCATACAAAAGAAACAACTATTCTAGCATTTGTTTTAGACCTGAAAAAGAAAACTCATCATAAAACTTCAAAGCTCAAAACTAAATATTACTAGAAACCATGCCAATTCTACTACAGATAAGAATTCAATGTAAATTTCCATCGGGAGTGCCTTTAGGGTATAGATTGTGTGTCAAATGAAGGGTAGCCTATAAAAGTGAAAAACATGAAAGACATTACATTGAAGGATAATGATCTTAAAAGAAGCCCCAAGAGTTAGCTCGATCGGTTGAGTTCTCGGAAGTTAGGCCTCCCAGCATGCGAGGTCACGGGATCCATCCTCATAGACCCTCTTGGGGTTAGGCACGCAGCGACCGCAAGGCGGAAACCCCTTCGGGGCGGGTCCGTCGGAAATTATTTCGTGGATGTAGCGGTCGGCTAAGCCGATTAAAGTGAACCACATTGAAAAAAAAAAAAATGATCTTAAAAGATTTTTATAAAAGTTAAACTTTGACAATGTCAAACAAAGGAACCTGTATCAAGCTAGAGGAGGGGAGTGTAGCAAGAGATCACATAGGCTTCAATTTGTTTAAGAATTCAAAAGATTAAAGTTATACAAACATCCACAAAGTTGTTATTAGTAAAACCCAAAATCCATTGATTGCTTATAAAAACTATTATTCTTTCTTCTATCAAAGCAACATGAGTAAAAATCCTTGTTACATATATATATTTTTACTAAAAAAACAACAAGGCTAATGAGTTAGTTCAAGTGGTTGAGAGGTGTAAATTACAAGTTACAGATAGATTATAATAAACTCTATGCCTAAATCAATAATATATCACTAAAAAATTAATAGAATTAAAATCAATTATTTCAAAAATATTGAATCATTAAACTATAACTTTAAGACAATATAATCAAGCTATATTAAAAAATATTATTAAAAAAAAAAAACTAACATAAAAAAATTTATCATATACATCAATTATATTTTTAATTTTTATATAATAGTATGATGTAGTTATATTTTATTAAATTCTCCAAATGTAAAAATGTCACACAAATTTTAAATTATAATTATTTTTTATATAAAAATATAATTATAGTTTATTAATTTTTTAAAGTGGAACATAAATAGATAATCTTTGAATCACTCACTTAGTCGATTTGGGCTATGTGATACGATAGTTTTGTTTTGCAAGTGTATTATTTCTGATAGGATTATGCCACTCGAAGAAGATTTATTCGAGCGTTAATTTTTGCATTTACTTAAAATATAAAGAGCACATGGATATCCTTCAATTGGTCGTTGAAAAGGCCAAAAAGGATCCCATAGAATGAGAATATTCGAGCACTGGATAGTCCACAGGGGTTGTTGTGACTAAAGAGAATATTCATAATGATGGAAAAGTCTTAAAGTCCCGAAGCATTGTGAGCATTTCTTTTGGAGTATTTGTGGGAACATTAAAATTAATTTAATATAAAAAAATAGCGATTAGTTTAATTATAGTTGTGCACTTAATTCTTTGGCACATAGGTTAGATACACTATAATGAATAGATGTTTATAAATTTATTTTTTCTTGTTTTACAATGTTGTACATGTCCTTTAGTCATTTATACTGCATGCACCATTTACACCTGGTCATCACAATGTTGCAGGCATGCATCGACCACCTATACTGGATGCACCCTCTACACTTGGTAGGACATCATTTGAAAGCTTCAATGAATGTGTCTCATAGGGCCATCAACCTTACTTATACATATTTTTAACAAGACCCTATTTCTCAACTATAACAACTATGAGCTCGACTACCTGCAACATCTATGAGGTTAGGTTCTTACAAACGACCTTCTCTTTTGAATCTCTCTACTACTACAAATATTTGAAAGCTTTCTTGAATGTCACTACTCAATCGATATCATGCTCGAATCAATGGCTTCCATGGCTTAATGATTGCAATAGATATAGATTGCACAGAATAGAGTACCGATAGGATAACTGTAAGACACACCTAGCATTACCCATTCCGACGGATGTGGAAGAGAAGGAATCCATTCATAGATGGCTAGAGAATTCATCGTCAATTCAGCAGATGAACATATTACTTAATGTGCTGCAGAGAGTAATTGAATTTATAACCAACGGGTTTGGTTGTTTTAGAAATGAGAACTTCTATCAATTGTTCGATTCATGTCATTTAGATGCGTGCGAATGAAGCCATCCCATCGAAATATTTCCATAATCATTTCATCTTTCACTGTCCCTGAAGCGGAGAAATGAAACGTCGAAGATAACTTCGATATGTTGCAAGATGAGAGAAAGTTGTGCTAAATTCCGGAATCATGTGCCATGATGTGCCTTCTCGTTACAGGCAGTACGAGGCATTTCTTCTATTGGAGGGCCACGAAGCAAAACAACCATGGCTCGCACATACTCCCTAGAATTATCGACACAACCACCCAAATTATTGCACCACCCATTCCTTAGACCGTTGGAGCTTTAAGGCCTTTCAGATCATCTGGTGGCCTTGACAACCATTGTGGCCTTAGCTGGCCTCACCATGCTGGGATGAACGTTTCCAAACCCTTATACGAGTTGCTTCGATGAGGGAACTCATTTCATATTATGGTTGACACTGAGGAAGTTGATTTCATTATCTTTGTTAAGATTGAGACTTGCGCCTTAAAGTCATTGGAAGGTAGGGTTTATTGAAACCATTAGCGGGTAGGATGGGTATGGAAGGTAGGGTGGAGTGAAGTTGCGAGATTTATACCAGCGATTTGAAGGTAAAGTGAAGTTGTTCGAAGAAGAAATCATGTGGTTCACAAGTTTAGACATTATTTGCTTGCTACTAACAATAAGGTAGCTACCCCCACTAAAAGAGCTCATGAAAGCTATGCAATTGCATTTTAACCCTTTATTTGTAACAGAATGTCATTCTCTCTATGTGTGGTATTCGCTCTTGAACCTCCCCACCTTACCTAGAGTCTATGTAAAAGAACAAATTTCCAAGTCTTCAACATAGTGTTAACTTGTTCAACAAATGATTTCAATGGTTGGTTTTACATCTTGCATCATTGTACACTCAAGAATATTCTAATTTACTAAAATCACAACATAGATTTGAGTAAATAAGGAGACAAAATGTCCTAGATGACACTTCCCTTTAGAACTTGGATTTTCCAAAAATGGCACATCATCCTTACAACTTGGATTCATAAAATTATATGCAAGACACATTTAAAACACATACTATATATAGTCTCAACTCTTGATTGTCAAATATTTTATATGATAATACGATATGACATCTTCACACGATTATGATTTATATAACAATTTACCTACACCACGAAGCATAATGAGAAAAGTATTAAACCTTTCTTATATTATGAATGGAGTGAGTTAATAAGTGGATAAACTCAATTTTTATGTGGAGTCTTTTTTCTTAAAAGGTAAAGTTGAAACAATCTAAATATTTTTTAAAATGGATTAAAATTTGTAATGGAAAAGTTTTCTATTCATTAAGAAGAACTATAAATTCACTAAAAAAATCCTACCAAATTTGAAAATAAAATTAAATAGAAAAATAATGGAATTTATCAAGCTTCATAACACGAAAAGCAATTATTATAATCATAGCACTTCATAATCACAATCTTGGCAAGTTGCCAGTCTTCACTGCAGGCTACGGACAGAGTTGTCATCAACCAAAATCTATCACATGATCTTTTTGATACCTCTAAGTCTCTACTCCAATCTATGATTTTTTTTTAAAGTTCTTATAAATCCCGGTACAAGCACAAAGATTGTACTCTCTCTCACACTTATTGAGTTGTAATGATCTCAAATGTAGTTAATGTTTTTTTAAATGCGGACCCAATTGCTGGGATCTTCATGTGTCATCTTTGCGGTCTAAGAGAAAGGGTAGACCTTTCTTTTTCACACTCCATGAAGAAAAGTGAACTAAAATCCACTCGCCGCGGTACATATAGATTATGGTTGAATAACAATCATTTATAGTTAATTTTTAAGCAACGATCATAATATTTTTGGATCCCTTTGAAATGTAATACCAAAGGAAACCTGGTGGATACATGACAAATGAGTAGCTCCAATATTTTTGGATGTAATTATATTGATTTTTTTTTAGTTTTTGAGAGCAAATTAGTATTCAAAGGGAATCCGGGTGGATATTTTTTTCCAGTGAAAAAAGTCATACTATTGATATTCAAAATAGAATCAAATAGTACATGGATCTCAGATGAGTCTATATAGACCTTTCGGTATAAAATACTAGTCCAATAATTTAACAACCAAACTTAACATCTCAGAAAACAAAAGGGCTTGTTACCAACTTGTTTGTACCATAGTTGGATTATCTGAAGAGCCGCCATTTGAAAAACATGATAAGTGTTTGACTCCAGTGTATCAGATGATTCAGCATTTGTGACTAGCCAGTTTTGTTTTTGAGTCGACATGACCATGGCCCCATGGGGGTTTGTAATAAAGTGTGCTAGTAGGATCTGAGTGTCTCGGTTCCCCATGACTTTATTAAGCAACTAAGGTATTCCAGGGAGTTTTTCCCCTTGTCAATTATACTTTGCTTATAGCCGAGCTATAATCGATGAGGTTTTCTCCCGCTCCTCCAAAGCTGGAATGCCTGATTTTGAAAATTTTAGCCATGGGGCGTTATTAGAATCCAACTAATGTATATAAGCCTACTAGACACTATTATAATAGGTTTTGGTCATGTCCCAAGTCTCTAGGACCCTCAGAAAAAATTTCGAAATTTTTTTACCGAGTTCGTCGAGTTTGAGTTTTTTAATTATTTTTTAAATTTAATAAATTTCTCTATAGTTTAAATAGAGAAATAATAATTTGTAATATGTCAGTCGTCCAGGGTCCGAATTCAGTGGTTGATGGCTCGTTTCATAAGCCAAAAATCACACATGACCTATGGACCAGCTAACCCTAAGTTTCAGACAATTATTTGGCCTCATAATTAATATTTTCTCAAAAAATAAAAAAAATGAGAAATATTAATTAAAATATTCAAAAAATAATAAATTGGAGATAATTTAAATCTCTTCAAAAAAGGCCAAATTGAATAAAGTAAAAGTCAAAATGACATGGCAAAAAGCCTTTATGATGATTGGAATCTCCACCCACCTGATTCAGATCAGTTTCGGAGCATTGGGAGTGATCTACAGTTGAGAAATTCGCCCACCTTCATGCAAATTCGTTTTTGTGATTTGGCAATCGATTAATGGGTTGTTGGATTATGAAATCAATGCATGTGGGGCTCCTTCCTCAAATTATGGGCTCCAAACTCAAGTTTAAAGATGAGTTAAGACTCCAAGCTCGATTTGGTTGGTGTTGACATGGATTTGATTGGTTTTTGATGGAGTTTTTGGCTCTCTTCATCACCAATTCGAATTAGGGTTTTAGCATTGAGTTTTGTTATATAAGAGAGGCCATTTGGGCTTTCTCTTCATGGAGATTTTGAGCATGAACACTCTGCCAAAATATTGTTGTAATATCTGTTTAATATTGAATAAAGTTTAGACTTTGGAGGTCCATGCTAGAGCAAGTTGGGATGTTCTTCACATTATTGGTGATATCTCTTTCATTTGTTTATTGTTCATGCAATTTCATTATTAGATGTATGTTTTAACTTTGATTAGAAATACATCTTTCGCTTTTTGTATGCTTCATAACAAGTTTTTTGCAGAGATTTTCTAAGGAGGAGAAAGGCTTATTAAATACTAAGTCACTCTTCATTTAAAAGTGGTTCTTGGCATCTAATCGGTTTGTCTTGCAGGTCTTCAAGCTCTTCTCTTCTTTTCAAAGGAAGAAACTTTCAAGTAGGAGTTTTTGGCCTCTTCCTCCATCAACACACTTTCAAAACAAACCTTGGTTACCTAGCTTACCTCTTCAAGCCCATCCCCATTAGACTAGCTTCACTCACCCATTTGTTTTGCCCTTTCTCTCATTCATCCATTCATTTTGCCCTAGATCCATCATTTTTCTCATACATTTTGTTTTTGCCCATCTTCCCAAGCTCATCTTCCATTTCACCTTTGTCTTCAAGGCTCCTTTCGTCCATCATAAAGAGCCCTAAAACAAGCCCAAAACACCAAAAACGAATTGTATGAGTTAGTTTGTAGTTTCATTCTTAGCTAGGAAAAGAAATTTGTTAGATTTAGATCTCTAGTATTATTGCTTCTGATACATCATCTTATGCATTGAAAAGTTAGATCTTAGAAGCATTCTTTGTTTAATTTTAGTTTCCATTTGAAAGATAGAAAATTTTTCATAAAAAATAATTCAAATTTTTATACTTTAGATGTCTTTCCCACTACATTCTAAGAGTTTGTTGTTCGCTGGTCCATTTCATCATAGTTAAGGTTTTATGTCAAAATCTCATACATTTCACATTTTAGAGTTAACTTTTTAAATCTAGACTTAACTAGTTTCAAGTTTGTTTCATTTTCCTAATGATTAATGGGTGCATTGTTGAGTTGTTTTGAGACTTGTGTAGGTGTTTTGAAAGAGAAGAGAACTTGAAAAGCTTTCAAGAAGCAATATCCAAGAAGGAGCCAAAGAGAAGCTCAAGTGAATTTTGAACCAAGGAGAAGTGCAAACCATGAATGTCATTTGAAATAAACCACTATCCTTTGTACAAACTCATAAGAGTTTTCACCTTTTTTCATTCAAGTTTTATTTCTTCAAAGTCCTTCAAGGTTTCAAAACCCAAGGCATTTGTAATCTCATAATAAAATTTCAAGTGGAGGAGTCCTCCACTTTTTTGGTTTCTTCCCCATTTGGGGAAGAGTGTGGTGTTTGGTTAAGTTAGATCTTTCAGTTTTTTTGCTTTAGAGTAGTTTATTTTCATCTTGTCGCTTCTCTTTCAAGTTTTGACCAGAGCAAGATAACTTTGGGATTGTATCCCAAAGGCCACATAGTTTTGTGGTAGCTTCTCGTTCCCCCATCAACATCTTGTGGACATCCAGCTAGCTGGAAGGTTTCCAGGACTGACGGTTTTAGTGATTAGCCTTGTTCGGAGGTTGATCCCACTTTAGAATAAAACTGCTTGGTAGAACACTAGATTTTGTTTTCTATTATCTTCAAAGCATCTTTCTTTGTGGTTATCTTTATTTTTCAGTCATTTTTCAGTTTCATTTACTTCTTTAAGTTTCACAATCACTTCACTTTTGCAATAAAACGAACAAAGCCTCTTGAACTTGGCCAAATCCAAGTCAAGAGCACTCTCTGTGAGAGAGCATATAGATTTGCACTTTCCCCTTGCATTAGACATTTTAAAGTAGGAAGTCTGTTGAACTGTGGTCTTAAGACTAAGTCAAGAGCGCTCTTTGTCGGAGAGTTGAACAAGTACTCCTAATAATAAAACACTTCAATCCACATTTCCCCCTTTAATTAATTTATCTTGGTCGTTTGTCCAACACCCGTATGCTTTGCCAACCGGAAACGGTTGGGCTAGTACTCAGAAAGGTGGAAGACTTTTTAAGCTCATAAGTGATAACTAATAAAACTTTCACCCCCATAACCAACCAATCCGGAGTTGAGCAATAAGATAAGTTCAGTGAGTAATCTCCTAGTTGGGGGCGCCGGGTTGCCATGTTCAGCCTCTAGTTTGCTGGTTAGCATTGCGCGACCTAACTAGAGCACTGGGTGGTCCGACATGTCCTTGAACGGAGGCACTTGATACTGTCTTTCCGGACACTCTCTTGATATCCTTAGTTTTATCCTAATAATCAAGACCACTAAAATCTTCAATTTACAAAGATAATCTGCATAACAATCTCACGAACGGCACTTCTTCAAGACCCACACTTTCAGCATCACAGTCCTTACTTTTCTTTGACTCCATAAGGCACTGGTTATCTAAAAGTTTATATATTGATCAGGACCATTTGTCCTTGTGTTTATTTCATCTTGTGAATGCTTTAGTGATTTGTCAAATCTTGAATCATACTGCCATCTTGTTATCTTATCTTGCAACGTGGATTCCTATTATTTGTTGTTCATCTTTATATATTTTTGGTCTCACCACAAGAAAACTCCTAAACAACACCCATCCGCATCATTTCACCAAAAAACACAAGAGCCTTAGACAACTCTTTGTAGGGACTACCCCCCTTGGCTTCGTTAGGAGTTAGCCTAAACGGAGGAGCTGGGATTTAGGTGACAGTACCTAGCTCATTGCTTTCCCCCAAGGCCACACCTCTCCCCACTTTCAGTGAAGAGACAGCTTTCGAAAGATTTCCGCTGTTGGTGTGCAATCTAGCGGACAACAGGGCTATTTAACATAACCACTCCATGGCATATGTTATCGAAAAATTAGATCCTGTGGAACAAAGCTGCTCCAAAATTTAAACATAAAATATATCTAACAAGCTAGAGTTAATGATTTGAGAATCCTGAAGCTCCTCCCACACAATGACGCCTTCTTCTCCAGTCATTACTAGTTTTGAGAGTTTGTCGGCCTGTGAATTATGATATCTATAGACATGCTCAAAGGAAATATTTTTGCAACGTAGGATTTCCGTCCTGAATCTTGTGCACCAGTGCATTAGATTTGAAATTTTCAGAGAATAATCACCATAGACCATTTGATGGTGACTCTTGAGTCGCCAAAAACTTGGAGGTTACTAAGACCAAAAATATTGGCCACTCTTACCACAACCCAAAGCGCCATCAACTCCGCTTTCATACTTGAACCCTCTCCACAAAATAGATGTAGAGTGAAGTAGTGTTGATGGTTTAAAAATAATACTCTCCCTGCTGCACATAATCCAGGGTTGGTTGTCCCATCAAAATAAGCAACATGTCTATCAGAAGGAGAAGAGAATAAACTCACTTTCTGAACCTTAGAAGCCGCCATTGCATAGTCATAAGTAGAGTGCAAAAACAAAAGGAATTCGGGTGGATATATTACATTGAAAGGCCTTACTATTATTATTTATTATTGAATGCTAAGTTGTACACTTTTTTTTTTAAATGAAGTTTTATTTATTGTTAAATGTTAAAGTTATAATATAATTTCCATCTCATATTGTAACACCAAAATCCCACTTTGAAAGAGATGGGACAACTAAACAGTTGTTGTAGATAAGATAGGATATGGACACATTTGGCATTTGCATCAACACTTGATACATGATTTTGGTGTTATAGTTATTATGGTATGACAATTTTAGTAGGTGATTCATCGATTACTATCTCTAGCATAAATTAGCTACTACAACATATTGATTTTCTACTTGGCGTTTCATTTCCCCCACTTTGGGGGTATGCTAGTTATTATTCTTTAATTAACATTTGAACAAACACATGTCGTAGTCATGTTTCCAAAGGCGAAAGGGGAATTGTTTTTGACACTAACTTTGTTCTTACTTTTAGAAAATTCTATTATAGGTTGCATTCTAAATGTGATGAGTGCTTAATCTTCAATTTGGTGATAAACAACATGCTTCCATTTTAAAACAATTAATGAGATGATAAGTAATATTCCATTGTTTTGTTCATTTATTTATGTGAGTTTATAAAATACCTATTCATATTAAAATATTCTGAAAAGGATTGGGAAAATTAGCATTCCTGGAATGATTTTTATAATCACATTCAATCTTTTTTTATTTAGAGAGAAATTTGTTTTTTTATTCATAATGCATTCTATTATAATAGGAAATAAAAGTTTAGGGTTTTTGAGGTTGGTGGTGGTGGAAGACAAGTGGAAAAAGAGGAGGGTTTCATTTGATTGCAAATTGTTGAACTTTAGATTATTTGTTTTGAAGTTGAAACCAAATCAAGATAGTTAACGGACCAGGAGATTGCATTGCAAATTGCAGCCAAGTTTAGTTTTATGACGAAGATTACATTGCAAATTGCAGCCAAGTTTTAGGATGGTAACCATTGCTAGTTCATTGGCCTATTTATCAAACTTTATTGAAATTTGATATTGTAATATTCTTTGGATTGATTTTAGATTTAGTAATTTTTTAAAAATATTTATATTTTTAAAAAATTTCTAATATTTTTTATTATAAATTTTAAATTGAATTAGAATTATAGGATAATTAGATTGATTTAGTACTTAAATCATATCATAAAGAGAAATGAGGTTAAGAGTTGGTGGGGTTTAGGGGCAATACTTGATTGCAGGCTTTGCAAGTACTTGACTTGAGCTTTAACTCTATCAAAGGTTATATTCCAATCCCATTCGCAACGTCACTTTTGACTGTTTTAGAAACCCTGCACTCAAACCTTGAAAGAAAAACTAGTGTCTGATAAACTTAAAACCTAAAACTTGTGACATGTCCATTGATAACATGCCTTTGATGGACGTTTAATCTAATGAAGTATTAGCTAAAATGTTATGGTGATAGAACACTTTTCCTTTTTCTTTGGCATTTTTGAATAGATGCCAACATTCCTTGGTAACCTTTTGGGTTATCAATTAGGAAGTTATGTCAATACTCTCCTTTCTTGCGGGGAGGATTTCTAAATAAATGTAGCTCACTAGCTAAAAGGTTATGTTCATCAAGCTTTCTTTCCTTTTCCATGGAATATTTGAATAGATGTCAACTTTCCTGGCACTTTCATTTAAAGGGGAATGAGCATACTTGTTAAAATGGAAACATAGCTCAGAAACTCCCAACAATTCTACGACCCAATGAAATTGAATGTTGTGGAGTACATAACCTCATTGAAACAAAACAATGGAGCAAGGAAAAGCATTTGAGCTTGCAGTCCATTTGAGCATCCATTTGAGCATCCACACGTACTAGCAAAGCTCAAAATTGGGTGGACCATCTACTAAAGCACCCATATTTTTAAACGATCCCAAAAAACATTATTCATACATAATTGAGAGTCCATTATACAACAAACAAGTTGGCCTTAGTCTCGGGCATAAACAAAGAGTCATCTCATTGCATTCGACATTGGGTGGAAGATTATCATGAGGTTGGATCCAAACCAATATCAATAATAATTCAAAAAAAATCTACTTTTTCTTCCCAAATTTTCTCTTTCAACGTTTTATTGCACCTTCTAGAACAATTGCTAGTTAATATTTGATTTCAAATTTACATTTACACTAAAAGTGTTTGATTTCAAATATACATCTGATTTAGGATTTACGAAAGTAGTATGAAAGTAATATTTTACCCGCGAAGAAATATGGAGCAAACGAACACTGACTTGACTGTATTGGGAGCAGGGTTGGAATTTGACGGGCATTTTGCCCGTCACAGGGCATTTTGCCCGTTATTTACGGCCAAAATTTTTACCAAGCCGTCCAGTGAAACGGGTAAATATTTAAGTATAACGTGTTTTTGACGGTCAATGTTTTTTATAAAACGTCATTAATATCGGTTGATAAGTAGTTGCAAAATAATTAATTGATATATAGTGGGGAAGTGTGTTGGTTAATGCATCCCGATTTCCGTCAACATCTACCCAGTGTCCATCCACTGTAACACCTGGGCCTGTACGAATACAAAGATGAAAATTTGAGTGTAACTTTGGCGGGACACAGCTGAGGAGCTACTCTGGCAACGTTAAGTTCATATGACATTAAACAAATCCTTATGGCACATTCACCTGCATGTCCTATACCTGTGACAATGTTCGCGTTCGCATCTCTGCGCGTAGGGAATCTCCAAGTGTGTGTTTTTGTCTGCAACAGATAACAGAACTAAAACCAGGCGAGCTTTAATTTATCGCCATATGGGGTTCCTTTCCTTTCCTTGAAATCCTCTCCACAAGTTCTCAGTACAACAAACCCCCGAGTATTCATCTCTTCCCTCGCAACCAGTATTCGGCCATTGCGAAGAAAGAAAGGGTTCAATCGGAGCAGACCTTGCTCGCATAGCGCCGGGTTACTCAAAGGTGAGTAATATGATAGCAACCAACGTTCGCAAGTTCCCTGTTGAGCATAATCCAACCATAATGGTACAAAGTCCTCCAGCTCTTAATACTCCTGAATAACTTACTGCTATCTCATTGGGCTGCAGTGCAGCAGGCAAGAATCGTGATAGTAGTTAGACTGGGGCAGTATCGCCCGACTATACCCTTTGGAGATTCCCCATTCTAAGGGAAAGGATTCGTTAGAGTGTGAATCATCACACACGAAGAGCATAGCAGAGAATAAATCTTCATTTGGATGACAGTAAGGGGTGGTGTTCGGTCATCTTGTTCGCACAGCGAATGAAGGCTAGCTAAATGAAGAAGGGTTCTATCAGAGGAATAGGGGCTGTATTACGGCTGCACGCATTGCATTCTGAGTCGATTTTTCATTCCCCTCCTTCATATCTTCCTCATTTCTGTGTACTGTATCTTCCGAATGGCAATGGCTGCATCCACCTCCGCTAATCCTAAGAGCAACAACAATTCCTCCTATGATATTTTTATTAATCATCGTGGTCCCGATCTCAAAAATACCTTCGCGAGTTATCTCTATCATCGGCTAACTCGTTCACACGGATTAAAGGTCTTTCTAGATCAGGAGGAATTGGAACACGGATACTGTATGACCTCTCAAATAGAAGAGCTATTCAATCGGCCTCTATCCATGTGGCCATTTTCTCGAGTGGATATGCCGAATCAACTTGGTGTCTAAATGAACTAGTATTGATGTTGGAGTCTATGGCTCCCATAATTTCGGTGTTTTACAACGTGAATCCTGAACTTCGGTGTGGCAAAGATGGAGTGTCTACTCGAGCCCTACAGAAACTTCAAGAGAAGATTGAGTATGACTCAAAGACTATTGAACAATGGAGAGATGCTCTTTTTTCTGTTGCATTACCTTATGTGTTGGATATATGTACCAGAAAAATCCTCTGAGGTGAGCTTTCAGCAATCTCGGCTCAAAAATCCTCTGAGGAGATTGATTTTATGACCATACTAGAAAAATCCCCTGAGCAGAGCTTTTAGCAATCTCGGCTAAAGCTAAAACCGAGTCATATTGATTGTAATTAGCTTTATAAGTAATGTGGTTAAATTCTCAAATGGAAATGGGTGCGTGAGTGAATCCACATGAGACTCTTAGCAATGGGTACCATACTTGTTGTGTTGATCATGACCATGCATCCAGGGAATGGCATGATATGTTGCAGGTGACTGAAGGCGAGGATGTAAACTCATATAGATTATGCATTTGTATGGTTGTGCCCTCAAAGTACTCGAGCTTTGACACTCTACACCAAAACGGACGTTTGGATCGACAGGGAGGTCAGTCAATTATTTAATTTAAATTAGTTTAAATGGTATTAAATTAAAGCATTTGAGTATCTTTTGCAGTGGCTTACAAAGACAGTCAGCAGAGAATAATCTTGTAACTGTAACTATAGTGAAACAGAATAAAAGTAATAATTATTTATTGTTTTAAGTCATCTTGATCTATTGGTGTATTTCTCAATGTCTCACCTACATCACAAATAGGCTCTAAACGTTGGACAGGAGATCCCATGTGTGGAGAATGACTTTTGGTTGTGTTTTGAGAAAAAAAAATTTAACCGAAGGTAATTTTATTGAAGGGTAATTTTTTCAACAAAACGTTAAGTGACGGGGAAGATTAAAGTTCAAAACGTCAAAAAAATTTAGCCCGAAGGGCAAAGATGAAATGAAATTCCAACCCTGATTGGGAGTACAGAAGCGAATAAATAGGTGGGCGGCCCACTGACTTGACTGTATTGGGAGTACAGAAGCGAATAAATAGGTGGGCGGCCCACTGACTTGAATGGCCGTATTGACTTGACTCCAGAGGAAGAAAAAGATGAGTGGGCGTATTAATGAATTTCCGGACGCTTTAATGAAACAATTGTCCAAATATTAATCAATTTCCGGACGCTTTATGAAACAATTGTTGAAAAATTTGCTCTGCGGAACGATTTGGTTTGTCTTTATCATACGTGGAAAGATATAGGTGGACATATTAATGAATTTCTGGACGCTTTAATGAAACAATCGTCGAAAAATTCGCTCCGCAGAAGAAATAGGATAGGTGGGCTCGAAAAATTCGCTCCGCAGAAGAAATAGGATAGGTGGGCTCGAAAAGATACCATGAGAGGACAAGAAAAATTTGAATATCTAGAAAAACAAATTGGCCTCGAAAACATGGCCGTGTGAGTCGGCCCGTATAATAAGGCTCCACCGCCGAGAGTTTAGGAGAAAACAGAATCATTAGTCTCCACCGCTAAAGTTTAGGAAACAATTAGGAAAAAACGGAATCATTAAGCTTCACCCCGAAAGTTTACGAAAAAACCGAATCATTAGGTTCCTGTCTTTTAACCACCGTCATATTCAACCACCACCCACCATGTATTCAACTACCACCCACCATGAATTGACAGCACTCCAGTAATATTACATTAACGTGATTCAACAATTTCCATACGCTTTCCTTCAATCGCTGTGCCCCACCCACTCAAGAATGTCCCTACGCTTTCCTTCAATTGCTGTAGCCTGTGCCCCACCCACTCAAACGCACAACTCACAGGCTTTCCTTTCTTTATATACTGCTTTACATACACAAGAACGCACAACTCACAGGCTTACCTTTCTTCATATACTGCTTTGTAAAGGCTTTATAGTCGGAGAGGGAGAAATGGAGCTTCTGATAATGTTATTCCTTTTGAGCATGGCTGCCTCCGTCCCTGCAGCAGCGAAGTCATATTCCCGTGCTCATCGTCCGGAAGATGGTTTATATGGATTAACGCGTCCTTTTGATTCGGTGGAAGAAGATGAATTCATGTCATCATCAATGCAAATGCAAGCCCACGATAAAAGAGACATCCATGCTCTATTGTCGTTCCGAAAGGCCATAACATCAGATCCACTGGGAAGGCTCTCTAATTGGACGGCCGAGAACTCCGAGAGCATATGTTCTTGGTATGGTATTCGTTGCCGGAAACAAAGAGTGGTGGCCATTGAACTTTATGAAGAAGGATTGGAAGGTACTCTTACGCAGTCTCTTGGCAATCTGTCTTCATTATGCACTTTGAAAATTTATGGTAATAGTTTAGCTGGAAGAATTCCGCCCACGTTTGGCCAGTTGAAGGCTTTGCAAGTACTTGACATGAGTTTTAACTCTATCAACGGATATATTCCAGTCGAATTGGGCCTGCTGCAAGCTTTGCAAGTACTTGACTTGAGCTTTAACTCTATCAAAGGTTATATTCCAATCGAATTGGGCCTGCTGCAGAAACTGCGCTATTTAAATCTTGCTTCTAATACTTTGGCAGGAAGAATTCCACACGAGTTAGGCCAGCTTAAAGCGTTGCAAGTACTTGACCTGAGCAACAACATAAATAATGTCGATACAAACCGTTTGAGAATGACTATTACTGTAGAAAGTTTGACTGGAGGAATTCCACCCGTGCTTGGTCACCTTAAAGCGCTACGAATAATGGACCTCAGCGGGAATACTCTGGGCGGTCCTGTTCCAGTGGATTTGGGCCTGCTGCAGAAACTGGAGCACCTGAATCTTCGTGAGAACGGATTATCAGGCAGTATACCACGTCAGTTGGGTTTACTGTTGAAACTACAGTATCTGGACCTGGGGTTCAATCAACTCGGCGGTCCTATTCCAGTCGAGTTGGGCATGCTGCAGAAACTACAGTATCTGGACCTGGCGGTCAATATGCTCGGCGGTCCTATTCCAGTCGAGTTGGGCATGCTGCAGAAACTAGAGCACCTGATTCTCGACCACAACAAATTCTCCGGCGGCATACCACGTCAATTGGGTAATTTGACACACCTTACACATCTATCAATTTCTGACCTTAATATTTCCGACTATATTCCTTCTGAAATAATCCGTCTTCCCCTTTCCGATCTCTCTCTTACTGCACTTAACCTTGCAGAAATACCTAAATCCATTCTCTCCAACTTGACAAAGTTGAACACCTTAGATCTCTCTGCTAACCTCATCAATAATATTCCTAAAGACATTGCCAAATTGACCAGGTTGACTTACTTAGATCTCACAGACAACTACATCAGTGACATTTCCGAAGACATTGCCAATTTGACCAAGTTAACCTCGTTAATTCTCTCTGGAAACCTCCTTACCAACATTCCTATAGCCTTGTCAAAATTGACTCAGTTGAATACACTAGCTCTTGATTACAACACTCTCATTGGTAACATTCCTGTAACCTTGGCTAATTTGACTCACTTGACTTTTCTATATCTTGGTCACAACAATCTCACTCATAACATCCCAATGGCTCTTGCCAAATTGACCCAGTTAACTGTATTAGATCTTAATCACAACAATCTCAATGGTAACATTCCTATAGCCATTGCTTATTTGAGTCAATTGACTGAATTACGTCTTAGTGATAATAGTTTCACGGGTGTCATACCTAAAGCCATTACTAAGTTGAAGAAGCTTCAAAACATTATCTTGTCAAACAATAATCTCGCAGGGAAAATTCCAAAAACCATAGGAAAGCTTCATTCATTGGAATCTTTATATTTGGACTCAAACAATTTTATTGGGAAAATCCCATATTCTATAGGTAACTTAAAGTTTCTCAAGGATCTAAGCATATATAATAATAGTTTTTCTGGGAGTATTCCTAGTACTATTAAAAGTTTGGTTTCACTTGAAATGTTAGATCTATCAGAAAACAACTTGGAGGGTCCTATTCCATCAGAGGGCATTTACAATTGGACTTATCTTTATTCTTTCTCTGCTCATTCTAACAACCTTAATGGAACACTGCCCTCATCTTTGGTCAAATGTACCAATCTGTTGGTACTAGATTTAAGCAATAATAGATTTACAGGGGTGCTTCCTTCATACCTTGCAAATTTTGACAAGTTGCTAATTCTAAGTGTTGGTAATAATAATCTCCATGGTAGTGTTCCTCAATGGGCCACAAATTTCACCTATTTGTTATTGTTCGATTTATCCAACAATAGATTCAGCGGAAGAATACCATATGATCTTCAAAGACTCCAAGGATTTACGACAAGTGAATCTTCAACCGGGGACTTCAATGATTTTGTACATGTAGTTGAAATGATCCTTTACATAAAAGGATTTCAGTATAATTTGTCTTATATGTTAGCTGGAAACAAAATATTGGATTTGTCCATGAATAATCTTACAGGAGAAATACCTATAAGCATAGGACATATGAATGGATTACGGTTGCTAAATTTGTCTGGAAATCAATTGGAAGGGAAAATACCTGCATCTCTTAGTGAGATATCTAATTTGGAGGAATTGGACTTATCCAAAAATAGATTGAGTGGAACAATTCCTCAAGAGCTCTCTAAATTATCATTTTTAGCTTCTCTTGATGTTTCGTCTAATAACCTTTGTGGGACAATCCCAAGAGGGACACAATTTTTTACTTTTAATGAGACTTCATTTCAAAGGAACAAGTGCTTGTGTGGGTTTCCTCTATCACCGTGTAATCAAAAGGATAAGCCAAAGAAAACACATGTTGGAGGCAATGCCATTGGGACCAATATTAAAAGAGGATGGTTGAGTCGTGTAGATGAACAAGTGTCTTTGATAGCATTGGGGTTGGGAGTGGGGATCGGGTTTGGTGGAGTTGTTGCTATCTTCATTGTTTGGGACAAAGCAAGGCATTGGATAGTGGGGTTGCCTTCCAACAACACACCGAGACCATTTTATGGCCTCTATAGACTCCCTACATAATTCAATAGCACTTTATCCATATGCCTCACCAGCTTAATCTATGTAATGTGGAATGCCATTTATTCATTTGCCAAGTTGTGTTAGTCTATATAATGTGAATTTATGGTATAGTGTTTAAATGTGGGGGAATTAACTTTCTTGAAAAATGTTGAGTAAACTTCAAAGATCTTTTTAAATTTTTGTTAATTATGTGTGCTATGTATTGTGAAGTAAGATTGATATTGTTATAATATTTGTCGATTTTTTAAACTATTAAAAACATTATAATATTAATAACAAATATCAAGTATCAATGAAATTTTTTGTAAAATTAATTTTCTTATTAAAATAAGAAAATTGAATGACAATCACATCTTACCAAGTCTTCACGTTTATTGATATTAAATGAGGGACATGCTATAGTATATTTCTACTCAACTCTGTTAAAATAGTTGATTAAATTGCATTTAATAAAAACTTGTTATACTAATGATTCAATTTAATATTATTAAAATGATGGATTGAAAATAATGTTTAGATAGATTTTAAGTATTATTTAAAAAATGGATCCAAAATA
This sequence comes from Larix kaempferi, assembly GCA_027924585.1. NCBI lineage: Eukaryota > Viridiplantae > Streptophyta > Pinopsida > Pinales > Pinaceae > Larix > Larix kaempferi. The sequence goes on along the minus strand of BSBM01000931.1, from coordinate 19,104,244 downwards.
ATATTTAGATGGATTTCAAGTATAATAAATTTAATAGCCAATTGGGAGTAGCGCTATTGGTAATGATTAAATAAGATGAGAAGTTATAAATGGAAGGTCACAAGTTGAAATTCCCACTAAATTATTAAAAATTATAGACATAAACAGTAATCGTTCTTCTGCTATCTGTCCATATGTAATCCAAACAAGTTCAAATACTTGAAGAGCTAATCTACTAAAATAAACTTAAATAGCTAAATATATATTAATATTGATTTTATAATGAAACATAGTTTTTTTTACACTCAATTAAATAATAAAAATAAAATATAATAGTATTATTCATATCATTAAATAAGAGTTCTTATTGCATTTCAAAATTAAATAATTAAAATAAAAAACAAGAATTAATATTGTTGTTTTTATAATTAAATATAAATTTTTATTATACGTTATAAAAAAGAGGTATAAACTAATATTATTAACTATATAATCAAACATCAATCATATGAACATAGATTAAAATTTAAAAATGAAATATTAGTGTTAATTTAATATTTTCTTGAATTAATTTTTAATTAGCTAATAAAACATGTTACAGATGTTTATGTTAACATACTTGCAATGAAATTGTCATATACAGGGTTAAAATGATTTTACAAGTAATAAAAGATCTATGATTTTTATTATCATAATTATTTAATGGATAGATTATATTTCAATTAATTTATTATTTTATTTGTAAGAATAAACTTTATCGCTTTAAAGTTTACTTAAAAATACAATTAAAAAGCTTTTACAGAATTTAAAGTTGATCTTGTATCTTAAAAATTAATTTAAGTCAATAAAGTGTGTCACAATCACAGTAGATTATGAAATAAAGAAATGATTTAGTTCTACGTACAATAATACCAAATGTGTTTCCCATACATAATTATCTTTTTAAATTCCATTCCTTTTCCCAGGATCAGATAGTCCTCTTCACACAAGGCTATACTATTATTTAGATGTTGATTATCTTAAACCTTTAAATCCATTGCAATGTAATAAATACTTTAGTTTACTCGATCGAATCCATCTTTCCACTTGAAACTGCCCAAATCACCATATTTTCTCTATTTTACAATAAGAAAATGTTAAGTTTTCGTAACACGAGAATAATATGCTTTGGAAGTTGCAAGAACCTCGTTTTAAATTTGGTACTAACCCATTAATTACAGGGTTTTATGGTCCATTGTAGTATTATCTAATCAAGTCTTTGAATTGAGCTATTTTGTATATATGTTTAGGGAAGGCTTGAATCATAGAGACATAATCCTATTTTTCTTTTTTATATTGTGCTAGCTAGGTCTCAATGTAGTTCATATTTTCTAATTATTATTGTAGTTATGTTCTTTCAGTAATATATCATTTTAGCATGTTGGAGCATGGTATCATTCAAAATGTATCCAAACACACTAGTGCATTCTTATAAGAATCGAGGTCTTCTCTTATGATGATAAATGAATTGTTTGTAAAATGAGATCATTAATTAGTTGTAGTATTTTTTTTGCTTATCAATGTATATCTTGTTATGGTGTATAGAACATATTTATCCCAATCTTTTAGGTTGGGTAGTTGTCGAAAAGCTATTCTTGCATATCAATATATCTTAATATCTTCAAATTTGACACCATTGGTATTTAGGGACATTGTTGAATTGGAAAATAGTTTTTACATCATACAAAAAAGAGGTAAAACCCAAGCACTCATAGTATGTGTGCAAATGCTACTTTAATGAATGGGACCTAAGTTCCACTATTTTTTCACTCTTTTAAAATGTTATAAAGAAAAAGATTTATCATTCTTTATCTATAAATATTGCTATGTGGATTGTTAAAAAGCTTATTCATTCCATCGCTATTTAGTTTTCAATTAGTTAGATACCAAAAAAAATGTAGATTTTATGCATGACTATATCCTTGTGCTAATTGTGGACTAGATAATTGTAATATCCCCAATTTTCACTTGGAATGTATTTAATCAAAATTATGTAAATGATGTAAATTCGCTAGTATGGATTCCTAGTGTGGAGCTCAAGGCCAAGGTTTGAAGCATTTGAGCTTCCTCTCTTTAGGCTATTATGAAAGAATCTAGTAGCTAGAGGGGTATCCCTTAAGTTTTTATATTTTCCATTAATGAGGAATAATTTTATAGCATAGGGTGAGAAAATTTATTGAAAATATTGATAGAGCAATGTAGACATATTTTTCACAAATGTGAGCAATGTATTCTAGTTTAATTAGACATTTTGATCTATATGGATGACAGATTTTGAAGGCCTTTGAGTTCTTTAAAATAACAATGAGGATGGCAATCATTGAATCAAAGACAATATATAGTCAAGTAGTACATAGATCAAGGGAGTCACTATTATACTCTAATGAAAGAAAATATAATAGGTATTTTCAGATGAATACAATAGTTCATGAGATGACCATAAAACTTGAGACATGCTTAATTTCAAGAGCATGAAGATCATCTTGATATTGGATGGAATGGTAGCATATACTAAATTCCATTGTGAAAACACTGATCTTGATATAACTCAACGCGAGACACAAAAAATATAAAGTATTTAGAATTGAATCATTACTTGATATTATAAAACATACTTCGTTACAAAGACAATATTGACAACAAGTCTGCAATAACAATCTCCATAACTAAAATGAGGTATATCTCATATTTTATGGAAAGCTAGAGTAAGTAGTTCATGAGACTATGAAAAACACATAAACTAGAAATATAGATTGATTAAACGAGGGTTTAATCCTCAAGATTACAAAATCTACAACAGAGTTCTATTCAAAATCTTTTATGTTTGTGTTCTTCTCTTTGACATTAAATAAAATTGAAAGAACAAGCCTTTTATGCTCTTTCTTCTTCAACTAATTCTTAATTCTTGATAACAACCATTGCTAATAATATGCACAAGTGGATGCTAAAATGTAGCTCAAATTTAAACCATCAACTCCTTCCTCTTAGCTAGGAATATAGGAGGAACATGGTTCCACCTATTTCGCTTCCTTTTGTTGGTATTTGGCACAAAATCTTGTTGTATATCGATAGGATTTTTGCTTGTTAACTTTTCTATTGTTATCCATTCATTACTCGTGGGATGATTGAACTCAACCATTTTTTGTAAGATGCATCCAATTTTGTAAATAAATCAAAGGAAGCCAGGGGATGACTTTGATATAAATGTTTAACGACATTTAGTAATTTAGAATTACGAAGTAACCTTTCATAAATATGTTTCCCTTTTAATGGTCATGTCATATCCTGAAATATTTATCAATTATTCCTTTGATTTAATAGATTGCCATGGTAACACTCCAAGGGGAACATATCCCGAATTCTTGCAGTGTCCCTTTTTAAGAATTTGCAAAAACTAGGAAAAATTGCCAATTTGACCAATTCGACCCTTAGACTAGTCTTGACTCAACTGCTTCCAAATGGCTCCAAATTGTTCCGAATTGGGTATGAATGAGTTTGGAAGGTATTCATACATGTAAATGAGGCTGATGGATGCTTGGACACTCTTAAGACACTTCTGCAACATTAATTTATAATCAAGGAAAAATGATGAACTTTACTAGTCAAATCGAGGTTCACAATCCCTAAGGGTAGGAGACAAAGACGGCTTCCCAAACACTGTAAAACCTTCCCAAATTTCAAAACAGAGACATGGTGCTGATAAAAGGCTTCGGGCTCCCCAATTCACCATTAATAATTTTCTATAAGCTTCTGCAACTCCCATAAATCAAATGTTTGTATACTAGCTTTGACATTGTTAGAAAAACAAGATCGCAGAGCAATAACAATAAACATAAATGAAAATATAATCACACATACACATTACAAGAGAGACACAGATATATCATGGTTCACCCAACTTGGGCTACGTCCACACTGAATTTGTCAGTCCTTATTATTATTACCGTCCAGCAAGGTGAAGGGATACAACCTGCAGCACAACCGCTGCACTTCTTCTTCTCTGTTTCACAGTCTCTCTCCTGATCTCAGAGATCTTTACAATGCATAAAACCTAATACATCATCATCCCTAGCCGTATTACAATGTCTTTATTTTATAAGGGAAATACAATGGGAAAATACCACGGGATACCCAAAACCATGGGCCCGCAAAATAGCTGGCTCCGTACAAGAACATGTGGGATGGAACGGAGTCTTGAGAGTGGTGTTCAACACTACACCAACTAGGATGTAGGATAACTGGTGCTCCGAGGTCGCCTCCCAGTGGTTCCCGTGTCCTTAGTCAGAATTTCCCCACACGAAATCCAATTGAAGTGTCGGATTTTCACTTATGTTAAAGGGTGGTTGATTTTATTAGGTGAATACTAAGTTAAATGTGAAAAAATTAATAAGTGGCCACAACAGTTTCTGGTTTCCCACAGGCCCAGGCAAAGTGCCCGCAAGGGGAAAGAGCATACTCCAACTATGAACCAAATGTAACTTCAAATTTGAACAATTGTATTGCGGAGAGTAAATTGCGAAAAATGAAAGATATAGCTCACCAAGTTTATGCGTCACTTTCTGATCAACCACCACTAACATCGATCCCTTTAGGTGGTGGTGAGAGCATACTTCATGGCGACGAAACTGGTTTTATTTATAAGTTTACTTTTGCAAAAAATAAAAAGATAAAAATGAAGATCTACTGAAATGGAAGTTAGGTATACACCCTGCACTTTCAAAGTGAGTGTGTGAAAGTTGTGGAGTTAGAAAAAAACAATTTAAAAAATTTGACAAAATGCGAATTCCCCCAGGGGGATGGGGTGTGTGCGTTGGGTATCCCACTGCTCTCGTTTACTATTTTTTACAATTTGCTTAATATAAAATGCCTCTTAGTCCTTTTAGACTTGGATCTAAGGGCTTACAAACTTGGAAATGCGAAACTAGAAGAAAGAGGTCATTGGAAAGCCCTTTTTGGTATCTTCTGGCAGAAAATGGCCAGAGTTTCTTCCTCTTTTTCTTTAGACCTGCTAAAAACCAGCAAACAAGCTTTATTAGAATTTGATGGAAATGAATTTAAACAAATAAAAAAAATTGGAAATTTTTTTTGTACTTAGAAAATTTTAAAATGCAAGTACAAAAGCTTGAAATCTAGATCTATTTATGAATCTACTTTATAAATGCGAATGTCTAGATATGCTAAGAATGCTTAAGAAATATCAGATCTGAAAATGAATAATAAACTAAAAGATTTAGATCTAATAATCCAAGCATGAAACAAAAATTCAAAGGAGAGAGATTTGTGGAGGTGGAGATGGATGAGGCTTTAGATCCCAATGCCCTTGTCACTTGCAAATGCCTTTGAGAGATCTCTGGAATACACTTATGTTAGATAAAATATGGTTGCCCAAGAAGAGGAAGAACAACCAGATTCCTAATCCCCTTGAGCATTAGATCTGCAACTAAACAACACCAAAACTTGCAATATAAAACATGAGATCTTAGTTTGTTAGAATAAAATGAAATCGAATGAATCTAAGTATAACCGAATACAGTTGATTACATTCAAATCTCCTAATATCTAAGCACACACAAACAACTTATCAACCATAAATGTTTGTTTCTATACCCAATAGACTAGATCTACAATAATGAAAGCATGAAATAGTAATGAAAAGCAACAATATCACCTCATGAGCAAAGTTCCAACATAAGATGCACACGATGGACCTCCAAAGTCTTTCAATATATTAACAAAATAGCAACACTGTACAAACTAGCATAGTTTCAATGCATCCATAAAAATCAATGGAACAAAGACCTTGCTTTTATAACCTCACAGGGAGAGAGGTCGAATTCATGAGGGCATGTGAATTAGTTGAGTGAGATGACAAGTGCGTGTCAAGATCCAAGCTTGGATTGATAGATTGGGGCTCCAATCTATGGGATGGATGCCACCAAAGGTAGGCGCCTCCCATCCACATTGGGATCTCCTCCCAAGCTTCCACGAAAAGCCACCTCAAGGCTTGATGCCTAAGAGAGGGATGCCGCATTTCTAAATCGCATGAGGGATGAACGTTGAAGCTTGGTGTGAAGGGTGAGGTAGCTGCCACCTCACAAGGGTTGCACCCTTCTCCCTTGTAACCCATGCCCTCCATCTTGGAACAATCGCCCACCAAAAGATGCGAATGGTCAAACGTGGAGTGACGCTCACGTGAAAGGAAGGAAGGCGCTTATCATTTTGGAACCTTCACGCGTATCCTAACTTGTAATTAAAACATGTGTTTTAATCCTTGAATATGGCCTCCCACCATATTAAACCACGTGCCACCCTTTTTCCAAAGTCTTTTATCATATTTTTGACTTTTCAAACTTTGACTTAAGTCCCTTTTGGTTTTTTTATAGCAATTAATTGCCAATTTATAGCATCTTTAGTGAATAATGCCCCCAGAGGCGACGTAATCGCCCTGAACCTGTAGAAAGGGGGCACTAAGGTAAAGAGAACGCTCCTAGCGTCAAAATGAGCCTCCCCACGCCAAAATACGCCTCCAGACCACTCTTTTATTACATTTTGAATTTTTCCATTTAAACCACTAAAAATGGTCTAATTTACGGAAAAAATTATTTTCTTCGGAATCAACTCAAACTCCTAGAAGACCTAGTGCATGTCCATACGACCTATTAATGATGGCTAGCATGTAAAAATACATAGACACATAGGCTTTAATTGTTGGATTTTGTGCAACTTCGGAAGATATTATTCGTTGTATTTTATTGTACTTGATTGTACCTCCTAAGGGAGATGTACTTGATGTAATTACTTATGTAAACACATGAAAGAACCAATGTAAACCTCGGGGTGCAAAGAAGAATAAGAAAAATATTAAAAATAAATTATTTATTGCCCCTAGGTGAAGTCGGCCCAGTTAGGGTATTTTTCATATTTGCAATTGTATAAATAAGAGGCTAGTGCACCTCATTATTCACATTCTCACACTTGACATTTACGCATCACTTGGGAGAGAGCATAATTCGCACAAGCTAGAGGAGGAGGCTGATTTGGGGTTTCTACTTGTGGAAGACACTTTCGCATTTTCTCTTTTATTATTTGTACTATGATCTCGGGATTATCATCTCTATACGAAGGTTGCTGGGCTTTTCCCATTTGGGTTTCTTAGGATAAACTCTGTGTTGTTGTTTTGTGCTTTGTCTTTCTTCTAGTGATCTTGGTTATGCATTTATGTTATTATGCTATGAATGTATGAAATTTAACATGGTATCAGAGCAGTTCTAGAAGAAGCCATTGCCGGAACACTGTCGGAACCCTGCCGAAACTAGGGTTTCATCTTGTGAAGTCTTCACCCATCATTTTGGAGAAAAAGAGCCGTAGGAATTTCGTTTTTGGAAAGGCGAATCTTTTGGAGAAGACGGAATTCAATTCCGAGAATTTTCAATTTTCATGGGCATCTTCAACCACCTTAACCACGCAAGGGGACCTCCAAGGATCAAGATCCATCATGACATCACTTGTGGGGTTGCCAAACCTTTTCTTAGGGTACCATGACCATTAATGACCACAGAATGGGTCATTAATGCTTCTACAAACCATCTAGGGCTTGTCCATCTTCTAAAGAGGCTTCAACATCTTCAATAAGGTGGTGGCTTCAATATCCAACCTTGTGGGTACAAGGACCTTGTCAACTGGGTACAAGGTGCTCCAAAGCAAAAACCATCTCTATGTGGGCTCCAAGGCATAGGATGTGAGGGTACTGGGATCATGCATACCTATGCACTGCAAGAGGGACTTGGTGGCATCAATGACTACCTGTGGGGCCACTGCAAGTCCATGTTGGCATTAATGACAATTTCATCAACATACACTTCTCGATGGACTGAGACTATGTGGACAACCTTCAATATGTATAGAGATGATGGAGACAACATGGATGTACAAGATGAAACCCAAATGATCGTGATGTAGATGAAGACCGAAGAATACCTTCCTCGTTGAGAGGGAGTGTTGGATTTTGAACAACTTTGGAAGCTATTATTATTGTATTTTATTGTACTTGATTGTAACTCCTAAGGGAGATGAACTTGATGTATTTAATTATGTAACCCTTGAAAGAATCAATGTAATCCTTGGGATGAAAAGCAAGCAAAAGAAAAATTAAAATTAAAATTATTATTGCTCCCCAAGTGAAGAGGGCCTAGTTAGGGATTTTTCATGTTTGCACTTGTATAAATAAGAGGAAAGTACACCTCATTATTCACTCACTCATTCAAGTGAAGTTTGCATCACCCAGTGAGAGAAGTTCGCACTTGCTGGAGAAGGAAGCTGTTTTGGAGTTTTTACTTGTGGAAAGCATTTCCACCTTCTCTCTTTTATCTTTGTAATCTGATCTCGGGATTATCATCTCTATACGAAGGTTGCTGGGTTTTTCCCGTTTGGGTTTCCCAGGATAAACTCTGTTGTTATTGTTTTGTGCTTTGTCTTTCTTCTAGTGATATTGGTTATGCATTTATATTATTATGCTATGAATGTATGAAATTTAACAAGAGGTCCAGAGCATACGGGGAAAAGAGTCTTGGTTTATTTTAATTAAAATAAACAGATTGTAAAAGTGAATTATTAACGACTGAGAATCTCTTTTCACATACTTGAGCAAGCTCCTTCGGTTTACTTCGGGAATACATAACTAGATTGATTTATTGTGATTTTTGCAAAAGACAAATAAAACTTTGAAAGATTAATTAAACTAATTAAAAGCAAATCTACTCTACTGGTTAGCACATGAAATAAAAGCAGAAAGTGAAGAAAAAAGTTCACGCCATGAAAATGACGTAGGACCCCAAGGGGTAGGGGTGCATATGTTGAGTAGCCCCCTTGCATTTATTATTAAAGTTACAATCTTTAAGGTGGATACCTTTGGTCATTTTAAATGAGGAACCAAAGGTTAACAATGTTTTCAAAAATTACTTATGTTTATGCGGAAACTAGTAGTTTCCCACAACAACCTCAAATTTTGTGTGGCTAGTGTAAGATAGGTTGGATTGATCACCCTTAATTTATAGCCACATAAAACAAGTCAATGATTGAAATAAATAGGAGCGCTTGTATCGAATTAGAATTGTGAATAGGAAACAAATATGAATTTATTAATTAGTTATAAATTATTTGCATAATGTTTTTCTATTCATTTATTTTTAATGTTACTTGATTTTTATTATTTTCTAAATTTTATGTTATAAAAAATGAAAACCTAAATCTTTACAAAAGGAAATAAATAATAAAAGATAATATAAAGAAAACTATGTTAAATTTATTTACAATTAAATGAAGAAGAATTAAATTTTTATTAAAACACAACCATTAACTAATTATGTTGTAGGCGTTTCACCACGGAGATGCATAACCTCCACGGTGGCTAGATTCCTCTCTCATAGAGCAAATGGAATCCTGCCACATGGATGGTGTCGTTCTCCGCTGCTGCTGCTCCCCGTGTCGCCACTTCCCCTCCACTCCCATCGACCCTCCGCACCTCCACTCCCATCGCCACCCCCGTCTCTTCCCTCGTTGCTGCTCCACGCAGCTCCCCACTTCCCTGCTCCAAGCAGCTTGCTGCTGCTCCACCCTACGTCGCTTCCCCCGTCTCCTCCCTCGCTGATGCTCCACACAGCGACCTCCACTGCGCCATCCACTACCACGTCAGCCACCCTGCCATCTTCCATTCCCCACCTCCGCCTTCGCTGCCCATCGCTGCCAAAAAAAACCCGCTGTTGCTACTCCCCCGTGTCGCCACTTCCCCTCCACTCCCATCGTCCCTCCCCACCTCCACTCCCATCGCCACCCTCGTCTCTTCCCTCGCTGCTGCTCCACTCAGCTCCCCACTTCCCAGCTCTAAGCAGCTCGCTGCTGCTCCACCTAGTGTCGCTTCCCTCGTCTCCTCCCTCGCTAATGCACCACACAGCTCCCTCCATCGCGCCATCCACTACCACGTCAGCCACCCTGCCATCTTCCATTCCCCACCTCCGCATTTGCTTCCCACCCTTTCATCGCTGCCAATAAAAACCAAAAAGGTGCTTCTGCTTTGGAGATCTGAGCTCTATGACATGGAACGCTACAAACTAGCAGCTACTCGCAGATTTCAGAAAAGAATCAATGGACGCAAATTTGAATCCGTGGTTGTGGAAGATTTTAAGAAGCACTAATGGAAAATCCGGAGCAGCTATCACAAATTCCTCGTTTATAAGGAAGAAACCTTGGCTCTCGACGGAACCTTCCTTGGCAGAAGAGAGGCTCTGTTCCCTTCTAAGGCTTGTGTACAAAGAATTTTCTCCTTTCACCTTCAAGTTGCCCGAGGATTCGAAGATCCATACTATAGAGAGAGGCCACGTCCTGGAAGTGCTATACTACGCTATTGCTCCTATAAAGGAGGCTTGACAGCGCGACAACTTATGAGCAGGTAGTAGAAAACGTATTAGAGATTAGATGACAGGTAGTAAAGGAGGCTTGACAGCTACTTAGAACGAAACTACCCAAAAGAATGTGGGCTCTTCCTTGAGGATACCTATTTTTTTTCATGCATAGTAGATAGGTAAACAAGCGTTGAAATCGAGAGGAAAATATAGTCGCGCAAGTGACTTGACCGAAACTATTTTTCTTTCCTTTCACTTCATCCTTTGCTAAAAAGGAATGTTACATTGTAAATTGGAAAGAAATTGCAGAACTTGTCCGTTTGTTTAGAGGTTTATAACAAAATAGTTAAAGATTATACTATTCTATCTAGGGGAAGGAATTAATAGCCTATTAGCCAGCCAAAATTCACTCTAAACTGAATAATTTCAATTAGTACGGGAAGACTACAACTTACATGATGAAGCAAATGTCTAGGAAGGAAAATATGGGGTATGTGATTTCTTCGTTGTTTGTTTCTTTCGAATAAACAAACCGTATGCAATGAGTCACTTAGCGTAAAGGCACTTCGAGTCACTTAGTGTAAAGCATGCCATAGCCTGTTTATGGCACATGGAAGTTGGAACCAAGAGGTAGCTGCACAAAAAAACGAATAAGAACTCGATTTTGTGTAAATTTTGAGTTGCATAACCTTCTACTTCCAAGTGTGGGTAGCATCGGTATTGTCACTAAAGGCATAGATTTGGTGATGCCATTGCAAGGGAAGAGTAGAAAAACTGGTGATATGGTTAGACAAAGGAATATTTGAAAGATTGCATTGAAGTAATGCGAGAAGTTGTGGGTTCCTTCATGGCATTTGTTAACAGAGAGTGTAGGTTTGCAAGACCATCATTTGCCTTCCAGGAACCTAAACTTCCTCTTTGCCTTGGAGAACCATTAGGGGTATATTCACCAAACGTAGAACGTCGAAAGGAAAGCTTATAAGGCGAAAGAAACAAATGAGTAATTCGCTAGGGCGAGAGAAACATATGAGTAATTGACTAAGTCCATTTTATACCGGACTGCAAGCATAACCTAACCTTTTTCATTTGTGTACCTCTGAGACCATACCATAGTGAAAAATTCACAGGTTTCTGGTATTTATCCTGCTTTACCAATATTAGGTGGGGCCCTTCTTCTGATGTTGAGGAACTAGGGGGAAAGAGAATACATTCACCTCCAACACAACTTATGCTACAAATCTCTCAAGCATAACATTGGATGCTGTCGTTTCTTGCTTTCCCTTCATCTGAAAGAAAAAAATCAAACCAAAATCCCAGTTCTCTCAGACGACCATGAATATTTCAATCATATAAAAACACAGAAGCACCGAAATAATTACCTCTGCAACTATATCCCCATAATTAATAACGTAAATCATGCAAGTTCATGATCACATGGATCCATCACAGAGCCTTCGATATGGATCGTCTCCCCGGTGATGCGGACACACTCTTTGGATTCTTTTGGTGGACAGATGATAAGCGTGCTGTGCAGAGCCTAATTGCTATAACTAGACAGGAGCCGTATTAGATATGCTTTTCTGCAAATCATGTACACATTGAAGATTTAATGGTCGCCAACTGGAATGAAGTGCTTCTTTCTTTTGTTGATGTATCTGCATAAGGTGGAGGCAAACCATTGTATACGTGCTACCAAGGCAATGCATTATATTTTGTAAGCCATGCACATACGGAGTTTACCATAGCCGACTGGTATTAAGCCCATTAATAATTCGTATGCATGGTCTAAAGCAAGCAAGATACATAAGCAAAGCCATTGCCAGCCTTTAGGTTCATAGTCTGAATATGGTTGTTTCGATATGAGGCTAAATAAGGTCTCCGATTAGGCGAAGGGTATTGGTAGAAAGACAAAGCAAGGACTAAAACTTTAGCATACAATGATTTGGAAACAACGCTGGTACTAATACAGTAAATCTATGTTGATTATATTACAAAGAAATAACAATAACAAAGAAGTATAAGATTTTATTATATAATTATAACTATATAAATATAACAAGATTTTTTAAAGATATTATATAGTTTGATAAATAATGGTAGCTATTAAAAAAAAGTAGAGGTTAAAGAAACATAAGGAACAATATTTTAATTTTGAAATTTCACAAATTTGAAGATAAATTCTTAGTTTTAGAAAATTTGTCAAATAAATAATATTTTCCTTGGATTTGCGACGCAGCTAAGTCCCTGTCAAATGGTAGTAGGAGATATTTTTGCATTTTAGGTAATGTTGATGAACTGGACATGACAATCGATGTTGAAGTTGAATAAGAACTCGATTTTGTGTAAATTTTAAGTTGCATACCCTTCGACTTCCAAGTGTGGGTAGCATCGGTATTGTCACTAAGGGCATAGATTTGGTGATGCCATTGCTAGGGAAGAATAGAAAAACTGGTGATACAGTTAGACAAAGGAATATTTAAAAGATTGCATTGAAGTAATGCGAGAAGTTGTGGGTTCCTTCACGGCATTTGTAAACAGAGAGTGTAGGTTTGCAAGACCATCATTTGCCTTTCAGGAACCTAAACTTGCTCTTTGCCTTGGAAAACCATTAGGGGTATATTCACCAAACGTAGAACGTCGAAAGGAAATCTTATAGGGCGAGAGAAACATATGAGTAATTCGCTAGGGCGAGAGAAACACATGACTAATTGACTAAGTCCATTCTATACCGGACTACAAGCATAACCTAACCTTTTTCATTTGTGTACCTCCGAGACCATACCATAGTGAAAAATTCACAGGTTTCTAGTATTTATCCCGCTTTACTAATATTAGGTGGGGCCATTCTTCTGATGTTGAGGAACAAGGGGGGAAGAGAATACATTCACCTCCAACACGACTTATGCTACAAAGCTCTCAAGCATAACATTGGATGCTGTCCTTTCTTGCTTTCCCTTCATCTGAAAGAAAAAAATCATACCAAAATCCCAGTTCTCTCTGGCGGCCATGAATATTTCAATCATATAAAAACACAAAAGCACCGAAATAATTACCTCTAAAACTATATCGCCATAACTAATAACGTAAATCATGCAAGTTCATGATCACACAGATCCATCCCAGAGCCTTCGATATGGATCTTCTCCTCGGATGCGAACACACGCTTTGGATTCCTTTGGTGGATAGATGGTAAGCGTGTTGTGTAGAGCCTAATTGCTAGAACTAGATAGGAGCCGTATTAGATATGCTTTTCTGCAAATCATGTACACATTGAAGCTTTAATGGTCGCCAGTTGGAACGAAGTGCTTCTTTCTTTTGTTGATGTATCTGCATAAGGTGGAGGTAGACCATTGTATACGTGCTACCAAGGCATTGGATTATATTTTGTAAGCCATGCACATACGGAGTTTACCATAGCCGACTGGTATTAAGCCCATTAATAATTCGTATGCATGGTCTAAAGCAAGCAAGATACGGAAGCAAAGCCATTGCTAGCCTTTAGGTTCATAGTCTGAATATGGTTGTTTTGATATGAGGCTAAATAAGGTCTCCGATTAGGTGAAGGCTATTGGTCGAAAGACAAAGCAAGGACTAAAACTTTAGCATACAATGGTTTGGAAACAACGCTAGTACTAATACAATAATACAGTAAATCTATGTTAGTAAATCTATGTTGATTATACTACAAAGAAATAACAATAACAAAGACGTATGAGATTTTATTATATTATAACTATATAAATATAACAAGATTTTTTAAAGATATTATATAGTTTGATAAATAATGGTAGCTATTAAAAAAAAAGTAGATGTTAAAGAAACATAAGGAATAATATTTTAATTTTGAAATTTCACAAATTTGAAGATAAATTCTTAGTTTTAGAAAATTTGTCAAATAAATAATATTTTCCTTGGATTTGCGATGCAGCTAAGTCCCTGCCAAATGGTAGTAGGAGAGATTTTTGCATTTTAGGTAACGTTGATGAACTGGACATGACAATCGACGATGAAGTTGTGCATGTTGATGAAGTGCACAATGTTGTGGCGCAACGTGCAACAGATGGCATTGAGAAATTAAGCATAGTGCAACATAACATAGGAGGGGACACCACTTTCATGAGTATATTGTCATATAGCTCTTCAACCCTAAAGGACTAACAAATATGTATGATGTGAATGAGAGTGGTTGGGGTGGCATGGTACCTATAGTACTTTCGGCATACAAAACTACATATAAAAAGTTGTTTCATTAAACAACATCCAAGTTTGTATATGGACAATAGACAATTGCACTCCTAGATTTAAGTGCTTAAATTGGACCTAGCGAAAGCAACTGAGAATTGATTATCAAATCAACAAAAAAAAGTAGCAAAGATGTTTTTAACTTTATGACATCAAAGTTACGTGAAAATCATGAACGCAGAGAAGAACTTCAATATGTTGTAAAATGAGAGAAAGTTGTATGTACATAGACAAGGGGTAAATTTTGTAACATATGGCAAGTTTCTTGAGCATTGATGTCTCGGTCAACAATTGCTTATAAGTTCGAACGATGATAGGCATATGAGGTTGAGCCATGTGCACATGATGTAGCTGTGATTCTAGGTTATATGTTCACCAAAATGCAAAATTTCAAGATGCTCTCATTAATACCTATTGTTTATCCATTGAATATTTACTATTCAAGGCATTGTTATCAGATTGCATTTAGCATGCCGATTTCAATCTTAACCATTGTAGGAGTGAATCTCTTTGTACATTCTAGAATAGTATGCACTTGCACATAGGTACATAGTCTCAACTTAGCATAAATAATTTCAACTTTTTTTTGTTGATATCCATTTTGTGCGCTTATCGATGCTTTTATTTTTATTTGAATAATTTGCTCATAGATATATGCAAATATATGGGCAAGTTAAATATTTGTTTGGAGGTCTCTACAATGAAATTTTAGCTCACACATCAAAATGGGTGATTTCATATTAAAATCTCAAATGCAAGTTAGTTTGTCTTCTTATAATGAAGTGAGAGAGAGATGTACAATATCCGAAGAGAGACATAATGGCTTAGAGGAGATAAAATTTGTTCATGCATTTTGAATTCACATGCCTGTTGTGGCCATGCTTAACTTGTAAAATTTTAAATGGTGGTCATCATGGAAGATTTGAGATAACATTTTTCATGTTGCGTTTGTCTAATTGCTCGAAGATTCATCAAACATTATGGTGTGATATTACCACCGTTAGTAATACAATATGTTTATTAAAGTGTTATGTGATGTATTTATAAAATATAATATTTAGTGAGATACAAATGGAAACAAGCTAGATTGGAGCTAATATTGTTTTAAGACATTACACCACCACTAAACCATATTCATTATAAAAAAAATAGACCAATAGTCATCAACTGCAACTGGACAAGAACAATGAAAGAATGACATCAAGTTGAATAATAAAATTAATGAAAGTATATATATAACTACATTCTTCACTATATGATGATTTGGTCCATCAGATGCAATAGCCGATTATGAATTATGGTAGCATTTATGCTTAACTATGTTATTTGAATGAACTTTATACATGTTATTATTATTCAATTATAAGTAGTTTGTTAAAATTCATGACAATCACTACTTGCTTATTATTATCTTCCGGTCTTGGAATATTGAACTAGAAAAAATTAACTCTTAATTAATAAAAACCATTTTAAATCTTATTCGATGAACAGACTATATTATTTTTTATATAATTTATAAAATGAGTAAAATTTAAATATTAAATTAAATATTATGAAAATTAATATATATATATATATATATATATAGATATATTGTTATTTGATATAATTGGATGTTGTATATTGTTCCATGTATAGAAATAACGCTAAATGAGAATAGAAAGTATGTAATTTCATAAAAGACGTTATTAACTATGTTGAAAAGGAGATATTGGTTTTTTGGAATATTATTTATTGATAATTGAATTTTATAAGGTAAATTTTATTTTAGGCAAAAAGGTTAATTAGCTACTTGCATGCATTTACCTTATATGAAAAATACAATTGAATGGAGAAACAAACTCTTTATTGCCTTTCTGCTTATTGCACTACTTTCAACTTATACACAGCTTACCTTCAATTTTAATGGACAAACAAAAAATAAATTGCATTGATGTTTACAATCATTATATTTTTTCTTAATTATTTTCTTAATTTTCTTCAAAATGTTTTTTTTAACACTTCTTTTCTTTTGAAAGATGTTTTTTATGTTTTTCTTGGAACACCTTTGAAATATATACTTTTTTTCTTTTCTATAAAGATAGAAATATATTTAGTTGAAAATATTTTAAAATTTTAATTTTGTTTATCTTTTTTCCTGAAGATGTTTTTTAGTTTTTTATATTTTCAATAAAGATATAAATATATTTAGTTGACATTTTTAAAAATTTGCATTCTTTTCTATAAAAATATAAATATCAGGGTTGGCAGTTGCGGGGCGAGTAATTCTAGACTCCTTGGGGAACAAGAAAAAAGACTTCGCCTGGCATTGGGAGGAAGACCAACAATGCAGCAGAATGGTTAGGACTCATTAAAGGTTTGGAGATTGCAACTACCCTGGGAATTAAGAAACTTGTAGTTCTCGGAGACTCTCTAATCATTATCAGAGAAGCCAGGCGTATTATTGCTAAACGGAAAAGTCCCATCTCCAAAATGCACCACCTCCTCCAATGCATCAGTATTGAATTTCATAAGATCACCTTCCTTCATATTTTGTGACAACTAAATGAGAAAGCAGACAAGATGGGGAATATTGGAGTCGAGCTTGCTTATGGCACTCTAAGGCTCGATGAGGATAGTTTGGAAACTTCTTGGATTCCTTAAACCAAGAGTTGGAACTTGGGCTAAGTCCAAAGACCCTACATCTTCCCCCTCCCTCATTTATGGACACTCCACATTTAATTAGCATCATAATTAACATTTTTTGGGATTTCTCCCTTGGAGAATCGACGACTCTCTTCCTCCTCGATTGTGCCCCTCGCATGCATGAAGTTAATGCCCCTCAGTGTACTGCCAGTTGGATGGCATGCAGGCTATATGGATTGTTAAAAACCCGACTATGGGCTTCCTCAGAACTTACTCCTCTGTTTTACATTTTCTTGCTGCCCTTCTCGGTCTACGTTTGCAGTTTGTTAACTCGAACGGTCTCTGTGTTGGTAACATGGCACATCATGGAGACGGGCGTGGTGGGAAGCACTATTTCCGTGGCATTGGTAGTTACCAGGGGGATGAGAATCCCACCTGTGGAAGATGTTGCAAGTCGGGAAGATGCTCCAATTCTAGGTGTGGCAGGGGAGCACAGCCCGAGGAAAGGTGGGATGATTCTGCAGAATTTGAGAGCCACCTAGGACTTGGTCCCTATCAAAGACATGCAGGGGTAGGAAATGTTATTGATCAGGACGAGAAACACAATATCTCTAAGTTTGAGGTAGAGTTCTTGGATCGTTTGCAGGATTTGGAGTTGCAGGTGAGGATGGTCCGTGGTCAGGAAGGTAATTTATCGTCTTTATAACTTTGCAACTGCTTCTCACTCTGAGGTTAAAGCCCTGAATATATGTGTGGCCAAAAAGATAGAGCACTTGGAGGAAACCTTGGGTCTTGCCTACCCCCACAATGTTCGGAAGCTCAAAGTAACAGGCAGTGAGCTTGAGAGCATCAACCGAAAGATGGAGAAGCTACAGAATTTCATGGCTACAGCTGGTAACTTCATGGACCTGAGCACTGAAAAGAACAAGGCTGTGGACTCTATGGGTGCGACCATGGACGTTGGTCCTCACTAGCAGTTTATCTTCACTAGCCACTAGTTGGCTTCCTAGTTCATTTATGTTTTCTATGTTTTATAGCACTATGCACAGGAACTAGACTCTAGTTTTTTGATGGCATCTTGGATGGGCTCAATGCCTAAATTTTGTACAAGGAAAACTACCAGAAATGTATTTCTTTTGCATACTCCTCCTAGGACAGTTTTTTAGATGTTTTAGTTTCAACAGGACAGAAAGGTATCATGCTAATTACCAGCTGAATCATGATGAATTTGGATTGATGGTTGTCTTCCTTTCATGGGAGCAATCAGATTAGTCTATTTTGATGTAATCCTCTTTTTATATATATAATCAAAGCAACTAGCCGTTTCAGTTAAAAAATAAATAAATAAAAATTGAGATAACAATTTTTTTAAATTTTTATTTTTTTCTTAATTATTATTTTTTTTTACTAAATATTTTTTTTATTTTTTGGAACACCTTTGAAATACGATTTTTTTTTTCTTTTCTATAAATATATAAATACATTTATTTGACAATTTGACAATTTTTATTTTTTTTCTTTATCGCAACAATATTCTAGAAGAAACGAAACTAATTTGGACTCTTTATTATAATGCAAGAGGGCTGGATTTGTGGTTGCATTTATTCCCAATGAATATTCTGGTGTTGGCATGCATGGTTTCACTCATAGATGAGCACAAGGATATAAACTATTCTGGATTTGTAGTTGCATTTGTTCCCAATGACTATTCTGTTGTTGGAATGCATGGTTCACTCATAGATGAGCGCAAGGATATAATGTATTTCAATAAATTCAAGGGTTAGGTATGCAGTTCAAAACATCAAGGAAGATTTGATTACATATCTTTGCCTTTTAATGTCCATATGGAGATTTTCCTGCACTCTCATATTCATAAGATCACATATCTAAGAGTGATTATTAGCAAATGGAATGCCAGAGCAAGATCTCATCAAGGAACTTTCAAGATGAAATGAATTGAAGCGAGGCTGTACCGTGATCAATGACCTTGTTGCTGATATTGTCTATCATGGCTATTGTGGTTGTTGGTGAGACACCTTATGCAGAAACAAATGGGGACAATCTGAATTTGACAATTCCCTTAGGTGGAGGTAACACGATTAAGAACTTTTGTGGTTCCTTCAAATGTCTTGTAATCTTGATTTTGGCCTAAGATTTTCGAGAAAAGGGTGAGTTTCCAACTAAGTACAACTCATGCTTTTACGACGAAACATGTCGCAGTTGTTTTGCGACTTTTCACATCATTTTGACGAATCTGCATCGAGAGTTTCGCATCGGTTGTGCGAGTTGCGCTGGCAGTTTCGCATCATTTGAATGAGACACGCCGACCGAATAACGACGAAATTTTTCAGCAAAAGTAAATTGACGCCAACGTCAGTACAAGACAAGAAAGATCGCCAACCGTTTCGCTGCAAATGAGCGAATCACGTCGACCGCGGATAATTACAAGAGATCAAGGACGAGCCTTTCACACAAGGAGCTAGATGCGAGGGTTGATAGACGTAACCATGAACAAACGAGGGATGATGAAACTCCTAGAAATGGAATAGTAGGGGCAAGAGAAGGAAACATTACTATAGAATTGCCAAAAGCGAATCCCCCCATTGTTTCAACTCGAAAAAAGAGAATTGCAGGTCATGTATGAAATCCCAAATGGCATCAACTGGATTTACTGATTTTTTCCACTGCCTTGGTTGCTGTGGTGAATACAAAGTTTCCAGAAGTTGGTAATCTGCTTTTGAGAAGAATTATTTTCCAGCTTAAAAGGGCATTCGAACGCAACGACAAGGTTGGTTTTCCTTTATCTTATTAGCTAATTTTTGGCCTTGTCAATTCTTGTTTTATTTTGAAACTATCTTTTGCATGATATGCTTATTTTCTGTTTAACTATTATGTAGCCTCTGTTATTGGCAGCAACAAAATTCATAGCTCATCTAGCAAACCAACAAGTTGCACATGACATCATTACTTTGGATGAGCTAAAAAATCGAGTCTATTTTATTGTGATTGGAACAACAAACCGCCAAATAGTATTGACCCATCCCTTAGAAGGTTTGGAAGGTTTAAGTTGTGTATATAAACACTATGGTGCAATGTTGTCTTTCTATCTTTATTTGTTTATTTATAGTAAATAGTGTATAAATAACATGTTAAGAATTGTTCGATAGTTTGTTGAGGTGCCCAATGTTTGGAAAATGTCAAGAGGAACCTTCAAACGGTAAATCACCAATGATTCAATGTTGTTTTGTAGGCAGTTGTTTTATGGATCACCTTGTTGTAGGAAGACTCTGCTTGCAAAAGCCATTGCTAATGAGTGTCAAGCTGATTTCATTACTGTAAAAGGCCTAAAATTCTTAACAATGTGGTTTGGAGAAACATAGGTTAATGTACAAGAGATTTTTGACAAATCTCGACAATCCGCACCATGTATCTTGTTCTTTGATGAGCTTGATTCTATTGCCGTACAAGTCAGATGTCGTATCTTTGATTGGCGTGATACTTGAGCATATATTTACCCCTATCTTTGTTTCTTCTACATTTCCTTTTTTCCTACCGGCGTTCACTTTGCCCCTCCAAGGGCAAATGCTAGTATTTACATATATACTAATTTCATTTGATTTGTTTTATTACTAATATAATAACTAAAAATCAAAAGTTAAATATCCTAATTAACAAAATAAAAACAAAATACTAACTAATTATGTAGTTATTTACATAAATGAAAAGTGTAAATAAAGAAAAATAAATAAGAGAGAAGTGAATCCTTTTATGTTTAATTTATGTTTTGTTAATAATATTTTCTCAAAAATTAAATATCCTAATTAACAAAATAAAAACAAAATATTAACTAAGTAAATATCCTAATTAACAAAATAAAAACAAAATACTAACTAATTATGCAGTTATTTACATAAGTGAAAAGTGTAAATAAAGAAAAATAAATAAAAGAGAAGTGAATCCTTTTATGTCTCATTTATGTTTTGTTAATAATATTTTTTGAAACATATT
Source organism: Larix kaempferi (assembly GCA_027924585.1). Classification (NCBI taxonomy): domain Eukaryota; kingdom Viridiplantae; phylum Streptophyta; class Pinopsida; order Pinales; family Pinaceae; genus Larix; species Larix kaempferi. The sequence goes on along the minus strand of BSBM01000931.1, from coordinate 19,082,954 downwards.
CTATTACTTTATTTATATGTATTTACAGAATAAAAAAAATAAATAATTACATAAAATAAAATATAAGAATTTTAATAAAAATATGTAGCCAACATAAAAAATTGAAATGTAAAGCGAAAAATCTAAAATACAATATAAAAAATTAAGAGGTATGTATGTAAAAGATCATAAATTTGAGGTTAAAAGATAAAAAAACGGGAAATAAATGAGCTGCAAGAATGACTTTCTTTTTCTTTTTCTTTATTGATAAAACATTTGTACATTTCTCCTGGGAAGTTTTGGATCAGGTATAATTTTCAAAACCATGAAGAACAGAATGTAACATTACACAATATATGATCAAATTTACAAATAAGAGAAGGATAATCAAATTTACAAATAAGAGAAGGATGAGGGGTTTGGACTAAGAAATATCAATAAAGACTTTTGTAATGCCGTTTCCCCGCAAACAAAACTATTTATTAACTAGACTGCAACTGGATTTTAAAATAATAAAATGGTAAATGAATTTACAATCTACCTTAAAATAGTTCAAACCAAATTCAACCTTCCAACCTTTTGCAAACTTCTATCCAACTTTTTGCAAACTTCTAAGGAACAACTTCTTATCAACAACATGTTAAATCCTTTAAGATAAAAAATACAAAATAATGAAATGAATAAGGATAAATAAATGAATCTGCTACTCAAGCAAACTCAAGCATACCTCCTGTTGATGAAATTTTGCATAGACAAACCTCCAAGCGAGAGTGAATTTTTGAGTGACAGTTATTGTCTAAGTCATCGGACACGTGGGTTTAGGGTGAAGTGTCCCGCGGGGACGTGTTGGGTGCGGACACGACCCCCACACGTGGGGGACACGTGGGAGTGTCGTGTCTTGCCTCTGAACACATCGTGGAACAGCTGGCCTTTAAGTAAATTCCATGGGTCATCCATCCTCTGTCATTCGAGCTGTGGTGTAAATGCGTGAAGATGGGTCTGGCTTGAAGGATTCGATGCCATGCTTTCAGGCATTCATCGGGACCAATACCGTCACACCCCATACTTTCGATTGGGTGGCTTGCAGAGGATCTGTTGGATTTTTCATGAGCAGATATATTTTTAGGGATTACCCATCGTTTGTTTGTTGGTTTGTTTTTTCTTAATTATTATCCATAAGAGATTTTCATGAGTGAGTAAATGGTGGGTATTATTACTATGTAAATAATTTTTGCATTTAGTAAGGAAGGTGTTACCGTGTCCCGTCGTGTCAAATGACTTAGGTTATTGTATATTTTTTTACAATTTTTTTTTCAAAAAATATTTTTAAAAAACATAACCTCTATCCTATCCAACCCTACTAGGGCTTCCACCAATTAGAAAAATCTAAAAAACTTTAATAAACCAAAAGAATAATAACCATATTTTTTTTATTTTTTATTTTGACTTAGTACGTTTACATGCCTCATAAAATAACTGCCTATCCTCCTTCGCATCACTCTTTTTGACAACTCTTTTCAACTATTCATTTAGCAATAGACTTCTCCCAATGCTTGGATTAATAGTTTTATTGGGGTTAGATTTCTTAAGCAATCGTTGACCATTTAGGTGAAAGTCAATATCAACTGGAACCCACAGAGTACTTCCGTCAATGATAAAGCATGCTCCACGAATAGATCATCTCCGTCTCATACTGTATCCTTGAACCCACACAGTACTGCGGGTACAAAACGCCAACTTCATTGAATGAGAATGTGAGCTCACTGTACCTGTGAAATCTGAACCAACCGGAAACCTGTCCTCTATACATCGACATTTGCATTTAAACAACAAACCTTCAACCATGAGGAGATCAAATAATATTACCATTTGTAATAACATGAATTGATCAGCTAGTCTTTTTGCCCAATGCTTTATCATGGACGCAAGTTGACGTATCTTCCAGTTGCAAAACCTCTGCTAAAGCTTTAAGACAAGTGGAGGCTTGCTAGATTCTTGGTCGTTGAATAAAAGGCTCACGTGTATATCTCTCCATTGCACATTTATGAAGACAATGCAGTCCATGGCCATATATTGATTGACGTTTGCAACCAGTGACCAACCATGCTAGGATTTTTTATTTATTTTTAAGTGGAAAACAACTTAAACCTGCAATGTATTTAAACAAATAAGCACCATATATTCTGCATCACAATCGGCATTCTCAGTCTTTTTTTTTTTATGACAGAAGGCTGGAAATGTAAGACTTTGACTTTAATGGAGACTGCTTTCCAATCCGCTGATCATATCTTGATTAACTGTAACGGCTACTTCTGTGTGAGGCAATGGAATCATTTCTTGTAGATTCGGCTGCTCCAGTACCAGCCCCATAGCCCACCTTGATCCCCCAAAACTCATTAGAAACTTCAAGTATTCGTTTTGCAATCTTTTGGTAAACCTTAGCAACAGTATTTATGAAGTCCTCTTCGAAATCTTTGATACATTCTCATCTGAGGAAAGCAAATCTAGATGAAGCAACAGTGACTTTTATCGGTCTTGGATGTCGAGACTTTAACTGGTTAAAATTGGAGCATTATGGAACTGGATGTTAGTTTTTCTTACTTGTTTAGTATAATAACATTAAACAATATAATCACTGAAAGAAAGACAAGCACAACAAACACAAAGAACACAAAATTTCTCTTGGGGAAACCACAAGGGAGAAAACCCCAGAAAAACTTCCGCAATATAGAATTCACCAAGTACAAGATAAAACCCCAAGACAAAACAACTTCTCTCCTTCACTTGTGCGAGCTCCGCTCTCTCCTATGCGACCTTGAGTGAGTGAGATGAGTGTTACAAAATGAGCAACTCAATCCCCTATTTATACCTTACAATTGACTTGACCTTTTACTAATTACGTCGGCTCTCACTCACCTAACTGGGCCGAGCTGTACTTTTACAATAAAATATTCTTTCTAGATCTTTCCAGGCCGACCTAATCAATTAGGGTTTTACATTGACTCTTTCAATGACTCTTACATTATTAATTACATCAATGACATCTCCCGAAGGAGGAATGCAATAATACAATAGACAAATACATTTAGAATATCTTCCGCAGTTACATTTCTTTAACACTCCCTCTTAACTAGGAAGGTATTCTGCGGGCAACATCAATAGCATCAACAAATGTCCAATTGACTTGTGAATCTCTATATGTCGTCGGAAGTTTTCGATCATCATATGTCTGGGGTATCACATCACATGTTGGAACATCATCATCATTGTCGTCGTCATCATCATCAACATCCTCTGTTGGATCATCATCAGCAAAATCCTCTGCTGGAACATCATCAGCGAAATCCTCTGCTGGAACATCATCAACAACATCATCTGCTGGTACATCATCATCAACATCATCTACTGGAACAACATCATCAACAACATCATTCGCTGGAACATCATCATCAACAACATCATCTGCTAGAACATCATCATCAACAATATCATTTGCTGGAACATCATCATCATCTCCTGGAATATCATCGTCAGCAACATCCTTTGCTGGAACATCATCATAATCTCCTGGAATATCATCGTCAGCAACATCCTTTGCTGGAACATCATCATCAACGTGTGAACACTGGAACAACATCAATCATCAGTCAGCAAGTACTGGAACACAATCATGAGTAAATGAATACTGGAACAACAACAACAATCATCAGTAACTAAATATTGGAACGCAATCATCAATAAAAGAATACTAGAACAACAACAACAATCATCAATAACTAAATACTGGAACACAATCATTAGTAAATGAATATTGGAACAACATCAACAATCATCAGTAACTAAATACTGGAACAACAATATCAATCATCAGTAAACAAATACTGGAACAACACTATCAGACATCAAGTATTGATCTTCAGTCACCAAGGTCTGACATGCGTCACCTAAGGACAGGAACTCTATCATTCAGCAAGTACTGATCTTCCGTCACCCCTGGACATGCATCCATCACCTAAGGACATGAATTCTATCAGTCAGAAAGTAATGATCTTTCGTCACCTCTGAACAGGAATCCGTCACCTAAGGACATGAACTCTATTAGTCGGCAGGTACTGATCTTCCGTCACCTCTGGACAGGCATCCATCCCTAAGGATAGGAACTTTATCAGTCAACAAGTACTGATCTTCCGTCACCCTTGGAAAAGCATCCATCCCTAAGGATAGGAACTCTATCAGTCGTCAAGTACTGATCTTCCGTCACCCTTGGACATGCATCCATCCCTAAGGATAGGAACTCTATCAGTTGGAAAGTACTAATCTTCCGTCACCCTTGGACAGGCATCCATCCCTAAGGATAGGAACTCTATCATTCTCTCTTTCAAGAGAGGTCCCTCTGGACCACACCAAGCTTGTCTCGAAAGTATTCAAAATTTACGAGACAGAGGCTTAGTCAACATATCAACAACTTGTTCCTTTGTAGGAACATACTCGAGCTTCTTAGCTCTCTTCTGCACCATATCCCAGATATAGTGAAACTTGATCTCGATGTGCTTCAATCTATCATGGAACACATGATTCTTTGTCATCTTGATGCAACTCTGGTTGTCACAGAGTATATCCGTAGCATCAATCTTTGCATCGAACAATCCTTCCAACATCTTGCGAAGCCACATTGCTTTACTACAAGATGAACATGTAGCAGTCACTCCCTCTGAAGCAGAGCTTTCTTGAGCACTATCCTCCCTCTGCAGCTTGTACTCCCTGCATTGGGACATTCTTCACTGGAGTGACTTGTATCCTTCTCTTCTGATGATCTTATGTGTATCCATCTATGTCATCTTTCAAGGTCACTGGATACCAAGATCTCGAACTTTGTTGCATGTTCTCTCTCCCACCCATCCATGAGCTCCTTATCTTCAACCTTGTAGCAAAGGTTGATATCTCATCACTCCAGGTGATCATCCTATCCCATGGGTGCCTTCTGAGCCCATACAAAGTCTTCTTCAATCTGTACACATGTGGTTCTCTGTAGAGAGCCCTGAGTCCCGGAGGTTGCTCGATATCATCTTCTACTTCGATTACACCATCTATCTAATGTAATATCCACCAGTGAGGAAGTGTGTCTGGCCACTAGAGCAACATATCGTCATAGTCGACTCCCTCTTTCTGAGAGAATCCTTGTTTTGTACTTTTGTTGTGAGTCTTCATAGGTATTTTTCTTCGAAACAAATCTCATCATTCTTCATTTGTAGGTGTTCACGATATTTCCTACAAGTCAAATTCAGCTGCATGGTTAGAAACATTTCATAGTTTCCAAAACATATTAATAATTACAAATTCTTATGCATAGTTCACACAGTCATGCAACTATCTTAACCAATGCTTCAACACAACATTCATCCATATCCTGTATTCATACGGTAACTTTCTAGATGCCTTCCATCTCTACTAGAACATTATTAAGAGCGTGCACTACTCCCAATATGTCAACAAAGAGGTTTCATTCTAGATAAGTAGCAATGGAATGTTGTATAGCACCATAGGCCACTTACCCATCACATGCATATTATTAGTATTATGTTCATCAATGCAAACTCTCTAACATGCATAATACACATCCTAAATCTAGGAACATAAATATGTACACAACTAGACAATACGGAAAATAACAATTCAAATACTTATCTTTGTTTGTTTGGTAGGATCTCTCTTGATCCTAGTCTCGTGTGCTCCACTCCATCATCTGATTGTAAGGACCTGTGCCTTTCTTGCTCATGATTGGAAATATTGAGCAAATATTCTACACCGTAGATCACTTGTTCTTTTTACTAAAATAGACTCTATGTGTCCCTCCTTCAATTCCAATCACAACTGCATCCCTTCTTATCTAATGCTGAGATAGATAAGAGGTTCTTCCATATTCCTGGTTTGGATTAAAGTACATATTCGTCTTCATCTTCTCTGGTTTTGACTTCATCATTATATTCACTATCTTCAACTGCATGAGCATGAAATATCTTCTTCTGCTTCTTATGATGTCCAGATTTGAGTGGACAATATCTCGCATTGTGTCTTGTTTTGTGACAGGAATAGCATTCAACTGAAGATAAGTCTCTCTTGAACGTCCTTTTCTTCTGAGGTCTTTTTGGAGAGTCTTCACGAGAACGTACATTGTTCTTCCTTTTCCTTCCACCTTTGGCATGAGTTGCCAAACCTCGAGCTTCATTGCCGTTAAGTTTCTCCTCTCTCACTGCTATTCTTTCTTCCTCTTGCACACACTCTTCCCATAGTTGTCTGTACTGGATCAATTTCTTTCTAGCACAATGCCACGAACAAATGGTTCCCAATATCTAGGGAGACCATTCAGAGTAGTAATTACAACTTCAACATCTTCTACCATGTCTCCAATAGCTTCTAATTGTTCTTTTATCTGGGACACCCTGGAGAAGTATGAGTGCATGGACTCAGAATTCAAGATATTCACTTCCTTGAGTTGATTTCTCAAGGTCATCTTCCTATTAATGTTCTTCCCTTCAAATAGGTTGGTCAGTGCATCAAACATCTCTTTTGGAATCTTCTTGGAAGACACTTGGGAGATCAAGTGATCTTTGATGGAATAAGCTATGATCCTCTTTGCCTTTACCATATTCTTCTTATGCCTTGCCTTGGCTTCATCTCCCTCTGGTTCTGTAAGTCCTTCCTTTATAAAGCCTTCTATGTCATGTTCTTCATGAATGAGCATGACTCTATACTTCCATGCCCTGAAGTTCTCAGCTCCTTCAAGCTTCTCATCAAGCTTGGTATTGCTTGTCATCTTGATATAATGAGTACTTCAAATGGAAATATAATAGATTTGAGACTCACTAGAAAAGTTGTCCTTCTGAAAACTGCTTCTTCGTTGACCTAGGGTTTGTCAAAGAAACCCTAATTTTCCAACTTCAGGATTTTGGAAAACTGATTGGATGAGAAAATTCGCCTCCTCAAGGCGAGTTGAGCAAAGTACTCCTTCTCCTAATTCTGTGAGTAGATGATCCAAAAACTTGATGCCCTAATTCTCCCGGGCTGTAGTGGGGGACCCAAAAATGAAAATTCTCAGAATTGAAATATGCTTCGACAGAAAGATGTGCCCTAGTGAGGCAAGTTATATGCACTCTCTTTTTCAGCTGATCTGTGGAGGGAGCTCCCATAACAAGAAGCCCTAGTTTTTTCAATTTCTACTACATATTTATCGAGTTTTAATTCTGATGTATATCCAAAATTTATGCTCTTCAAGATCTGAAACTTCGTCCTATGATAGTATGATCTTTCCTCTATCCAACCCCATAGGTCACAGCAGAATTGGATTCACCAAATAGAACTTATGCTAAGTTTCCCAAGATGACATGTTTATGGACTATTTCAGTATAGCGAACTTGTACGGATTGTGACGTGTCACTGTTTCATCTTCGGGTTCTGAAACTCGCACCTGAGAAACTATAGTCCGTTCAATTTCTGGAACATCTTACGAAATTTGATTTGGATCTTCGTAGCCCAAGATATAGCATTTATCCCTAGGTCACCGTTTTAAAACTGAATTTTGGAGGAGGCTGGAACCCTAATTTGAATGGATCATATCTCCTAAAGTACAACAAATATGAGGTTGAAACTTGTACACAAGGTACATGAATATTTCATCTTCGTCTTGTCCAAGTTTTAGATCATGAACCTTCGCCAAAATTGATTCATAGTGAAAATTCCAAGATGACTAGTTTCCGGAAATGGAAACCCTAGGCAACAACTGCACAATGTTTTCTCTCAGGCCTGTTGTGATACCATGTTAGTTTTTCTTACTTGCTTAGCATAATAACATTAAACAATATAATCACTGAAAGAAAGACAAGCACAACAAACACAAAGAAGACAAAATTTCTCTCGGGGAAACCACAAGGGAGAAAACCCTGACAAAACTTCCTTAATATAGAATTCACCAAGTATAAGATAAAACCCCAAGACAAAACAACTTCTCTCCTTCACTTGTCCGATCTACTCTCTCTCCTATGCGACCTTGAGTGAGTGAGATGAGTGTTACAAAATGAGCAATTCAATCCCCTATTTATACTTTACAATTGACTTGACCTTTTACTAATTAGGTCGACTCTAACTCACCTAACTGGGCTGACCTGTACTTTTACAATAAAATATTCTTTCTAGATATTTCCAGGCCGACCTAATCAGTTAGGGTTTTACATTTACTCTTTCAATGACTCTTACATTATTAATTACATCAATGACATCTCCCGAAGGAGGAATACAATAATACAATAGACAAATACATTTAGAATATCTTTCGCAGTTACATTTCTTTAACATTGGAAGACTAAGAAAACTCTTTTTTGGATTACTGGTTACCTCGGTTATCCTTTATGGATGTGAAGTTTGGGGCAGCATGTCAATTCGCAAGTGGAGACAATTAGAAAGAATTCAAAAGCACATAATCACTAGTAACCTCAAAGTCAAGTCAACGGTCCTATATGAGATACTGCTAGCTGAAGCTGGTATGTTCTTGATGGAGGCTTCAACGATCATTAGTTTGTTAAGTTACTTAAAAAAGGTGGAAGGAATGGATGAACAACGCTGGCCCAAGATGGTTGTTGTAAAAGAGCTAAATCGTAGGAGGAAGACTTGGAGGAAGCAAAATGACAAGTGGATGGGAAAATGGGGAATTAATTGGAAGAATTGTCCTAACGCTAAAGAGGAGATAAAAAAGTGGGTGCTTGAAAAATTCAAGGCTGCCATGTGGGAAAAATAGGTTGGTCGAAAAAAATGCTTTATGTCAAAGATTTCAACCCAACATGGTCACATGATGAAAATATTTATTTGAGGGTTGCAATCAAGGGGAAGGCTAAATTTTTAATAGCACAATTGAGGACCGGGTCTCACCATTTTAGATGTGAAACGAGGAGATGGCTAACCCCCAAGGAAGAATGGGAAGAAAGAACTTGCATCTTTTGTAGGAAAGGAGTGGTTGAAGCCGAATGACACTTCATCATGGAATGTTCGGCATATGAGGATATGCGAAATCAGTTTGAAAACAATCTGAAGGTAGACAGTTTGAATGAGTTGTTTGAGGAAGCAAGGATTCTCCAAATCCTGAATTTCTTGATCAAGATTCATGACAAGAGAGATACTATAGTGAGAAATTTGAAAATGTGATTGCTTCTGGAGCTCTGTATCCCTTAGACTGCTTGGTCTCGTGGACGCCATTAAAATTTCTTCAATTCAATTCAATTCATTGGTTGCCTTTCGCCCTTTTTGTTATCTTTTCCATTTTTCCTGTCAACACATGGACAATATCCCATGTTTTCTTGTGTGCGTTGATCTCTAAGCATATATATATATGCTGCCATTTTCATATTACATCAATGTTTGGTGCCAATTAAGACCTTCCGACGAGGGTTGTCTTGGTGTATATCTTCTACGATTCACTACAAGTGTTTGCGTTTTCAAAGAATAACATTCTTTTGAAACAAAAAGCTTTGAATCTTCGAATGAAAAATACACAAAATTCGAAGCTTGAAATGGTGGGTAAGATCCCCTTTTTTTATAAATATACGTGATATAATATGAACAAGAAAAATGTATTATTTTTTAATGTATATAGTGCCAAAGAGAATTCCAAAGCAAACATCACGTAGCTTGTTATTTGTGTCATCGCAACACTTAACGAGAAACCATTAACTTCACAACATTTATCATCATTGTATTAAAATATCAAAGACTCCCTAACGGTGGAAATCCCATACGACCTCAAGCTATCTAAATATGTAGGTTAGTTTTTTTTATGGACTTGGAAAATGGAGGTATTTACTCAATAGGCATTATTCATTATAGTGAAAATTTTATAGGCAAAGGAGAGCTTGCAACTCTTTGCCGGCTAAGTATTGTTGATGACGAAAATCGTTATCAACAACTTCGAGGAAAGTTGGGTGCATTCGGGGTCTTGGATGACCCGGATCTTTGATTTTTCAGCAGCACCTTCTCTTACCTGTTCATCAAAAGTGAAAAATCAGCCACCTGTTATACACAAAATGTGCTAAACAAAGCATTAAATGCATGAAAAAATTTAGGTATTGAAGGTTAGACAATGAGCATAAGTACTTAACAAGACTAGATCTATTATGAAAATATTACTTTAGACTTCTCGATCTAGTAGCATACTTAACTAAATCATCCTTTAGATATGCTTGAGAAAATAAACTAACTAGATTAAGTATGCAAGAACCTTAACCAAAAGAAAGTTGAATTTAAAGTGAAAGAGAAGGGAAGCTTGGGAATGTTTGGGCCATGGATCCTATTGGTGGAAAGCGAAGGGATGCTATGAATATTATATGTATGTTAATTAAAGTTATTAATTATTAAGTGAAAGGGTGTAACCCTTCACTATACACGCTCAAGCCTATAAAAGCGAGCCTCATTGTAAATTATTAATCATCTTCTTATCTATTAAAATTATCTATATAAGTTCGCCTATCAATGGCTTATTTGATTTACCAGGTCTTTTGGTAACTATTATTGTATGAGCGAATAGTTTTTCGCTGCATTTGGTATCAGAGCCTTTCGGCCCTCCCTGATTCCGGCTACTGGCCACTTCACCAGAGTTTCTTTGGATCACGATTTTTAATCAACAAAGGCCCTTGGACACAACCACCATTCCCACACTCGCCATCACTCCTACGTAGCCCTCACGCGGCTCTTCTTCCACCACCACCACCACTCATTCACTTCCCTCCCACTCCTGCCTACCCCCCACGTCGATCTCCCGTGCTCCTTCCTGCTCGATCCTCCACCATACTCCATCGCGTAGCCATCTTCCATATCCATCCATTGCCCGGCTTGCATATCCCACACCTCCTCTCGACCTCCCTCTTCTGTGTGCCCTCCTCCTCATATGCACAGAACCACACCATCCCCACTCGCTACACGCCTATCCCTCCTCTCATTATTCCATCTTCCTGCTCTCACACATCGTGCTACTTCCCGTCCTTTCCACCTCACGCTTGCCCATTCGCCCAGTATCCACGTCCCCTCTAAGCCTGCGACCCCCACGCATCTCCTCCCACTGCTGCGCTCTTCCATACCCGCGCCCTCCAGCCTGTTCCTTGTCCCTCCCGCCTGCCGTCTCTCCTGTTGCGCGTCCCCCCCGTCCACCTCCGCCGCCGCTCCCCTTCAATCCGCCACCGGCCACCACTCCCACCACCGCCAACAGCTCTCCCTCCACCTGCACGACCCCCTTCCCAACATCTCCAACACTCCACCACCACTCCACCGCCGGCTCCCTCACGCCCACCACCACCTCCACCACCAACTCCAATGCACACCCAGCCTCCGCCCATGCCCTCGCCTCCATCCTCACAAACCCTAACAAAATTTTCAAAAAAAAAAATATATTAAACATTATAATATTATTATATTGTTTAAATATTTTAATTTTTGGAAAACATATATATATATATATATAATAAACTATATATATAGTTTATGAAAGCATTAATAATATTATTATTAATTAAATAATTAATAATTATTATTATTTTATTAAAATAATAATTATTTAAAAAAAAGAAAAGATAAGAAGTATTGAAGTCTAAAAAATCGAGAAAAAGACAAAGAAGACAAATCGAAGAAAAACAAGAAGTGAAGATCTAGCAGAGACTATCCATCGTTGGATAAGTCAAGTCAAAGAAAGACGACCAAGTTTAAGAAAGACTCATCAAAGAAATCAAAGAAGGTCATTCCACCATCGAAGAAGACAGAAACCATGGAAGCCGATTTGCGAGAGAAATTAGAAGCCAAGTTAAAGCGCTATCGAAAAGACAATGAAGAATTACGAGACATTAATACACAATCAGAAATCAAGATTGAACTACATAAGATACAAGAACGGTTCAATGAACAAACAATGTCCAACCAGAAAAATCACATAGAAAAATTATGTGCACAAATCAAGGAATTAAAAGATGAAAGTGATTTCAATCAGAGATTGAAAAATCAAGATATAAAGAAGGAAATAAATAATTACGAAGCAGAAATAATACGCTTGAACAAAATCGTTAGCGACAAAGATGAAGAACTAATGCAGTTACGACATAAATTAGAAAGTCAAGAATCAGAGGTCGGCCAGTGTCGACAACAGATAAAAGTTCTTCAACAACAAAATGACGACTCTAAAAAGACACATAAGTCAGAGATCGCGAAGAGTAATAAAGCATTATCTAACAATACTGAAGAAATTTTTAGACTAAGAAATCATAACAAGATACTAGTCACAAAAATTAAGAAGTTGAAAAATAGCCGAAAGATAGAACAATCTATGGACGACATTGAAGGGAAACTTCTAGACAAACAGGAAGAAAATAGTTGTATCAGAAGTCATAATGAAGATCTTAAGGAGCAACTTAAGACATCTGAAGATGACAGAAAACCGCAAGTCGAATTGATTAAGAAGCTTCAAAATGATAACAGGCAGTTAGGAAACAAGTTGGAAAAGATACCAAATGAAACCTTAAAACCTCAAGAGACGAAAATAAAAATCCCAGCTCAGATCAATGCTCAAAAGACAACACTCCTAAAAGAAAATGACATTATGAAAATTCCCTATCGACACCCCAACCATAAAAACCGATATTCTGAAAAGAGGGAAATGTCGAAAGACGATGGTACTAATGTGATCAAAGCTCTTAACGACAGATCAATGGGGAATCCCAACAGTCAGCAACAAATCAATTTGGGATGGATTGACCCATCCACATATCGGAAGTTATGCTCTACACTTAGCAGTTCGTATCGACATGTTTCATCAGCCATGACATCGCAAAGAACAACGCGACAAAATTATAAGGCTTTGAGGACAAAGCCTTTCTAAGAGAGTGGCAATGCTATGAATATTATATGTATGTTAATTAAAGTTATTAATTATTAAGTGAAAGGGTGTAACCCTTCACTATACACGCTCAAGCCTATAAAAGCGAGCCTCATTGTAAATTATTAATCATCTTCTTATCTATTAAAACTATCTATATAAGTTCGCCTATCAATGGCTTATTTGATTTACCAGGTCTTTTGGTAACTATTATTGTATGAGCGAATAGTTTTTCGCTGCAAGGGACTATGCTCTTCGAAAGTGCTTGAAATTTGGAGGAGTCAAACAAGATCAACCAACCGTTCATCCCCTCCATCCAGAAGTCGCCACATAGAGAAGTGCGCCCTCATGATGAGGAATTCACCCTCTTGAACCTTAGACAACTCACCCTTGTAGATATTTGATCCATATGACCTCCATACAGCCTTTAGTTAACTTATCTTGATGCTCAGTTAACTCAGTTTGACTCTAGACATGCTTTGGACAAACTTCCACTGATTGTGGGATTTGATTTTCTCTCATATTTTCTATTTTTTAAATTTTTTGTTCACTTTTTTTAATTTTTTGAGAGAATTTTAATTTAAGTGATAAATAATCACTCAAATTTATTCCAAAGTGGGTTTAGGGGTATAGTGGGTGCTCCGGGTTAGAGGGGGCGCATCCAAGAGATAGGTCTGCAGAACATTGGCCAAGTCATACTGGATAACACTACTAATTATGTGGTTGTTGGCAGGTTGCTTATGTTGAGGTATCCATCTTCTTTTAGACTCCTTGTGCCACACATTGGATTGATTTGATTTTAAAGGATATGGGCAAAATTGCTTATATTAAGGATATTGTTGAATCAACTTGGAGCATCACAAAATGTATATATAATCATACATTTGTGCTTGGCTTGATGAGACATTCACACATAACATGGAGTTGGTGTATCCTGCAATCACTTATTTTCCCACTAGCTTCATTTCACTTCAATCTCTTTTGACTTTTATGTGAGAACTAAAGAGAATTTTCCCTTTAGATGAGTGGCATGCTTTATTTAGCTAGTGTCATATTGAGAGTTTTTGGGCAAGCATGGACGAGGTATGTTCCACTAGTGAAGCTTTGGTAAAGGTTCTTCTCTTGGTTGATGGAGACAAGCTCACAATGGGCTACTTGTATAGCTTCATTTCACTTCAATCTCTTTTGACTTTTATGTGAGAACTAAAGAGAATGTTCCCTTTAGATGAGTGGCATGCTTTATTTAGCTAGTGTCATATTGAGAGTTTTTGGGCAAGCATGGATGAGGTATGTTCCACTAGTGAAGCTTTGGTAAAGGTTATTCTCTTGGTTGATGGAGACAAGCCTGCAATGGGCTACTTGTATGAGGCCATGGATAGGGCCAAAGAATCTATCTATGCCTATTATGGGGACAAGGGGGGCGAATGATATCAGAAATGATTATTGATATAGAGGATGATTGATGAACAATGGAAAAATATACTCCGTTGCCCCATTCATTGTGCATGAATCTACCTCAACCATACATTTTATTACTTGTGTGGTTTTAGATTTGATGTTGAGATTGTGGATGGATTTCTCAAGTGTTCAAAGGGATGGTGCGAAGTCCACTGTGCTCTGATACCATTCTGTAAAATCATAGGTCAAGTCCATAACCTCGTTTTAATCTTTAGTGATGTTATCCTACGTCCACAATTTACTCTGTTATTTACGCTTAATTGTCTGTTCATCGGCTTCATCATTAATGGAGTCTACAATACTATTGAATCTATGATCCACAACCTTCTCGATCCATAAGTTCCAACACATCGAATTTCTCCTATCGTCTATTCCATATGCGCCTTGTATTGTGAATCCGCAATGACATACTTCCAAAACATATTAGACCTTGCGTATCGACTTTTCTACACTCGAAAAGTAAGCTCCATTAGAATCTAACTCTGATGACTCACCCCCAATGAGCCATCCATGATACACTGATTTCGATACACCATTGGAGATCGCTTATTAGATTTTTTGAATCTTGTGCACATTTTCTGTTGAGCTATTACTTTCATGCCCCACTTCCGATGAACCATCTATGATAAACTAGATACACTATCAAACCTGCTCCATCGAGTCCTTGCGTCGATGCTTAAGTCACAATTCTCCAATACTATACGGCGAACACTATTCAGCCTATTGCAGGCCATTTAATGCGGCTGCAGTGGGCCTGTTGATCGTTGGATCTTAAGTAGCTTAAGATCCAACGATCAACAGGCCCACTACATCCGCATTAAATGGCCTGCAACAGGCTGAATAGTGTTCGCCATACTATACTCCCGATATCACTTTTTCGATGCACTATTGTCTTTGGCCCATTGGCCTTATCTACGTGTTCCATCACATCGACATCCAATAAGGGATTCTTGAAACAACACTTCCAACATGCTATTGGGCTTGGCCCATGAGGCCTTCTCTTGAGCAAGCTCAACACTCTGTCCCGAAATGAAACTCTAGATAAATCATTCTCGATCTGCTGGGATAGGCCTATCGAGCATTCTCCCGAAAAACCTCAGCTTTTTTCCCAGTGTCTAGCCTCTTATGTTTCCTTTCCAATAGTTCTGTTGGGCCTTTGGCATTGGATCTCAGTCAAGTCCTTCATTGATCCTTCCTCTGAGCACTCTCGATTGGATTCCCCAATGGTTACTATCCGGTAAACCCATCGGGTTTCTTCATTGGCTATATTCGCACCTGCCATTCCTGCAACTTCCGATGAACTCTGTCTGAACGACTATACTTAGCCAATTTTTTGGGTTTACTCAGAATTTGAAGCACGATCACCTTGGTAATCTAGACTCATTTTCCAAGGTCCTTGGGAAAATCTAGTTCAAGCCTTATCCATTGCACAAGTTGTCTTACAACCTGTACAATTCATGCTTGCCTGCAATTTTGATCGTTGATACTTTTGCAAACATACCAATGTTAGCTATTCAAAGCGTTTAATTGTTATAGAAACTATTACATATCCATGATTATTCTACCTTGTACAAGAAGCAAGATATAAGTATGACACAAGAAATGCCCTTGATCTCTCAGTCTGGAAACAATTGCAAACAAACATCCAATTTGGGAAAATTATAGAGTTGAATGGCTAAAGAAAAAATGGTTTACATTGTAACAATGATTCTTTGGGATGAATAAACCCTCGAATGATCAATAAAATTGCTTTTACACAAATGTGTGCATGTTCCTATAATTTTCATGGTAAACTACTCATGCAATTACTTAACAAACTTATCAAAACAAAGATCAATGCTCATAACGATGCTTAACCAATTTGACAAAAAAATGCACAAGTTTATCATATCCCATTTTAGTTGCTAAAATTTTACAACACCTTGAACCAAATTTTATAATTCACTAGGCCATTTATCATCCATATAGACTAATACATACCAAGAACATTTCAATACAAACTCCAATTTTGTAACAGCAGGTGGTATTTCTCACCTGAATTTTCTTCTAGAAAATGATTGCGGGCAAGGCTCATTCCACCTAATTGTAGGCCCTCCTTGCTCCTGAATCTCTTAGCTAGGTTTCCACCCCCGGGATGAGGCTATGAAACCACGAGAGGCAAATAACACAGGTTGACTAAATGGTCTTTCACTCATATAAACAACAAGACACAAAACCAACTGGTTAAAATACAATAACCTGTCCAACACTAGGTAGAAGACCTCCTTCTCTGACTAATCAGTCCCTTACACAATACAACCACCTTCCAGGTGCTCTAGGATGGGTATTGTAGGGAAAAATTCATTCGCCGGTTGGACGAGAATTACCAGAGAAAGATACAAGGTTATGTTTTCACAGTCGCTTATTGTTGGTTAAGAATCCATAGTTTAATTGTCTTTGTTTTTCCGAACTATTTTCCCAAAATTGTCCAACATTACATTCTCTTTCCTCCTTGCTACCTTTTTTATGCATGGGATTTGGACACCACGTGCCTCCTCTTCTCAGCTACACAATCCACTATATATTTACACAGTTGAGTACATATGACAAGGTCCCCCTCTCTATAGTATTAATTAAGTTTTAATATAGTCAATAGGGTCAAAGACATGGGTTTAAATGGCAGGGTTAAGGTTCCTAGGGATCTAACCCCCCCTTACTCATTTCTTTTCCCTCTTGTGGGTTCATTGCTCCCTTTTTTTCAACGGGACCTCATCCACATCCGATGAATTCAAAATATTATGCATAAGTTCAACTTTAAGCCTCATTGTCTGCCTCACCTTACATTTCAAAATATGAAAGCAAAAATAGGGTGTTACATTCTCCACCCCCTTAGATTAACACCATCCTCGGTGTCCATACATTATACAATATTTACAATCAAAATTTTCAAAACATATGCGGGTATTCATTCCGCATGATTCCTTCCATCTCCCACATCGCTTCCTAGGGGCTATAATGTGTCCATTGGACATTTAGTTTCCCTATGGCCCTGTTCCTGAGCACTTTGACTTTTCATTGCAATATGCACATTGGTTGTACCTGGAATACTCCTTCTGGTTCTACCTGAATCAAAGTCCAATCAAGTACATGATTAGTATCATGAACATATTTCTTTAATAATGAAACATGCAATACATTATGATCCTTCACTAATGGTGGTAATGCCAGTTCATAAGGCATTGGTCCAATCCTATTTAATATTTTGAAAGGTCCACAGAATCTTGTGACCAACTTTCTACAACTACTGAAGCTTAATGAGCTTGTCTTTGCTTTTACTTTCAAGAACACATGATCTCCAACATTGAATTCCCTAAACAATATTCCCTTATCTGTGTAGCTTTTATGTCTATCCCATGCCACTTTTAAATTATGATTGATCTTACTTATCTAATCTTCCATGTCCTTTAACATTTTTGGGCCAATAATTACCTTATCCATTGGTTTCTCCCAATTTACTAGAATACTACATTTCTTGCCATACAGGGCTTCAAATGGGCTCATTTTCAACGAGGCCTAATACCCATTGTTATATGTGAATTCTACTAGGGGCTGAAAGATGTCCTTCTTCCTTCATACTCATCCTCATCACAAAATACTTTAATGAATTGTGCTTTCCCCTTAGCATATTTATGCCTTGGTACCCATGGTTGGAAGCATGTGTAACATAGTTTCTTTCTTCTGATTTCTTCCTTGCTTGGTCCCTCTTTCTTTTCCTTTCCAAATGCATATTTTTTCCATGGCTTCTTTTCAAATCTGAACTTGGAAGGAAAGTTGGGCTTGGGAGGATACCTTGTCTTGGGTAGCACATTTTGTAGATCTCTTGCCAAGTTCATGGCCTCTTTCAATGAAGTAGGTTTGTGGGCCTTAACTAAACCCTTCAAATGTTTAGCCAAACCTTTAGTAAAGAGCAATAATAATCCGACCATAGATATATCAACCACCTTAACTGATAATTTTTGAAATTCTAACATGTACTCATCCGGTGTTCCATTTTGCTTCAACTGTGCTAGTTCTTTGAAAGGTATTTATGGGTCTTTTAGCTCAAATATTTCCAATACCCTGTTAACAAATTCTTCATATGTTGTAACCTGATCATGTCCCAATGTTTTAATTCCATGGAACCACCAATCATTGGCTTCTCCCTCAAGATGCAGAATAGCCATTTTTAGAGCATCCTCTTCAACCATTGGATTCAGCTGAAAATACACATCTAGTTTTTGTATCCAAGTATTTGCAGAACTTTGAGATGAGCCATCAAAGGTAGGAAGGGGCATTTTACCTATGGAATAATTCAATTCTTTATTTTGAAAAGGATTTATGTTACCTCCTCTCATTTTTAGCTTGTTTGAGACAGTAAAGAATTGATCAAATGGCAATGTCCTTCTACAATCTTCACTCAACTCTTGCCATTCTGCTAGAATTTCCTTCATGCCAATTTGAGTGTTAGGTTCTTCTTTGGTCTCAAGAAACTTAGGTGTGGTAGCTATTGTTGAGCTCTGAAATTCATGAGGTCGATTATGAGGCCCTGTCCTTGAGAAAATGCTTCCACCCACTGTCTTCTTTTCCTCACTAGAGAAACTGTTGTTGCCTCTTGTGGCCAATTTGCTACCAATTTGACTAGCCATCAATTCAAACCCTTGCATTATATGCCTTGTCATATTTTCAAAAAATGGTTTCATGAATTTCCTAAAATCATCTTTCTCCTCCATATTAGAAGTTCCTTTCTCGTCCTTAGCCATAGTCTCAACATAATACACCTCTTGTCCTTCTTCTTCCTCTTCACCAAAGGTACTTTTAGTTTTAGTTTCTAAGGGTGGGGGCTTATTTTTCCGACTTCTTGTCCTCATGAATGGTCATCCACATTAGGTTCAAGGACCATGCTCTGATACCACTTGTAGTGTCCCTTTTTATAAATTTGGAAAAATTGGAAAAATTGTAATTTTGGCCAATTCGACCCTTAGACTAGTTATGACTCCAATGCTCCCAAATGCTTCCAAATTGGGTCTGAAGGTATTTGAAAGGTATTAATACATAAAAATGAGGCTTATATATGTTTTGACACTCTCAAAATACTTCTGCAACATTCATTTAACTTCAGGATAGATTGAGGAATTTTACTAGTAATTTCGACCCCCAAGGGTAGAGGTCACTAATGGCTTCCCAAATGCAGTACGACCCTCCAAAATTTAAGAAAATAGACATGTATTAGTTTAAGGAATTCAATGGGCACCCAAATGCATCATTAATCAATTTCTAAAGGCTACTGCAACTCCCATAAATCAAAGGTTTGTGGGGGAATGATAGGAAACTTCACCACTTGCTATGAAATTCGATATTTATGTTCCAAAGGCTTATACAATGTATATGAAACTTCTTCAGGACATTAATGACTCTCCATACATCATAAAAATCACAAATATGAACTGATACAAATAAAAATAAATCAACTTCAAGCTCTTACAACAAGATATAGGCAAAATGGCACCATTTATGCATTGTTGGTATTTTTACATAGTTTCACTTGCTATTTCGACCTGAGGATCTTATGAGCATCAAATACAGAGTATATATATATATCATATTACAAATAAATGGTGTGTCTTGGACTCTCACAAAAATATCAACATCTCACCATGTGCACCCTTCCTCCAAGATCCAAAATATGAAGAGAAATATGAGAGAGAGATGGGAACAAATTGAAGGAGAAAAGATCACGAGCTGCCCTGTAGCTTCAACCTGAAACAAATGACTACATTTTAGCTCCAAATGAAAGGTCTAAATGGCCTCTCCAATTTCTAATTAGGATGGGAATCTTTCACCCTCGAAATTGGTACTAAGGCAAGTAGAGTAAACACTCCACTAGCGTGGACAAGCTATGCTCTCCAATATGAAAAATGAGAAATGATCAAAAGCCACTCTCCTTCTTTTTTCTTGTATTTTATTACCTTCCCAAGCCTTCCATGGTTCAAATTCCCTTAATGAGCTTCATGCCAACTCAAATTGGGAAGAGATTCCAATGTGTGCCACTTGTCCATCAATTCCTAGCCTCCTCCTTCACTCAATTCAAATGGATGACTCTTTAGATGCCCTAACTCCCTTGTGCGCCCTCTTGGAGACTATTTTTAGCCCTGACATGTCATATATGTCATATGTCAGCAATCAGGTCTGATTTGTGTCATAAGTGTCATAGCATCTTCATCATTGTTATCATAGAAGCTAGGGAATCTAGCCCAAGTGTCCCAATAGCTCCAAGATGTCTCTTCCTCTTCCATGGGAGTTACTCTTCCTCTCCATTTCGACCCTCATTGAGTCATGCCGAGTATTATTCCCTTCCAACTCCCCCAAGAACATTGGACTCCACCTTGGATTCGAATGGGTTAGAGTGGGATGCCATGTGGCATGGGGAATCTTGATTAAGTGGGCCCCACACCTCCAATGTGCTCTCATGACCAAGTGCCACCTTATTTTCCTATATTGAATATTTATTTATTCCCCATTTAATATATTTTGGCAAGCTAATTTCCATTTGGGGTTTTATAGTTTCCTTATTCCAAATCTAATGTTTCCACCCCAACCTAGGAAACGAGTAGATTGGTGGAATTTTCTCTTCTTGAGATTTATTTGAATGGGGACATTACAATCAAACCCTTTTCTGACTATGCCACTATCTTGTTCTTAGATGAGATAGAAGATATTTTAACTTTTGGAGTGGATTCCAGCTTGATGAATCTTGATTCTTTCTCTTTTTCATATTAGGGAGCCACCACAACAGCTATAGAGATGGCACAAGGAAGGCAGGCGTCGAAGGAGGGATCCGCCCCTGGCTTAGGGTCTGGAGGGACCACCTTGGAAGGCCGTCAGAGGAAACTCTAGGCGATGTGGAGTGCACATAGTAGAGAAGAGTGGGAACGAATATTAAGAGGGTATCCTATGGAAAGTGTACTTTTGTCATCTCTATCATACTTCAATGCCAATATGGTTTTAAATTAAACTGAATATAACATTCAGTCATAAATTCAATTTTAACTTAAACAAATGATAACATTAATTTAGAAACCCGATTGAGTCGAATGGTCACTAAGGAACATCAATATGAGTCCAGGAGAAAAGGCATTGAATTTAGAATACATTAGTCCACTATTGGAGTATACAACCTTGCTTTCCCTTATCCCACATGCATCAGTTGAAGATAAAAGTTAAGTGTTTTGATGTCTTAATACAATAGTTAATGATGAACAAAGAGAATTATCTAGGCCTAAGCTCTCTTCATTCGATATGGTCAATGGTGATGCTAGAATAGTTAGAATATTGTGATTAAGGTAAGGCTCGATGCCATTAGTTTTACCTAAAATCATTTACATCCATGTAATCCTTTTAGACAGTTATGTTATGTGAAAATATGCACAAGAGGAGTGCAACACTTCCCACTTTGGGTTAAGCCTTTGAGGTTGCCAACAAGGCCCAATATTGTAGTATAGAAAGCAAATGTGATTGACCCCAAATTGATTCTATAAGCTCTTGTTAGTGATCCAAAGAAAAATAAAAACATAAACTTGAAATCACTTGAAATAAATTAAAGAGGGATGAGAGGATGCAAACCACAACAAACAGGAAATGCAAAAACCAATTTAGATTTCCCAATGGTCAAGTTTGTTACAAGAAGTGTCACTTAGGAGGTGTGGGATTCAAAGGGAAGCCAACAATCTCCCTTAGGGAGGTCCTTTTTGTCCACACTCAGTGCTAATTAACTTGACATGGAGCAATGGGAGAAACACTTGCCGCTTAGAGAAAGGTGGAAAGGGAGCTTGAAGAATGCTTGGAGGTATGGGAAGAGGTGGAAGAAGTTCCAACACAATTCCAATAGCATAACCTTGCTCTAATTTATCTTTACTAGATGCATTCCCATGGCCTCCTTTTATAGGCCAAGAAGTGGCCAAGAAACAACTAGATCCAAATGTGGACTCATTAACTCCATGATTTGGCTCCAAAGTACACAAAGGGGGGCCATTCAATGAACCCAAGTACATAGGAAGACCAAATTCAAATTCTTCGAGATGATGGGGCATTGATGAACCTTCAATGCACCGCGAGTGGTTGTGGTCCCATCATTTTTTACAGTCATGTGGATTTCGAAGGAAAATCCACGCTTGTGTAGCACAAAGAAAAAATTGATAATACATTTTGTAGCGCGGTCTATCACAGGTGTAAGCACACTGCACTTGTTTTTGTCTATCTTTGGGAATTTTTTGACTCATGCTGCTTTCTAGATCCAATGAGGATGTCTTCGGTGGGTTGGATGCTATATGTTGATGATGCCTTACTGCAAGATTAGCGAAAATGTCTCATGTGTACGGAATTTAGGCATTAACATATGATCCATGATGTAGGAGGTTTGTAAGGTACTATAGAGTCGATAGTGCATCATCGTTTCTTTTTGTGTGTTTTCCCATGTCCTTCGAAGTTTTGAAATGAGTGTGGATGGAAGGTTCCCTTGGGAGAAGATTCCTGGTGATAACCAGTGAAGCTATAACAAAGAATGGTGTTTTATACAAAACGAGATGGGAATATCCATGCTCGTGAAAGCTTGTCAAGATGACTACAATAAGAGGAGATCTATGGGTCAACTCAATGTACTGTTGGTGCATGGATGAAGGCAGATTCAATCCATGCAAGAATAACTGAACCTAGAAATGTTGTTACAGGTGCCGAGGAAGTGGAACGATGGATGACCATGATAATTCCACAGGAGTGGGGTAACAGAATGCTATTGAGGTTGTTGAATGTAGGACCTCACTGAATTGCTGCTACCATGATTTGTAAATGTGAACACTGCTACCTTTGAAGTGTACGACTCTCCCTAATGCAATAGATACGTTGACATAATCATATGAGAGACTACTAAGTTAGGTAGCACTGATGAATCTCCCTACTTAGTTCGAGGTGATCCCTTATGTTGATTGAAAGGGATCCCAATGTACAACTGCAACTATTGCAACTCTTAGAATATGAGGATTTGGTGTCAATGAGAGATGAAGCACATGATAAGACAAGAGTCTTATCTTGAGAACCAAGATCATGTTATAACCATGAGTAAGAATGACAAACCTGACACAATACTGGCTAGTAAGTGTGAGGCTTATCTTCCTTTGATCGGTGCCAACTTGGGGAGTAACTGACATTGGCATTCTTCAAATAAAGGTACAGGGTGTAATGGAGGGAGACAAACTGTAGATGATGGGTTTTGCTAGTGACATGACATCGAGGGTGATGGTGTCTGACAAAATACATAATGTTGTGGATAGAGATATTTAACGACATCAATTAAAGGAGACCAGGGGTTGCGGCCAAAAGAATGATGGCGTTCCCATGGTTGTGAGTGGATTGGGGAACCGTTTGTACATAAAGAATAATTGGTAGGGTTCCCACTGTTTTTGGCGTGTAAGGGGACCGATTTGATGGTGGTTGGGATTCTCGCAGTTTTGGGTGAGTTGGAGAATCGATTTGATGATGGGAAAAGTTCCCACGATTTTGAGTGAGTTAGGGAACCTTTTCAATGATGAGGTGAGGGTTTTTTTGCAAATGTGAAGATGAATGCCCCATGAATCAATGCCATGCAGATTGTTCCTGTGGAATAACTGAATAGAATTGGTTTCTACAAAGGGTGGGGCCCCATTGTGGTCTTCGCAGGGGAATGATACAAAGAATATTGTAGATGGTATATTTCTCATGGAGGTATGAGTGGTCAACTGTGGTTCTTGATCGTAACATGTTCCAAGGAGTTTGATGGCATTGACTGCTAATGGTGGGGGAGTAAATATGTAGCTATAAAATGATGAACTATGGGTTGATCATTTCAAGGTGTATCAAATTCCTCGGGCTTGTGGGGGGTTCAAAATCATGGGTGTCTAGTTAAGACTGGGATGCAATGGTGCGCACACCCATGGAGGAAATATCCTACCCTTAGTAGTGATATTGATGGCACATCAATATTGGGGATGAGGATCCTATGTTTATAAGCGAGAATACATGGTAAATGCAATGCAAATAGAGGGAAGCCATTGCCTATATGCAAATGTCGAGATGATACATGTGATAGAAGTCCGAAACCATTGCTGAGGGGTGGAGTCTTGTTCTTATAATGGAAAAACAAGAGGTAGTATGCTCTTGGTCATTATCCTACACACACGTTGAAAATACCCAAGTGTAATAAAGAACCTAAAAAAGGTATTGATGTTGCAAAAATAATAACCAAAACATAGCACACCTATGGTGTGCATGTGAAAATGACTACGAAGGGCAGTGCTCAAAAATGACTAAGTGTATAATGTTCTATATGATATTTGAGAAAACAATTGAGTGGTTGTCTTGAGTATATAATCCACAATTGAGAGGTTGTCTTGAGAAATACTTGCATATAATATAACATGAACATTCATCTTTGTATCATTCATAGTTTAGTTGATTGGTATAAACCGTTGAATTACATGTGGCGTGTTAAAATAGTTCTCTTAGTATAACATTTGAATCTTGCATAAGTCTTAATCCATAGATAATTGACAAATCGATTATGACATTATTCAATTAACTATGAGATATATCACAAAGTCTTAATCCTTCCACTTGTTCGTGTTTTCTTTTTCTTCCTCTTCTTATTTTCCTTTCGACATTATTTTGTACCTTATGGAGCACCTTATTTAAAAATAAAGTCAATAATTATGTTGATTTCGACGTTACTTTGTACCTTATGGAGCACCTTATTTAAAAATACAAGTCAATAATTATGTTGAAGGAGTTTATTTTTCGAAGGTGGGTTTGTGGGCACGACTTCCAATTCTTCGTCTCTCCGTCAAATAAAATCTTGCCATGCATTTAAAAAAATCGGTTTTTTAAATAAAATTTAGCATATCATGCATTATCCATGCTCTGTTGTGTATTGTCGTGCTCTGTGAGGTTTCCTCCATCTAGCTGTTGTGTATTGTCGTGCTCCGTGAGGTTTCCTCCATCTCAGCATTCTAATTTGGCCCATCCCATATCTCGTCAGAGCTCGAGATTGCTATGTGCGGAGCATGATCGAGTGCACGAGGATGGGTAGCTACGCTGACATCGTTGTGGCGCCTAGGACCATGGCTGCCCCATGTCCTTCACCTCAAACTCTTCTTCTCTCTGGCACCGAGACAATGATTACAGAGGGCTCGTGAAAGCCGCATCTGAGAGGCAGAGAGAAACACCACAACCATGAACAACAACGTTGTCTGATCATCAACCTTTCACCCGGACTGAAATGTGGATCTAAATTGTGCTTGCATTAAGGAACATGCTTTCTATTATATATGCATCATGTGGTGTCTTCAACAGAAAGGCCATACAAAAGAAACAACTATTCTAGCATTTGTTTTAGACCTGAAAAAGAAAACTCATTATAAAACTTCAAAGCTCAAAACTAAATATTACTAGAAACCATGCCAATTCTACTACAGATAAGAATTCAATGTAAATTTCCATCGGGAGTGCCTTTAGGGTATAGATTGTGTGTCAAATGAAGGGTAGCCTATAAAAGTGAAAAACATAAAAGACATTACATTGAAGGATAATGATCTTAAAAGATTTTTATAAAAGTTAAACTTTGACAATGTCAAACAAAGGAACTTGTATCAAGCTAGAGGAGGGGAGTGTAGCAAGAGATCACATAGGCTTCAATTTGTTTAAGAATTCAAAAGATTAAAGTTATAAAAACATCCACAAAGTTGTTATTAGTAAAACCCAAAATCCAATGATTGCTTATAAAAACTATTATTCTTTCTTCTATCAAAGCAACATGAGTAAAGATCCTTGTTACATATATATATTTTTACTAAAAAAACAACAAGGCCAATGAATTAGTTCAAGTGGTTGAGAGGTGTAAATTATTCAAATTAGACAAAGTGATAATGTTACCAAGAATCTTTCAAATATTATTAATGGAGATTACGTTAGAAAATTAGTGTTTAAACAGTTGTAAAATCCAAATCACTCACTTAGTAGATTTGGGCTATGTGATACGATAGTTTTGTTTTGCAAGTGTATTATTTCTGATAGGATTATGCCACTCGAAGAAGATTTATTTGAGCGTTAATTTTTGCATTTACTTAAAATATAAAGAGCACATGGATATCCTTCAATTGGTCGTTGAAAAGGCCAAAAAGGATCCCATATAATGAGAATATTCGAGCACTGGATAGTCCATAGGGGTTATTGTGACTAAAGAGAATATTCATAATGATGGAAAAGTCTTAAAGTCCCGAAGCATTGTGTAGAAAGAGGGTATTCATCATGATAGAAAAAAGTACAAAGATTCATAATGAGAAATATATCATATTTGGTGGTGAGCATTTCTTTTGGAGTATTTGTGGGAACATTAAAATTAATTTAATATAAAAAAATAGCGATTAGTTTAATTATAGGTGTGCACTTAATTCTTTGGCACATAGGTTAGACACACTATAATGAATAGATGTTTGTAAATTTATTTTTTCTTGTTTTACAATGTTGTACATGTCCTTTAGTCATTTATACTGCATGCACCATTTACACCTGGTCATCACAATGTTGCAGGCATGCATCGACCACCTATACTGGATGCACCCTCTACACTTGGTAGGACATCATTTGAAAGCTTCAATGAATGTGTCTCATAGGGCCATCAACCTTACTGATACATATTTTTAACAAGACCCTATTTCTCAACTATAACAACTATGAGCTCGACTACCTGCAACATCTATGAGGTTAGGTTCTTACAAACGACCTTCTCTTTTGAATCTCTCTACTACTACAAATATTTGAAAGCTTTCTTGAATGTCACTACTCAATCGATATCATGCTCGAATCAATGGCTTCCATGGCTTAATGATTGCAATAGATATAGATTGCATAGAACAGAGTACCGATAGGATAACTGTAAGACACACCTAGCATTACCCATTCCGACGGATGTGGAAGAGAAGGAATCCATTCATAGATGGCTGGAGAATTCATCGTCAATTCAGCAGATGGACATATTACTTAATGTGCTGCAGAGAGTGATTGAATTTATAACCAACGGGTTTGGTTGTTTGAGAAATGAGAACTTCTATCAATTGTTCGATTCATGTCATTTAGATGCATGCGAATGAAGCCATCCCATCGAAATATTTCCATAATCATTTCATCTTTCACTATCCCCGAAGCGGAGAAATGAAACGTCGAAGATAACTTCGATATGTTGCAAGATGAGAGAAAGTTGTGCTAAATTCCGGAATCATGTGCCATGATGTGCCTTCTCATTACAGGCAGTACGAGGCATTTCTTCTATTGGAGGGACACGAAGCAAAACAACCATGGCTCGCACATACTCCCTAGAATTATTGACACAACCACCCAAATTATTGCACCACCCATTCCTTAGACCGTTAGAGCTTTAAGGCCTTTCAGATCATTTGGTGGCCTTGACAACCATTGTGGCCTTAGCTGGCCTCACCATGTTGGGATGAACGTTTCCAAACCCTTATACGAGTTGCTTCGATGAGGGAACTCATTTCAAGGCAGTACGAGGCATTTCTTCTATTGGAGGGCCACGAAGCAAAACAACCATGGCTCGCACATACTCCCTAGAATTATTGACACAACCACCCAAATTATTGCACCACCCATTCCTTAGACCGTTAGAGCTTTAAGGCCTTTCAGATCATTTGGTGGCCTTGACAACCATTGTGGCCTTAGCTGGCCTCACCATGTTGGGATGAACGTTTCCAAACCCTTATACGAGTTGCTTCGATGAGGGAACTCATTTCATATTATGGTTGACTCTGAGGAAGTTGATTTCATTATCTTTGTTAAGATTGAGACTTGCGCCTTAAAGTCATTGGAAGGTAGGGTTTATTGAAACCATTAGCGGGTAGGGTGGGTATGGAAGGTAGGGTGGAGTGAAGTTGCGAGATTTATACTAGCGATTTGAAAGTAAAGTGAAGTTGTTCGAAGAAGAAATCATGTGGTTCACAAGTTTAGACATTATTTGCTTGCTACTAACAATAAGGTAGCTACCCCCACTAAAATAGCTCATGAAAGTTATGCAATTTCATTTTAACCCTTTATTTGTAACAGAATGTCATTCTCTCTATGTGTGGTATTCGCTCTTGAACCTCCCCACCTTACCTAGAGTCTATGTAAAAGAACAAATTTCCAAGTCTTCAACATAGTGTTAACTTGTTCAACAAACAATTTCAATGGTTTGTTTTACATCTTGCATCATTGTACACTCAAGAATATTCTAATTTACTAAAATCACAACATAGATTTGAGTAAATAAGGAGACAAAATGTCCTAGATGACACTTCCCTTTAGAACTTGGATTGTCCAAAAATGGCACATCATCCTTACAACTTGGATTCATAAAATTATATGCAAGACACATTTAAAACACATACTATATATAGTCTCAACTTTTGATTGTCAAATATTTTATATGATAATACGATATGACATCTTCACACGATTATGATTTATATAACAATTTACCTACACCACGAAGCATAATGAGAAAAGTATTAAACCTTTCTTATATTATGAATGGAGTGAGTTAATAAATGGATAAACTCAATTTTTATGTGGAGTCTTTTTTCTTAAAAGGTAAAGTTGAAACAATCTAAATATTTTTTAAAATGGATTAAAATTTGTAATGGAAAAGTTTTCTATTCATTAAGAAGAACTATAACTTCACTAAAAAAATCCTACCAAATTTGAAAATAAAATTAAATAGAAAAATAATGGAATTTATCAGGCTTCATAACATGAAAATCAATTATTATAATCATAGCACATCATAATCACAATCCTGGCAAGTTTCCAGTCTTCACTGCAGGCTATGGACAGAGTTGTCATCAACCAAAATCTATCACATGATCTTTTTGATACCTCTAAGTCTCTACTCCAATCTATGATTTTGTTTTAAAGTTCTTATAAATCCCGGTACAAGCACAAAGATTGTACTCTCTCTCACACTTATTGAGTTGTAATGATCTCAAATGTAGTTAATGCTTTTTTAAATGCGGACCCAATTGTTGGGATCTTCATGTTCCATCTTTGCGGTCTAAGAGAAAGGGTAGACCTTTCTTTTTCACACTCCATGAAGAAAAGTGAACTAAAATCCACTCGCTGCGGTACATATAGATTATGGTTGAATAACAATTATTTACAGTTAATTTTTAAGCAACAATCATAATATTTTTGGATCCCTTTGAAATGTAATACCAAAGGAAACCTGGTGGATACATGACAAATGAGTAGCTCCAATATTTTTGGATGTAATTATATTGATTTTTTTTTAGTTTTTGAGAGCAAATTAGTATTCAAAGGGAATCCGGGTAGATATTTTTTTCCAGTGAAAAAAGTCATACTATGGATATTCAAAATAGAATCAAATAGTACATGGATCTCAGACTAGTCTATATAGACCTTTCGGTATAAAATACCAGTCCAATAATTTAACAACCAAACTTAACATCTCAGAAAACAAAAGGGCTTGTTACCAACTTGTTTGTACCATAGTTGGATTATCTGAAGAGCCGCCATTTGACAAACATGATAAGTGTTTGACTCCAGTGTATCAGATGATTCAGCATTTGTGACTAGCCAGTTTTGTTTTTGAGTCGACATGACCATGGCCCCATGGGGGTTTGTAATCAAGTGTGCCAGTAGGATCTGAGTGTCTCGGTTCCCCATGACTTGATTAAGCAACTAAGGTATTCCAGGGAGTTTTCCCCCTTGTCAATTATACTTTGCTTATAGCCGAGCTATAATCGATGAGGTTTTCTCCCGCTCCTCCAAAGCTGGAATGCCCAATTTTGAAAATTTTAGCCATGGGGTGTTATTAGAGTCCAACTAATGTATATAAGCCTACTAGACACTATTAGAATAGGTTTTGGTCATGTCCCAAGTCTCTAGGACCCTCAGAAAAAATTTCGAAATTTTTTTACCGGGTACGTCGAGTTTGAGTTTTTTAATTATTTTTTAAATTTAATAAATTTCTCTATAGTTTAAATAGAGAAATAATAATTTGTAATATGTCAGTCGTCCAAGGTCCGAATTCAGTGGTTGATGGCTCGTTTCATAAGCCAAAAATCACACATGACCTATGGACCAGCTAACCCTAAGTTTCAGACAATTATTTGGCCTCATAATTAATATTTTCTCAAAAAATAAAAAAAATGAGAAATATTAATTAAAATATTCAAAAAATAATAAATTGGAGATAATTTAAATCTCTTCAAAAAAGGCCAAATTGAATAAAATAAAAGTCAAAATGACATGGCAAAAAGACTTTATGATGATTGGAATCTTCACCCAC
Source organism: Larix kaempferi (assembly GCA_027924585.1). NCBI lineage: Eukaryota > Viridiplantae > Streptophyta > Pinopsida > Pinales > Pinaceae > Larix > Larix kaempferi. The sequence goes on along the minus strand of BSBM01000931.1, from coordinate 19,052,220 downwards.
CTGATTCAGATCAGTTTCGGAGCATTGGGAGTGATCTACAGTTGAGAAATTCGCCCACTTTCATGCAAATTCGTTTTTGTGATTTGGCAATCGATTAATGGGTTGTTGGATTATGAAATCAATGCATGTGGGGCTCCTTCCTCAAATTATGGGCTCCAAACTCAAGTTTAAAGATGAGTTAAGACTCCAAGCTCGATTTGGTTGGTGTTGACATGGATTTGATTGGTTTTTGATGGAGTTTTTGGCTCTCTTCATCACCAATTCGAATTAGGGTTTTAGCATTGAGTTTTGTTATATAAGAGAGGCCATTTGGGCTTTCTCTTCATGGAGATTTTGAGCATGAACACTCTGCCAAAATATTGTTGTAATATCTGTTTAATATTGAATAAAGTTTAGACTTTGGAGGTCCATGCTAGAGCAAGTTGGGATGTTCTTCACACTATTGGTGATATCTCTTTCATTTGTTTATTGTTCATGCAATTTCATTATTAGATGTATGTTTTAACTTTGATTAGAAATACATCTTTCGGTTTTTGCATGCTTCATAACAAGTTTTTTGCAGAGATTTTCCAAGGTGGAGAAAGGCTTATTAAAGACTAAGTCACTCTTCATTTAACAGTGGTTCTTGGCATCTAATTGGTTTGTCTTGCAGGTCTTCAAGCTCTTCTCTTCTTTTCAAAGGAAGAAACTTTCAAGTAGGATTTTTTGGCCTCTTCCTCCATCAACACACTTTCAAAACAAACCTTGGTTACCTAGCTTACCTCTTCAAGCCCATCCCCATTAGACTAGCTTCACTCACCCATTCGTTTTGCACTTTCTCTCATTCATCCATTCATTTTGCCCTAGATCCATCATTTTTCTCATCCATTTTGTCTTTGCCCATCTTCCCAAGCTCATCTTCCATTTCACCTTTGTCTTCAAGGCTCCTTTCGTCCATCATAAAGAGCCCTAAAACAAGCCCAAAACACCAAAAACGAATTGTATGAGTTAGTTTGTAGTTTCATTCTTAGCTAGGAAAAGAAATTTGTTAGATTTAGATCTCTAGTATTATTGCTTCTCATACATCATCTTATGCATTGAAAAGTTAGATCTCAGAAGCATTCTTTGTTTAATTTTAGTTTCCATTTGAAAGATAGAAATTTTTTAATAAAAAATATTTCAAATTTTTATACTTTAGATCTCTTTCCCACTACATTCTAAGAGTTTGTTGTTCGCTGGTCCATTTCATCATAGTTAAGGTTTTATGTCAAAATCTCATACATTTCACATTTTAGAGTTAACTTTTTAAATCTAGACTTAACTAGTTTCAAGTTTGTTTCATTTTCCTAATGATTAATGGGTGCATTGTTGAGTTGTTTTGAGACTTGTGTAGGTGTTTTGAAAGAGAAGAGAACTTGAAAAGCTTTCAAGAAGCAATATCCAAGAAGGAGCCAAAGAGAAGCTCAAGTGAATTTTGAACCAAGGAGAAGTGCAAACCATGAATGTCATTTGAAATAAACCACTATCCTTTGTACAAACTCATAAGAGTTTTCACCTTTTTTCATTCAAGTTTTATTTCTTCAAAGTCCTTCAAGGTTTCAAAACCCAAGGCATTTGTAATCTCATAATAAAATTTCAAGTGGAGGAGTCCTCCACTTTTTTGGTTTCTTCCCCATTTGGGGAAGAGTGTGGTGTTTGGTTAAGTTAGATCTTTCAGTTTTTTGCTTTAGAGTAGTTTATTTTCATCTTGTCGCTTCTCTTTCAAGTTTTGACCAGAGCAAGCTAACTTTGGGATTGTATCCCAAAGGCCACATAGTTTTGTGGTAGCTTCTCGTTCCCCCATCAACATCTTGTGGACATCCAGCTAGCTGGAAGGTTTCCAGGACTGACGGTTTTAGTGATTAGCCTTGTTCGGAGGTTGATCCCACTTTAGAATAAAACTGCTTGGTAGAACACTAGATTTTGTTTTCTATTATCTTCAAAGCATATTTCTTTGTGGTTATCTTTATTTTTCAGTTTCATTTACTTCTTTAAGTTTCACAATCACTTCACTTTTGTAATAAAACGAACAAAGCCTCTTGAACTTGGCCAAATCCAAGTCAAGAGCACTCTCTGTTAGAGAGCATATAGATTTGCACTTTCCCCTTGCATTAGACATTTTAAAGTAGGAAGTCTCTTGAACTGTGGTGTTAAGACTAAGTCAAGAGCGCTCTCTGTCGGAGAGTTGAACAAGTACTCCTAATAATAAAACACTTCAATCCACATTTCCCCCTTTAATTAATTTATCTTGGTCGTTTGTCCAACACCCGTATGCTCTGCCAACCGGAAACGGTTGGGCTAGTACTCAGAAAGGTGGAAGACTTTTTAAGTTCATAAGTGATAACTAATAAAACTTTCACCCCCATAACCAACCAATCCGGAGTTGAGCAATAAGATAAGTTCACTGGGTAATATTCTAGTTGGGGGCACCGGGTTGCCATGTTCAGCCTCTAGTTTGCTGGTTAGCATTGCGCAACCTAACTAGAGCACTGGGTGGTCCGACATGTCCTTGAACGGAGGCACTTGATACTGTCTTTCCGGACACTCTCTTGATATCCTTGGTTTTATCCTAATAATCAAGACCACTAAAATATTCAATTTACAAAGATAATCTGCATAACGATCTCACGAACGACACTTCTTCAAGACCCACACTTTCAGCATCACAGTCCTTACTTTTCTTTGACTCCATAAGGCACTGGTTATCTAAAAGTTTATATATTGATAAGGACCATTTGTCCTTGTGTTTATTTCATCTTGTGAATGCTTTAGTGATTTGTCAAATCTTGAATCATACTGCCATCTTGTTATCTTATCTTGCAACGTGGATTGCTATTATCTGTTGTTCATCTTTATATATTTTTGGTCTCACCACAAGAAAACTCCTAAACAACACCCATCCGCATCATTTCACCAAAAAACACTTAAAAAACACAAGAGCCTTAGACAACTCTTTGTAGGGACTACCCCCCTTGGCTTTGTTAGGAGTTAGCCTAAACGGAGGAGCTAGGATTTAGGTGACAGTACCTAGCTCATTGCTTGCCCCCAAGGCCACACCTCTCCCCACTTTTAGTGAAGAGACAACTTTCGAAAGATTTGCGCTGCTGGTGTGCCATCTGGCAGACAACAGGGCTATTTAACATAACCACTCCATGGCATATGTTATCGAAAAATTACATCCTGTGGAACAAAGCTGCTCCAAAATTTAAACATAAAATATATCTAACAAGCTAGAGTTAATGATTTGAGAATCCTGAAGCTCCTCCCACACAATGACGCCTTCTTCTCTAGTCATCGCTAGTTTTGAGAGTTTGTCGGCCTGTGAGTTATGATATCTATAGACATGCTCAAAGGAAATATTTTTGCAACGTAGGATTTCAGTCCTGAATCTTGTGCACCAGTGCATTAGATTTGAAATTTTCAGAGAATAATCACCACAGACCATTTGATGGTGACTCTTGAGTCGCCAAAAACTTGGAGGTTACTAAGACCAAAAATATTGGCCACTCTTACCACAACCCAAAGCGCCATCAACTCCGCTTTCATACTTGAACCCTCTCCACAGAATAGATGCAGAGTGAAGTAGTGTTGATGGTTTAAAAATAATACTCTCCCTGCTGCACATAATCCAGGGTTGGTTGCCCCATCAAAATAAGCAACATGTCTATCAGAAGGAGGAGAGAATAAACTCACTTTCTGAACCTTAGAAGCCGGCATTGCATAGTCATAAGTAGAGTGCAAAAACAAAAGGAATTCGGGTGGATATATTACATTGAAAGGCTTACTATTTATTATTGAATGCTAAGTTGTACACTTTTTTTTAAAAATGAAGTTTTATTTATTGTTAAATGTTAAGTTATAACATAATTTCCATCTCATATTGTAACACCAAAATCCCACTTTGAAAGAGATGGGACAACTAAACAGTTGTTGTAGATAAGATAGGATATGGACACATTTGGCATTTGCATCAACACTTGATACATGATTTTGGTGTTATAGTTATTATGGTATGACAATTTTAGTAGGTGATTCATCGATTACTATCTCTAGCATAAATTAGCTACTACAACATATTGATTTTCTACTTGGCGTTTCATTTCCCCCACTTTGGGGGTATGCTAGTTATTATTCTTTAATTAACATTTGAACAAACACATGTCGTAGTCATGTTTCCAAAGACGAAAGGGGAATTGTTTTTGGCACTAACTTTGTTCTTACTTTTAGAAAATTCTATTATAGGTTGCATTATAAATGTGATGAGTGCTTAATCTTCAATTTGGTGATAAACAACATGCTTCCATTTTAAAACAATTAATGAGATGATAAGTAATATTCCATTGTTTTGTTCATTTATTTATGTGAGTTTATAAAATACCTATTCATATTAAAATATTCTGAAAAGGATTGGGAAAATTAGCATTCCTGGAATGATTTTTATAATCACATTCAATCTTTTTTTATTTAGAGAGAAATTTGTTTTTTTATTCATAATGCATTCTATTATAATAGGAAATGAAAGTTTAGGGTTTTTGAGGTTGGTGGTGGTGGAAGACAAGTGGAAAAAGAGGAGGGTTTCATTTGATTGCAAATTGTTGAACTTTAGATTATTTGTTTTGAAGTTGAAACCAAATCAAGATAGTTAACGGACCAGGAGATTGCATTGCAAATTGCAGCCAAGTTTAGTTTTATGACGAAGATTACATTGCAAATTGCAGCCAAGTTTAGTTTTATGACGAAGATTACATTGCAAATTGCAGCCAAGTTTTATGATGGTAACCATTGCTAGTCCATTGGCCTATTTATCAAACTTTATTGAAATTTGATATTGTAATATTCTTTGGATTGATTTTAGATTTAGTAATTTTTTAAAAATATTTATATTTTTAAAAAATTTCTAATATTTTTTATTATAAATTTTAAATTGAATTAGAATTATAGGATAATTAGATTGATTTAGTACTTAAATCATATCATAAAGAGAAATGAGGTTAAGAGTTGGTGGGGTTTAGGGGCAATACTTGACTGCAAGCTTTGCAAGTACTTGGATTGAGCTTTAACTCTATCAAAGGTTATATTCCAATCCCATTCGCAACGTCACTTTTGACTGTTTTAGAAACCTTGCACTCAAACCTTGAAAGAAAAACTAGTGTCTGATAAACTTAAAACCTAAAATTTGTGACATGTCCATTGATAACATGCCTTTGATGGACGGTTAATCTAATGAAGTATTAGCTAGAATGTTATGGTGATAGAACACTTTTCCTTTTTCTTTGGCATTTTTGAATAGATGCCAACATTCCTTGGTAACCTTTTGGGTTATCAATTAGGAAGTTATGTCAATACTCTCCTTTCTTGCGGGGAGGATTTCTAAATAAATGTAGCTCACTAGCTAAAAGGTTATGTTCATCAAGCTTTCTTTCCTTTTCCATGGAATATTTGAATAGATGTCAACTTTCCTGGCACTTTCATTTAAAGGGGAATGAGCATACTTGTTAAAATGGAAACATAGCTCAGAAACTCCCAACAATTCTACGACCCAATGAAATTGAATGTTGTGGAGTACATAACCTCATTGAGACAAAACAATGGAGCAAGGAAAAGCATTTGAGCTTGCAGTCCATTTGAGCATCCATTTGAGCATCCACACGTACTAGCAAAGCTCAAAATTGGGTGGAACATCTACTAAAGCACCCATATTTTTAAACGATCCCAAAAAACATTAATCATACATAATTGAGAGTCCATTATACAACAAACAAGTTGGCCTTAGTCTCGGGCATAAACAAAGAGTCATCTCATTGCATTCGACATTGGGTGGAAGATTATCATGAGGTTGGATCCAAACCAATATCAATAATAATTCAAAAAAAATCTACTTTTTCTTCCCAAATTTTCTCTTTCGACGTTTTATTGCACCTTCTAGAACAATTGCTAGTTAATATTTGATTTCAAATTTACATTTACACTAAAAGTGTTTGATTTCAAATATACATCTGATTTAGGATTTACGAAAGTAGTATGAAAGTAATATTTTACCCGCGAAGAAATATGGAGCAAACGAACACTGACTTGACTGTATTGGGAGTACAGAAGCGAATAAATAGGTGGGCGGCCCACTGACTTGACTGTATTGGGAGTACAGAAGCGAATAAATAGGTGGGCGGCCCACTGACTTGAATGGCCGTATTGACTTGACTCCAGAGGAAGAACTATTACAGATCAAGACTCTTCTAAAATAATTTTCACTCCCTGGTTGAAGAAGAGGGCGTGTGATAACCGCTACTCAAATAGTCTCAAAATTTTTTCGGGAGGCACAATTTCATCATTTCTTGTTTTTTTTGTCATTTTAAAATGGGTCAAAATCCTTAAAAACACAGTTCCATGACATGGTTCCATAATAAATAAAATGAAACTACAATTCCGACCACGCTATTCAACCACCACCGACCATGAATTGACAGCACTCCAGTAATATTACATTAACGTGATTCAACAATTTCCATACGCTTTCCTTCAATCGCTGTGCCGCACCCACTCAAGAATGTCCCTACGCTTTCCTTCAATCGCTGTGCCCCACCCACTCAAACGCACAACTCACAGGCTTTCCTTTCTTTATATACTGCTTTACATACACAAGAACGCACAACTCACAGGCTTTCCTTTCTTCATATACTGCTTTGTAAAGGCTTTATAGTCGGAGAGGGAGAAATGGAGCTTCTGATAATGTTATTCCTTTTGAGCATGGCTGCCTCCGTCCCTGCAGCAGCGAAGTCATATTCCCGTGCTCATCGTCCGGAAGATGGTTTATATGGATTAACGCGTCCTTTTGATTCGGTGGAAGAAGATGAATTCATGTCATCATCAATGCAAGCCCACGATAAAAGAGACATCCATGCTCTATTGTCGTTCCGAAAGGCGATAACATCAGATCCACTGGGAAGGCTCTCTAATTGGACGGCCGAGAACTCCGAGAGCATATGTTCTTGGTATGGTATTCGCTGCCGGAAACACAGAGTGGTGGCCATTGAACTTTATGAAGAAGGATTGGAAGGTACTCTTACGCAGTCTCTTGGCAATCTGTCTTCATTATGCACTTTGAAAATTTATGGTAATAGTTTAGCTGGAAGAATTCCGCCCACGTTTGGCCAGTTGAAGGCTTTGCAAGTACTTGACATGAGTTTTAACTCTATCAACGGATATATTCCAGTCGAATTGGGCCTGCTGCAAGCTTTGCAAGTACTTGACTTGAGCTTTAACTCTATCAAAGGTTATATTCCAATCGAATTGGGCCTGCTGCAGAAACTGCGCTATTTAAATCTTGCTTCTAATACTTTGGCAGGAAGAATTCCACACGAGTTAGGCCAGCTTAAAGCGTTGCAAGTACTTGACCTGAGCAACAACATAAATAATGTCGATACAAACCGTTTGAGAATGACTATTACTGTAGAAAGTTTGACTGGAGGAATTCCACCCGTGCTTGGTCACCTTAAAGCGCTACGAATAATGGACCTCAGTGGGAATACTCTGGGCGGTTCTGTTCCAGTGGAGTTGGGCCTGCTGCAGAAACTGGAGCACCTGAATCTTCGTGAGAACGGATTATCAGGCAGTATACCACGTCAGTTGGGTTTACTGTTGAAACTACAGTATCTGGACCTGGGGTTCAATCAACTCGGCGGTCCTATTCCAGTCGAGTTGGGCATGCTGCAGAAACTACAGTATCTGGACCTGGCGGTCAATATGCTCGTCGGTCCTATTCCAGTCGAGTTGGGCATGCTGCAGAAACTAGAGCACCTGATTCTCGACCACAACAAATTCTCCGGCGGCATACCACGTCAATTGGGTAATTTGACACACCTTACACATCTATCAATTTCTGACCTTAATATTTCCGGCTATATTCCTTCTGAAATAATCCGTCTTCCCCTTTCCGATCTCTCTCTTACTGCACTTAACCTTGCAGAAATACCTAAATCCATTCTCTCCAACTTGACAAAGTTGAACACCTTAGATCTCTCTGCTAACCTCATCAATAATATTCCTAAAGACATTGCCAAATTGACCAGGTTGACTTACTTAGATCTCACAGACAACTACATCAGTGACATTTCCGAAGACATTGCCAATTTGACCAAGTTAACCTCGTTAATTCTCTCTGGAAACCTCCTTACCAACATTCCTATAGCCTTGTCAAAATTGACTCAGTTGAATACACTAGCTCTTGATTACAACACTCTCATTGGTAACATTCCTGTAACCTTGGCTAATTTGACTCACTTGACTTTTCTATATCTTGGTCACAACAATCTCACTCATAACATCCCAATGGCTCTTGCCAAATTGACCCAGTTAACTGTATTAGATCTTAATCACAACAATCTCAATGGTAACATTCCTATAGCCATTGCTTATTTGAGTCAATTGACTGAATTACGTCTTAGTGATAATAGTTTCACCGGTGTCATACCTAAAGCCATTACTAAGTTGAAGAAGCTTCAAAACATTATCTTGTCAAACAATAATCTCGCAGGGAAAATTCCAAAAACCATAGGAAAGCTTCATTCATTGGAATCTTTATATTTGGACTCAAACAATTTTATTGGGAAAATCCCATATTCTATAGGTAACTTAAAGTTTCTCAAGGATCTAAGCATATATAATAATAGTTTTTCTGGGAGTATTCCTAGTACTATTAAAAGTTTGGTTTCACTTGAAATGTTAGATCTATCAGAAAACAACTTGGAGGGTCCTATTCCATCAGAGGGCATTTACAATTGGACTTATCTTTATTCTTTCTCTGCTCATTCTAACAACCTTAATGGGACACTACCCTCATCTTTGGTCAAATGTACCAATCTGTTGGTACTAGATTTAAGCAATAATAGATTTACAGGGGTGCTTCCTTCATACCTTGCAAATTTTGACAAGTTGCTAATTTTAAGTGTTGGTAATAATAATCTCCATGGTAGTGTTCCTCAATGGGCCACAAACTTCACCTATTTGTTATTGTTGGATTTATCCAACAATAGATTCAGCGGAAGAATACCATATGATCTTCAAAGACTCCAAGGATTTACGAGAAGTGAATCTTCAACCGGGTACTTCAATGATTTTGTACAGGGAGTTGAAATGATCCTTTACATAAAAGGATTTCAGTATAATTTGTCTTCTATGTTAGCTGGAAACAAAATATTGGATTTGTCCATGAATAATCTTACAGGAGAAATACCTATAAGCATAGGACATATGAATGGATTACGGTTGCTAAATTTGTCTGGAAATCAATTGGAAGGGAAAATACCTGCATCTCTTAGTGAGATATCTAATTTAGAGGAATTGGACTTAGCCAAAAATAGATTGAGTGGAACAATTCCTCAAGAGCTCTCTAAATTATCATTTTTAGCTTCTCTTGATGTTTCGTCTAATAACCTTTGTGGGCCAATCCCAAGAGGGACACAATTTTTTACTTTTAATGAGACTTCATTTCAAAGGAACAAGTGCTTGTGTGGGTTTCCTCTATCACCGTGTAATCAAAAGGATAAGCCAAAGAAAACACATGTTGGAGACAATGCCATTGGGACCAATATTAAAAGAGGATGGTTGAGTCGTGTAGATGAACAAGTGTCTTTGATAGCATTGGGGTTGGGAGTGGGGATCGGGTTTGGTGGAGTTGTTGCTATCTTCATTGTTTGGGACAAAGCAAGGCATTGGATAGTGGGGTTGCCTTCCAACAACACACCGAGACCATTTTATGGCCTCTATAGACTCCCTACATAATTCAATAGCACTTTATCCATATGCCTCACTAGCTTAATCTATGTAATGTGGAATGCCATTTATTCATTTGCCAAGTTATGTTAGTCTATATAATGTGAATTTATGGTATAGTGTTTAAATGTGGGGGAATTAACTTTCTTGAAAAATGTTGAGTAAACTTCAAAGATCTTTTTAAATTTTTGTTAATTATATGTGCTATGTATTGTGAAGTAAGATTGATATTGTTATAATATTTGTCCATTTTTTAAACTATTAAAAACATTATAATATTAATAACAAATATCAAGTATCAATGAAATTTTTTGTAAAATTAATTTTCTTATTAAAATAAGAAAATTGAATGACAATCACATGTTACTAAGTCTTCAAGTTTATTGATATTAAATGAGGGACATGCTATAGTATATTTCTACTCAACTATGTTAAAATAGTTGATTAAATTGCATTTAATAAAAACTTGTTATACTAATGATTCAATTTAATATTATTAGAAAGATGGATTGAAAATAATGTTTAGATAGATTTTAAGTATTATTTTAAAAATGGATCCAAAATAATATTTAGATGGATTTCAAGTATAATAAATTTAATAGCCAATTGGGAGTAGCGCTATTGGTAATGATTAAATAAGATGAGAAGTTATAAATGGAAGGTCACAAGTTGAAATTCCCACTAAATTATTAAAAATTATAGACATAACCAGTAATCGTTCTTCTTCTATCTGTCCATATGTAATCCAAACAAGTTCAAATACTTAAAGAGCTAATCTACTAAAATAAACTTAAATAGCTAAATATATATTAATATTGATTTTATAATGAAACATAATTTTTTTTACACTCAATTAAATAATAAAAATAAAATATAATAGTATTATTCATATCATTAAATAAGAGTTATTATTGCATTTCAAAATTAAATAATTAAAATAAAAAATACCAAATGATTTAGTTCTACGTACAATAATAGAAATGATTTAGTTCTACGTACAATAATACCAAATGTGTTTCCCATACATAATTATCTTTTTAAATTCCATTCCTTTTCCAAGGATCAGATGGTCCTCTTCACACAAGGCTATACTATTATTTAGATGTTGATTATCTTAAACCTTTAAATCCATTGCAATGTAATAAATACTTTAGTTTTCTCTATTTTACAATAAGAAAATGTCAAGTTTTCGTAACACGAGAATAATATGCTTTCGTAACACGAGAAATGTTAAGTTTTCGTGACACGAGAACCCATTAATTACAGGGTTTTATGGTCCATTGTAGAAATTTTTTGTATATATGTTTAGGCAAGGCTTGAATCATAGAGACATAATCCTATTTTTCTTTTTTATATTGTGCTAGCTAGGTCTCAATGTAGTTCATATTTTCTAATTGTAGTTCATATTTTCTAATTATTATTGTAGTTATGTTCTTTCAGTAATATATCATTTTAGCATGTTGTATGTTGGAGCATGGTATCATTCAAAATGTATCCAAACACACTAGTGCATTCTTATAAGAATCGAGGTCTTCTCTTATGATGATAAATGAATTGTTTGTAAAATGAGATTATTAATTAGTTGTAGTATTTTTTTTGCTTATCAATGTATATCTTGTTATGGTGTATGGAACATATTTTCTCTATTATAAACAATAGTTGAATACATCTATTGCAATAACATAATGGTTTAGGTACTTGTAGGATTTTTTTTTTCTCATAGATCAATTTATCCCAATCTTTTAGGTTGGGTAGTTGTCGAAAAGCTATTCTTGCATATCAATATATCTTAATATCTTCAAATTTGACACCATTGGTATTTAGGGACATTGTTGAATTGGAAAATAGTTTTTACATCATACAAAAAAGAGGTAAAACCCAAGCACTCATAGTATGTGTGCAAATGCTACTTTAATGAATGGGACCTAAGTTCCACTATTTTTTCACTCTTTTAAAATGTTATAAAGAAAAAGATTTATCATTCTTTATCTATAAATATTCATATGTGGATTGTTAAAAAGCTTATTCATTCCATTGCTATTTAGTTTTCAATTAGTTAGATACCAAAAAAAATGTAGATTTTATGCATGACTATATCCTTGTGCTAATTGTGGACTAGATAATTGTAATATCCCCAATTTTCACTTGGAATGTATTTAATCAAAATTATGTAAATGATGTAAATTCGCTAGTATGGATTCCTAGTGTGGAGCTCAAGGCCAAGGTTTGAAGCATTTGAGCTTCCTCTCTTTAGGCTATGATGAAAGAATCTAGTAGCTAGAGGGGTATCCCTTAAGTCTTAATATTTTCCATTAATGAGGAATAATTTTATAGCATAGGGTGAGAAAATTTATTGAAAATATTGATAGAGCAATGTAGACATATTTTTCACAAATGTGAGCAATGTATTCTAGTTTAATTAGACATTTTGATCTATATGGACGACAGATTTTGAAGGCCTTTGAGTTCTTTGAAATAACAATGAGGATGGCAATGATTGAATCAAAGACAATAAATAGTCAAGTAGTACATAGATCAAGGGAGTCACTATTATACTCGAATGAAAGAAAATGTAATAGGTATTTTCAGATGAATACAATAGTTCATGAGATGACCATAAAACTTGAGACATGCTTAATTTCAAGAGCATGAAGATCATCTTGATATTGGATGGAATAGTAGCATATACTAAATTCCACTGTGAAAACATTGATCTTGATATAACTCAACGCGAGAAACAAAAAATATAAAGTATTTAGAATTGAATCATTACTTGATATTATAAAACATACTTCGTTACAAAGACAATATTGACAACAAGTCTGCAATAACAATCTCCATAACTAAAATGAGGTATATCTCATATTTTATAGAAAGCTAGAGTAAGTAGTTCATGAGACTATGAAAAACACAAACTAGAAATATAGATTGATTAAACGAGGGTTTAATCCTCAAGATTACAAAATCTACAACAGAGTTTTATTCAAAATCTTTTATGTTTGTGTTCTTCTCTTTGACATTAAATAAAATTGAAAGAACAAGCCTTTTATGCTCTTTCTTCTTCAACTAATTCTTGATTCTTGATAACAACCATTGCTAATAATATGCACAAGTGGATGCTAAAACGTAGCTCAAATTTAAACCATCAACTCCTTCCTCTTAGCTAGGAATATAGGAGGAACATGGTTCCACCTATTTCGCTTCCTTTTGTTGGTATTTGGCACAAAATCTTGTTGTATATCGATAGGATTTTTGCTTGTTAACTTTTCTATTATTATCCATTCATTACTCGTGGGATGATTGAACTCAACCAATTTTTGTAAGATGCATCCAATTTTGTAAATAAATCAAAGGAAGCCAGGGGATGACTTTGATATAAATGTTTAACAACATTTAGTAATTTAGAATTACGAAGTAACCTTTCATAAATATGTTTCCTTTTTAATGGTCATGTCATATCCTGAAATATTTATCAATTATTCCTTTGATTTAATAGATTGCCATGGCAACACTCCAAGGGGAACATATCCCGAATTCTTGCAGTGTCCCTTTTTAAGAATTTGCAAAAACTAGGAAAAATTGCCAATTTTGACCAATTCGACCCTTAGACTAGTCTTGACTCAACTGCTTCCAAATGGCTCCAAATTGTTCCGAATTGGGTATGAATGAGTTTGGGAGGTATTCATACATGTAAATGAGGCTGATGGATGCTTGGACACTCTTAAGACACTTCTGCAACATTAATTTATAATCAAGGAAAAATGATGAACTTTACTAGTCAAATCGAGGTTCACAATCCCTAAGGGTAGGAGACAAAGACGGCTTCCCAAACACTGTAAAACCTTCCCAAATTTAAAAAAAGAGACATGGTGCTGATAAAAGGCTTCAATGGGATCCCCAATTCATCATTAATAAGTTTCTATAAGCTTCCGCAACTCCCATAAATCAAATGTTTGTATACTAGTTTTGACATTGTTAGAAAAACAGGATTGCAGAGCAATAACAATAAACAGAAATGCAAATATAATCACACATACACATTACAAGAGAGACACAGATATATCGTGGTTCACCCAACTTGGGCTATGTCCACACTGAATTTGCCAATCCTTATTATTATTACCGTCCAGCAAGGTGAAGGGATACAACCTGCAGCACAACCGCTGCACTTCCTCTTCTCTGTTTCACAGTCTCTCTCCCGATCTCAGATATCTTTACAATGCATAAAACCTAATACATCATCATCCCTAGCTGTATTACAATGTCTTTATTTTATAAGGGAAATACAATGGGAAAATACCACGGGATACCCAAAACCATGGGCCCACAAAATAGTTGGCTCCGTACAAGGACATGTGGGATGGAACGGAGTCTCGAGAGTGGTGTTCAACACTACACCAACTAGGATGTAGGATAACTGGTGCTCCGAGGTCGCCTCCCAGTGGTTCTCGCGTCCTTAGTCAGAATTTCCCCACACGAAATCCAATTGAAGTGTCGGATTTTCACTTATGTTAAAGGGTGGTTGATTTTATTAGGTGAATATTAAGTTAAATGTGAAAAAATTAATAAGTGGCCACAACAGTTTCTGGTTTCCCACAGGCCCAGGCTGTGAGGCACCTGCAACAATTAATTAATACGAATATGCGAAATAGCAGAAATGACAGAACTCATAATCACTTTTATATTGATCACAGGCCACTTCGAGGGGGCAACCTCCTATGAGCAAGCTCAATACAAATAACTTCACGGTGCCTTCATAGGTCTCAACACACACTTATATACTAATTCTAGGTGCCAATACTATGGGTCAAAACCATGGGCCGTTACAAACTATGGATCAACAATACTACGGGCGACTTACAAAGCATATGCGCCAACAACAATAACACAAACTATTGATCAACAAATACTATGGGACGACTTACAAAGCATATGCGTCCAACAACAACATACTAACAAAGTAAAGACATGGGTTCCTAACATCCCCTCCCCCTTAAAAAAAGCTTTGTCCTCAAAGCTTTAGATGTGGAAATTGTTGTTGAATCTGAAGGAGTGGTTCCCATGTAGCATCCTCTGGTTGCATGCCGTGCCACTGAATTAAGACCTCTGTGATAGAGCGAGAGCGAAGCTGACGCGTGCACCGATTGAGGATGGCCTCTGGCTCCAAAAGGATGGATCCTTCATTATCCAGTTCGGGTAAAATCGTTTGTCCACTGATGTTGGTGCCAAGAACTTTCTTCAGACAAGAGACATGAAAGACTGGATGAATGCGGGAAGAAGGAGGAAGTTCCAATTTATAAGCAACGGACCCAATCTTCTGAAGAA
Source organism: Larix kaempferi (assembly GCA_027924585.1). Taxonomy (NCBI): domain Eukaryota; kingdom Viridiplantae; phylum Streptophyta; class Pinopsida; order Pinales; family Pinaceae; genus Larix; species Larix kaempferi. Next base: position 19,037,109 of record BSBM01000931.1, on the reverse strand, counting down.
TCCGATATGGCCCATAGAACTTTGGAGCGAGCTTATGACGCCCTTTGAGTTTCAAGGAGGATTGTTTGTACAGCTGGAGACGAAGAAAAACCATATCGCCGACTTGAAAAGTGCGCTCCGAATGGTGCTGATCAGCTTGTTGCTTCATGCGATTTCTTTCCATGTGAAGATTGTCCCGCAAAATGCGAAGAATCTGATCGCGGTTGCGAAGGACTGTGTCAACTTCCTGAACTGGTGAACTGGTGGGGGTGTATGGAAGAAGAACTGGAGGTGCTGGACCATAGACTGCTTCATATGGGGTCATTTTAGAGGCAGTGTGGTAAGAGTTATTGTACCACCATTCAGCGAGAGGGAGCCACTTTTCCCACTGATGTTGTTGTTCCGAGGTGAAGCAATGAAGATACGTTTCCAAGCATTTATTGACAATTTCAGTCTGACCATTTGTTTGTGGGTGATACCCTGAATTCATCTTCAGTTTGGTGCCAGTGTGGCGAAATAGTTCTGTCCAAAAATGACTGGTGAAAGTCGCATCACGATCCGAGACAATGGAAGAAGGGATGCCATGAAGACGAAAGATCTGGTCCAGAAAAATTTGAGCAATGGAGGAGGCTGTATAGGGATGGCTGAGAGCACAAAAATGACTATATTTGGAGAGGCGATCAACCACAACGAGAATCACTGTCTTCCCGCCAGATTTAGGGAGCCCTTCAATGAAATCCATAGAAATATCTGTCCAAATCAGTGTAGGTATGGGCAAGGGTTCAAGCAATCTTGGAAGGAGTGTTGTTTCACCCTTATTGCGTTGGCAGGTATCACATTCGGCCACCATTTGTTGAATTGTCCTTTTCATGCCGTGCCAAAAGAAGTTACGCCGTGCTCGTTCATATGTTTTGAGGAACCCAGAGTGCCCTGCCGATGGAGAAGCATGGAGTTCATAGAAGATATCCTGTTGAAGATCTGTGCTCTGGGGAAGCACCAGACGACCCTTGTATCGCAGAGAAGCACCATCCCAAGAGTAATGTGGTACAACAGAAGGGTTGTTGGTCAAGCGTTGGATGATTTGAGATAAGGAAGAGTCATTGACATAACCCTGTTGAACAGATTGCAACCAATTTGGAACAGGCATAGAAATAGCTGAAAGAGAACCTTGGACATCAAATGTGCGAGAAAGAGCATCTGCCACAATATTGTCTTTACCCTTCTTGTAAGTGATCTCATAGTCATAACCCATGATTTTGCTAACCCATTTCTGTTGTGCCGGGGAGGAGACATGCTGGTCCAAGAAATATTTCAGACTCTGGCGATCAGTCTTGATGCAGAAATGATTCCCTAATAGGTATGGGCGCCACTTCTGTACTGCATGCAAAATAGCCATCATTTCCTTCTCAGAGGTAGAGGCAGCTAAATTATTACCTGAAAGGGCTTTGCTGGTGAACGCAATGGGGTGTTCCTCTTGAAGGAGAACAACACCAAGTCCATTGCCGCAAGCATCACTCTCAATAGTGAAGGGCTGGGAAAAATCGGGCATAGCTAGCATAGGTGTAGTACACATAGCTTGTTTTAGTTTGTCAAATGCACACTGAGCAGCAGGTGTCCATGTAAAAGCATCCTTTTTCAATAGAGCAGTTAATGGAGCTGCAATCTTCCCATAATCCTTGACAAACTTGCGGTAGTAGCCAGTCAACCCCAAAAAACCACGAAGGCTCTTGAGTGTCTGAGGCTGTGGCCAATTGTTCATGGCATCGATTTTGGCAGGATCCACGCGAACCCCTTGTGCTGAGATAATGTGCCCGAGATACTCAACATCCTTCTGTCCAAAAACACATTTAGACTGCTTGGAATGGAGATGATGGTCAGAGAAAAGTTGCATGACAAGATCCAGATGCTGGAGAGGTTCATCCCATGTTTTACCGTAGATGAGGATATCATCAAAGAATACCAGAATGAATTTCCGCAAGTAGGGTCGAAATATTTTATTCATTAAGGCTTGGAATGTGGAAGGAGCATTAGTGAGGCCAAAGGGCATGACCAAAAACTCATAATGGCCATCATGTTTGCGGAAAGCTATTTTAGGAATATCATCCTCATGAACCCGAATTTGATGATACCCAGAACGAAGATCCAACTTGGAGAAAAAGTGAGCCCCATGAAGCTCATCAACAACAGGAATTGGAAACTTATCCTCGATGGTGAGGTGATTAAGTGCTCGGAAGTCAATGCAGAGGCGCCATGACCCATCTTTTTTGCGGACAAGAATAACTGGAGAAGAGAAGGAACTAGTGCTTGGGCGAATAATACTTTGCTTCAATAAGTCCCGAACGAGCATTTCAATCTCCATTTTTTGGTGAAATGGGTAGCGATAGGGCTTGATGTTGGGAGGAACGTTGCCAGGAAGGAGATGAATACGATGGTCTTCTGGCCTGGAAGGTGGTAATCCCACTGGTTTAGCAAAGACACCTGTATATCGATCCAGAATTTGTTGTAGATCCAAAGGAGTAGTGGAGACCGCTGATGGTTGCATCTGGATGGAATGGATCTGAGCGATGACACCATGTGAATTCTTCTTGAGGAGTTTTTCCATGCGATGTGAACTGATGATGCTGAGAGAACCTGGTTGTAATCCTGTCAATGTGTGTTTTTGTCCATTGAGGGAAAACTGCATCCAAAAGTCAGCAAAATCCCATAAGATAGGGCCAAGTGTGTGTAGCCATTGAGCGCCCAAAACCACATCACATTCGCCTAAGGGCAAGGCAAACATGTCAGAGCGCAAGGTATAATCTCCCATAGAGATATGCACATTTCGACACTTCCCTTTGCAAGGTAAGGTGCCCCCATTGGCAATCATGACTTCAAAGTTGGAGCAAGGATGGATAAAACAATCATCTTGTTTGGCGATCTGAGGGTCAATGAAATTATGAGTGCTACCAGAATCAATGAGTATTGTAAGAGGAAGCTTCTTGAAGTAACCCCTGACTCGCATTGTTTGGGGGGTGGTGATTCTAGCTAAAGCATGGAGAGATATCTCTCGTTGGTCATCCTGAGACGGAGGGTCAATAGGCGGTTCCTGAATGTCGACTGGGGCATCCAGTGTTTCTGGATCTTCGTCACCAATTTCAGAGGCAGGCGGAGACTCCACATCCAAGAGATAGAGCTTTTGCTGAACACATCTATGTCCTCGAGTGAATTTCTCATCACAATTATAGCAAAGCCCCTTTTCTCTGCATGCTTGCATCTCTGTTTCAGACAAACGCTTGATAGGAGTCGGTCGAGGAGCCTGCGGTATAGGTGGTCGCTGAGAACCCATATTTCGGAAGGGAACAAAAGTGGGTTTGGAGCGTTGTTGGGCTGCAATCTTGTCTTCTGCCAACTTAGCCAACCCTAGGGCTTCCATCATTGTGTTGGGACAGAACATTTTGACCTCAGAGCAGATGGCATCCTTTAGATCACTGATAAAACATCTCCGGCAAAAGTCATCAGACAATCCTTCGGTGTGGTTGGCTAGATTCTCAAATTCGGTTTGATACTCTCTCACCGTGCCAATTTGGCGAAGTTTAGTGAGGGCTCCTGTGAAGTCATCAAAAGCACTAGGACCAAATCGTTGCAAAAGGAGCTGGCAAAAGTCTGGCCATTTGGGCTCTGGGTGAGCCTTGATGTACCAACGGTACCATTGAAGAGCTTCCTATTCCAAGTGAAAGGATGCCAGCGGAACTTTGTTGACATCAAAAGTATTATGCAGACTGAAATACTGTTCTGCACGATAGATCCATCCAGTTGGATCAGTACCATTGAAGCGAGGAAAATCAAGCTTCGGACCACGAAAATTGTTGGAAGAGGAAAACCCATTGTCTGATGAAGACTCGGACTGTCGTTTGTTGTTCATAGCTGAATGTTCAAGATGGAGGCCGAGAAATTTTTCATCCAGATCTTGGAGTTTGGCTTGGATGGCTGCAAGTGCTTCCTCCATGGTTTTTTCTCTTGCACGGGTGACAACCATAGTTTTTGCTCTTGCACGGGTGACAACCATATTTTTTTTTTTTTCCAGACAGACAACCATAAAAGAGTCTTGGTTTATTTTAATTAAAATAAACAGATTGTAAAAGTGAATTATTAACGACTGAGAATCTCTTTTCACATACTTGAGCAAGCTCCTTCGGTTTACTTCGGGAATACATAACTAGATTGATTTATTGTGATTTTTGCAGAAGACAAATAAAACTTTGAAAGATTAATTAAACTAATTAAAAGAAAATCTACTCTACTGGTTAGCACATGAAATAAAAGCAGAAAGTGAAGAAAAAAGTTCACGCCATGAAAATGACGTAGGACCCCAGGGGGAAGGGGTGCATATGTTGAGTAGCCCCCTTGCATTTATTATTAAAGTTACAATCTTTAAGGTGGATACCTTTGGTCATTTTAAATGAGGAACCAAAGGTTAACAATGTTTTCAAAAATTACTTATGTTTATGCGGAAACTAGCAGTTTCCCACAACAACCTCAAATTTTGTGTGGCTAGTGTAAGATAGGTTGGATTGATCACCCTTAATTTATAGCCACATAAAACAAGTCAATGATTGAAATAAATAGGAGCGCTTGTATCGAATTAGAATTGTGAATAGGAAACAAATATGAATTTATTAATTAGTTATAAATTATTTGCATAATGTTTTTCTATTCATTTATTTTTAATGTTACTTGATTTTTATTATTTTCTAAATTTTATGTTATAAAAAAATGAAAACCTAAATCTTTACAAAAGGAAATAAATAATAAAAGATAATATAAAGAAAACTATGTTAAATTTATTTACAATTAAATGAAGAAGAATTAAATTTTTATTAAAACACAACCATTAACTAATTATGCCGTAGGCGTTTCACCACGGAGATGCATAACCTCCACGACAACTAGATTCCTCTCTCATAGAGCAAATGGAAACCTGCCACGTGGATGGTGTCGTCCTCCGCTGCTGCTGCTCCCCGTGTCGCCACTTCCCCTCCACTCCCATCGGCCCTCCCCACCTCCACTCCCATCGCCACCCCCGTCTCTTCCCTCGTTGCTGCTCCACGCAGCTCCCCACTTCCCTGCTCCAAGCAGCTTGCTGCTGCTCCACCCAATGTCGCTTCCCTCGTCTCCTCCCTTGCTGATGCTCCACACAGCGACCTCCACCGCGCCATCCACTACCACGTCAGCCACCCTGCCATCTTCCATTCCCCACCTCCACCTTCGCTGCCCATCACTGCCAAAAAAAAACCCGCTACTGCTACTCCCCCATGTCGCCACTTCCCCTCCACTCCCATCGGCCCTCCCCACCTCCACTCCCATCGCCACCCTTGTCTCTTCCCTCGCTGCTACTCCACTCAGCTCCCCACTTCCCAGCTCCAAGCAGCTCGCTGCTTCTCCACCTAGCGTCGCTTCCCCCGTCTCCTCCCTCGCTGATGCACCACACAGCTCCCTCCATCGCGCCATCCACTACCACATCAGCCACCCTGCCATCTTCCATTCCCCACCTCCGCATTCGCTTCCCACCCTTTCATCGCTGCCAATAAAAACCAAAAAGGCGCTTCTGCTTTGGAGATCTGAGCTCTATGACATGGAATGCTACAAACTAGCAGCTACTGGTAGATTTCAGAAAAGAATCAATGGATGCAAATTTGAATCCGTGGTTGTGGAAGAGTTTAAGAAGCACTAATGGAAAATCCAGAGTAGCTATCACAAATTCCTCGATTATAAGGAAGAAACCTTGGCTCTCGACGCAACCTTCCTTGGCAAAAGAGAGGCTCTGTGCCCTTCTAAGGCTTGTGTACAAAGAATTTTCTCCTTTCACCTTAAAGATGCTTGAGGATTCGAAGATCCATACTATAGAGAGAGGCCACGTCCTGGAAGTGTTGTACTACGCTATTGTTCCTGTAAAGGAGGCTTGACAGCGCAACAACTTATGAGAAGGTAGTAGAAAACGTATTAGAGATTAGATGACAGGTAGTAAAGGAGGCTTGATAGCTACTTAGAACGAAACTACCCAAAAGAATGTGGGCTCTTCCTTGAGGATACCTATTTTTGTTCATGCATAGTAGATAGGTAAACAAGCGTTGAAATCGAGAGGAAAATATAGTCGCGCAAGTGACTTGACCGAAACTATTTTTCTTTCCTTTCACTTCATCCTTTGCTAAACAAGAATGTTACATTGTAAATTGGAAAGAAATTGCAGAACTTGTCCGTCTGTTTAGAGGTTTATAACAAAATAGTTAAAGATTATACTATTCTATCTAGGGGAAGGAATTAATAGCCTATTAGCCAGCCAAAATTCACTCTAAACTGAATAATTTCAATTAGTACGGGAAGACTACAACTTACAGGATGAAGCAAATGTCTAGGAAGGAAAATATGGGGTATGTGATTTCTTCGTTGTTTGTTTCTTTCGAATAAACAAACCATATGCAATGAGTCACTTAGCGTAAAGGCACTTCGAGTCACTTAGTGTAAAGCATGCCATAGCCTGTTTATGGCACATGGAAGTTGGAACCAAGAGGTAGTTGCACAAAAAAACGAATAAAAACTCAATTTTGTGTAAATTTTGAGTTGCATAACCTTCTACTTCCAAGTATGGGTAGCATCGGTATTGTCACTAAAGGCATAGATTTGGTGATGCCATTGCTAGGGAAGAGTAGAAAAACTGGTGATATGGTTAGACAAAGGAATATTTGAAAGATTGCATTGAAGTAATGCGAGAAGTTGTGGGTTCCTTCATGGAATTTGTTAACAGAGAGTGTAAGTTTGCAAGACCATCATTTGCCTTCCTCGAACCTAAACTTCCTCTTTACCTTGGAGAACCATTAGGGGTATATTCACCAAACGTAGAACGTCGAAAGGAAAGCTTATAAGGCGAAAGAAACAAATGAGTAATTCGCTAGGGCGAGAGAAACATATGAGTAATTGACTAAGTCCATTTTATACCGGACTGCAAGCATAACCTAACCTTTTTCATTTGTGTACCTCTGAGACCATACCATAGTGAAAAATTCACAGGTTTCTGGTATTTATCCCGCTTTACCAATATTAGGTGGGGCCCTTCTTCTAATGTTGAGGAACGAGGGGGAAAGAGAATACATTCACCTCCAACACAACTTATGCTACAAATCTCTCAAGCATAACATTGGATGCTGTCGTTTTTTGCTTTCCCTTCATCTGAAAGAAAAAAATCAAACCAGAATCCCAGTTCTCTCAGACGACCATGAATATTTCAATCATATAAAAACACAGAAGCACCGAAATAATTACCTCTGCAACTATATCGCCATAATTAATAACGTAAATCATGCAAGTTCATGATCACATGGATCCATCAAAGAGCCTTCGATATGGATCTTCTCCCCGGTGATGCGGACACACACTTTGGATTCTTTTGGTGGACAGATGGTAAGCGTGTTGTGCAGATCCTAATTGCTATAACTAGACAGGAGCCGTATTAGATATGCTTTTCTGCAAATCATGTACACATTGAAGCTTTAATGGTCGCCAACTAGAATGAAGTGCTTCTTTCTTTTGTTGATGTATCTGCATAAGGTGGAGGCAAACCATTGTATACGTGCTACCAAGGCATTGCATTATATTTTGTAAGCCATGCACATACGGAGTTTACCATAGCCGAGTGTTATTAAGCCCATTAATAATTCGTATGCATGGTCTAAAGCAAGCAAGATACATAAGCAAAGCCATTGCCAGCCTTTAGGTTCATAGTCTGAATATGGTTGTTTCGATATGAGGCTAAATAAGGTCTCCGATTAGGCGAAGGGTATTGGTAGAAAGACAAAGCAAGGACTAAAACTTTAGCATACAATGATTTGGAAACAACGCTGGTACTAATACAGTAAATCTATGTTGATTATATTACAAAGAAATAACAATAACAAAGAAGTATAAGATTTTATTATATAATTATAACTATATAAATATAACAAGATTTTTTAAAGATATTATATAGTTTGATAAATAATGGTAGCTATTAAAAAAAAGTAGAGGTTAAAGAAACATAAGGAACAATATTTTAATTTTGAAATTTCACAAATTTGAAGATAAATTCTTAGTTTTAGAAAATTTGTCAAATAAATAATATTTTTCTTGGATTTGCGACGCAGCTAAGTCCCTGTCAAATGGTAGTAGGAGATATTTTTGCATTTTAGGTAATGTTGATGAACTGGACATGACAATCGACGTTGAAGTTGAATAAGAACTCGATTTTGTGTAAATTTTAAGTTGCATACCCTTCGACTTCCAAGTGTGGGTAGCATCGGTATTGTCACTAAGGGCATAGATTTGGTGATGCCATTGCTAGGGAAGAGTAGAAAAACTAGTGATACAGTTAGACAAAGGAATATTTAAAAGATTGCATTGAAGTAATGCGAGAAGTTGTGTGTTCCTTCACGGCATTTGTAAACAGAGAGTGTAGGTTTGCAAGACCATCATTTTCCTTTCAGGAACCTAAACTTGCTCTTTGCCTTGGAAAACCATTAGGGGTATTTTCACCAAACGTAGAACGTCGAAAGGAAAGCTTATAGGGCGAGAGAAACATATGAGTAATTCACTAGGGCGAGAGAAACACATGAGTAATTGACTAAGTCCATTCTATACCGGACTACAAGCATAACCTAACCTTTTTCATTTGTGTACCTCCGAGACCATACCATAGTGAAAAATTCACAGGTTTCTAGTATTTATCCCGCTTTACTAATGTTAGGTGGGGCCATTATTCTGATGTTGAGGAACAAGGGGGGAAGATAATACATTCACCTCCAACACGACTTATGCTACAAAGCTCTCAAGCATAACATTGGATGCTGTCGTTTCTTGCTTTCCCTTCATCTGAAAGAAAAAAATCATACCAAAATCCCAGTTCTCTCAGACGGCCATGAATATTTCAATCATATAAAAACACAAAAGCAACGAAATAATTACCTCTAAAACTATATTGCCATAATTAATAACGTAAATCATGCAAGTTCATGATCACACAGATCCATCCCAGAGCCTTCGATATGGATCTTCTCCTCGGATGCGGACACACGCTTTGGATTCCTTTGGTGGATAGATGGTAAGCGTGTTGTGCAGAGCCTAATTGCTAGAACTAGATAGGAGCCATATTAGATCTGCTTTTCTGCAAATCATGTACACAGTGAAGCTTTAATGGTTGCCAACTGGAACGAAGTGCTTCTTTCTTTTGTTGATGTATCTGCATAAGGTGGAGGTAGACCATTGTATACGTGCTACCAAGGCATTGGATTATATTTTGTAAGCCATGCACATACGGAGTTTACCATAGCCGAGTGGTATTAAGCCCATTAATAATTCGTATGCATGGTCTAAAGCAAGCAAGATACGGAAGCAAAGCCATTGCTGGCCTTTAGGTTCATAGTCTGAATATGGTTGTTTTGATATGAGGCTAAATAAGGTCTCCGATTAGGTGAAGGCTATTGGTCGAAAGACAAAGCAAGGACTAAAACTTTAGCATACAATGATTTGGAAACAACGCTATTACTAATACAATAATACCGTAAATCTATGTTGATTAAATTACAAAGAAATAACAATAACAAAGAAGTATAAGATTTTATTATATTATAACTATATAAATATAACAAGATTTTTGAAAGATATTATATAGTTTGATAAATAATGGTAGCTATTAAAAAAAAATAGAGGTTAAAGAAACATAAGGAACAATATTTTAATTTTGAAATTTCACAAATTTGAAGATAAATTCTTAGTTTTAGAAAATTTGTCAAATAAATAATATTTTCCTTGGATTTGCGATGCAGCTAAGTCCCTGCCAAATGGTAGTAGGAGAGATTTTTGCATTTTAGGTAACGTTGATGAACTGGACATGACAATCGACGATGAAGTTGTGCATGTTGATGAAGTGCACAATGTTGTGGCGCAACGTGCAACAGATGGCATTGAGAAATTAAGCATAGTGCAACATAACATAGGAGGGGACACCACTTTCATGAGTATATTGTCATATAGCTCTTCAACCCTAAAGGACTAACAAATATGTATGATGTGAATGAGAGTGGTTGGAGTGGCATGGTACCTATAGTACTTTCGGCATACAAAACTACATATAAAAAGTTGTTTCATTAAACAACATCCAAGTTTGTATATGGACAATAGACAATTGCACTCCTAGATTTAAGTGCTTAAATTGGACCTAGCGAAAGCAACTGAGAATTGATTATCAAATCAACAAAAAAAAGCAGCAAAGATGTTTTTTACTTTATGACATCAAAGTTAAGTGAAAATCATGAATGCAGAGAAGAACTTCAATATGTTGTAAAATGAGAGAAAGTTGTATGTACATAGACACGGGGTAAATTTTGTAACATATGGCAAGTTTCTTGAGCATTGATGTCTCGGTCAACAATTGCTTTTAAGTTCTAACGATGATAGGCATATGAGGTTGAGCCATGTGGACATGATGTAGCTGTGATTCTAGGTTATATGTTCACCAAAATGCAAAATTTCAACATGCTCTCATTAATACCTATTGTTTATCCATTGAATATTTACTATTCAAGGCATTGTTATCAGATTGCATTTAGCATGCCGATTTCAATCTTAACCATTGTAGGAGTGAATCTCTTTGTACATTCTAGAATACTATGCACTTGCAAATAGGTACATAGTCTCAACTTAGCATAAATAATTTCAACTTTTTTTTGTTGATATCCATTTTGTGCACTTATCGATGCTTTTATTTTTATTTGAATAATTTGCTCATAGATATATGCAAATATATGGGCAAGTTAAATATTTGTTTGGAGGTCTCTAAAATGAAATTTGAGCTCACACATCAAAATGGGTGATTTCATATTAAAATATCAAATGCAAGTTAGTTTGTCTTCTTATAATGAAGTGAGAGAGAGATGTACAATATCTGAAGATAGACATAATGGCTTAGAGGAGATAAAACTTGTTCATGCATTTTGAATTCACATGCCTGTTGTGGCCATGCTTAACTTGTAAAATTTTAAATGGTGGTCATCGTGGAAGATTTGAGATAACATTTTTCATGTTGCGTTTGTCTAATTGCTCGAAGATTCATCAAACATTATGGTGTGATATTACCACCGTTAGTAATACAATATGTTTATTAAAGTGTTATGTGATGTATTTATAAAATATAATATTTAGTGAGATACAAATGGAAACAAGCTAGATTGGAGCTAATATTGTTTTAAGACATTACACCACCACTAAACCATATTCATTATAAAAAAAATAGACCAATAGTCATCAACTGCAACTGGACAAGAACAATGAAAGAATGACATCAAGTTGAATAATAAAATTAATGAAAGTATATATATAACTACATTCTTCACTATATGATGATTTGGTCCATCAGATGCAATAGCCGATTATGAATTATGGTAGCATTTATGCTTAACTATGTTATTTGAATGAACTTTATACATGTTATTATTATTCAATTATAAGTAGTTTGTTAAAATTCATGACAATCACTACTTGCTTATTATTATCTTCCGGTCTTGGAATATTGAACTAGAAAAAATTAACTCTTAATTAATAAAAACCATTTTAAATCTTATTCGATGAACAGACTATATCATTTTTTATATAATTTATAAAATGAGTAAAATTTAAATATTAAATTAAATATTATGAAAAAATATATATATATATTGTTATTTGATATAATTGGATGTTGTACATTGTTCCATGTATAGAAATAACGCTAAATGAGAATAGAAAGTATGTAATTTTATGAAAGACGTTATTAACTATGTTGAAAAGGAGATATTGGTTTTTTGGAATATTATTTATTGATAATTGAATTTTATAAGGTAAATTTTATTTTAGGCAAAAAGGTTAATTAGCTACTTGCATGCATTTACCTTATGTGAAAAATACAATTGAATGGAGAAACAAACTCTTTATTGCCTTTCTGCTTATTGCACTACTTTCAACTTATACACAACTTACCTTCAATTTTAATGGACAAACAAAAAATAAATTGCATTGATGTTTACAATCATTATAATTTTTCTTAATTATTTTATTAATTTTCTTCAAAATGTTTTTTTTAATTCTTTTCTTTTGAAAGATGTTTTTTATGTTTTTCTTGGAACACCTTTGAAATATATACTTTTTTTCTTTTCTATAAAGATAGAAATATATTTAGTTGAAAATATTTTAAAATTTTAATTTTGTTTATCTTTTTTCCTGAAGATGTTTTTTAGTTTTTTATATTTTCAATAAAGATATAAATATATTTAGTTGACATTTTTAAAAATTTGTATTCTTTTCTATAAAAATATAAATATCGGGGTTGGCAGGTGCGGGGCGAGTAATTCTAGACTCCTTGGGGAACAAGAAGAAAGACTTCGCCTGGGGCATTGGGAGGAAGACCAACAATGTAGCAGAATGGTTAGGACTCATTAAAGGTTTGGAGATTGCAGCCACCCGGGAATTAAGAAACTTGCAGTTCTCGGAGACTCTGTAGTCATTATCAGAGAAGCCAAGCGTATTATTTCTAAATGGAAAAGTCCCATCTCCAAAATGCACCACCTCCTCCAATGCATCAGTATTGAATTTCATAAGATCACCTTCCTTCATATTTTGTGAGGACTAAATGAGAAAGCAGACAAGATGGGGAATATTGGAGTCGAGCTTGCTTATGGCACTCTAAGGCTTGATGAGGATAGTTTGGAAACTTCTTGGATTCCTTAAACCAAGAGTTGGAATTTGGGCTAAGTCCAAAGACCCTACATCTTCCCCCTCCCTCATTTATGGACACTCCACATTTAATTAGCATCATAATTAACATTTTTTGGGATTTCTCCCTTGGAGAATCGACAGCTCTCTTCCTCCTCGATTGTGCCTCTCGCATGCATGAAGTTAATGCCCCTCAGTGTACTGCCAGTTGGATGGCATGCAGGCTATATGGATTGTTAAAACCCCGTCTATGGGCTTCCCTCAGAACTTACTCCTTTGTTTTACATTTTCTTGCTGCCCTTCTCGGTCTACGTTTGCAGTTTGTTAACTCAAATGGTCTCTGTGTTGGTAACATGGCACATCATGGAGACGGGCGTGGTGGGAAGCACTATTGCCGTGGCATTGGTAGTTACCAGGGGGATGAGAATCCCACCTGTGGAAGATGTTGCAAGCCGGGAGATGCTCCAATGCTAGGTGTGGCAGGGGAGCACAGCCTGAGGAAAGATGGGATGATTCTGCAGAATTTGAGCTGCACCTAGGACTTGGTCCCTGTCAAAGACATGCAGGGGTAGGAAATGTTATTGAGCAAGACGAGAAACGTAATATCTCTAAGTTTGAGGTAGAGTTCCTGGATCGTTTGTAGGATTTGGAGTTGCAGGTGAGGATGGTCCGTGGTCAGGAAGGTAATTTCTCGTCTTTATAACTTTGCAACTGCTTCTCACTCTGAGGTTAAAGCCCTGAATATATGTGTGGCCGAAAAGATAGAGCACTTGGAGGAAACCTTGGGTCTTGCCTACCCCCACAAGGTTCGGAAGCTCAAAGTAACAGGTAGCGAGCTTGAGAGCATCAACCGAAAGATGGAGAAGCTGTAGAATTTCATGGCTACAGCTGGTAACTTCGTGGACCTGAGCACTGAAAAGAACAAGGTTGTGGACTCTATGGGCACGACCATGGACGTTGGTCCTCACTAGCAGTTTATCTTCACTAGCCACTAGTTGGCTTCCTAGTTCATTTATGTTTTCTATGCTTTATAACACTATGCACAGGAACTAGACTCTAGTTTTTTGATGGCATCTTGGATGGGCTCAATGCCTAAATTTTGTACAAGGAAAACTACCCGAAATGTATTTCTTTTGCATACTCCTCCTAGGACAGTTTGTTAGATGTTTTACTTTCAACAAGACAGAAAGGTATCATGCTAATTACCAGCTGAATCATGATGAATTTGGATTGATGGTTGTCTTCCTTTCATGGGAGCAATCAGATTAGTCTATTTTGATGTAATCCTCTTTTTATATATATAATCAAAGCAACTAGCCGTTTCAGTTAAAAAAAAAAAAAAAAAAAATTGAGTTAACAATTTTTTTAAATTTTTATTTTTTTCTTAATTATTATTTATTTTTTATTTTTTGGAACACCTTTGAAATACGATTTTTCTTTTCTTTTCTATAAATATATAAATACATTTATTTGACAGTTTTTAAATTTTTATTTTTCTTCTTTATTATTTTATCTTTTTGTTCTGTAGATGTTTTTTGTTATTTTTTTGGAACACCTTTGGAACATTTTTTTTTTCCTTTTCTATAAAGATATAAATATATTTAATTGACAATTTTTTAAAATTCAAATTATTGAAAAAGACAAATATATCTTTTCCAGGAATTTGAATTTAAAAATTCCTAGAGAAACATTTCCATTCCTTTCAGAATAATACCGTGCTTAGTGATTTGTTTCAATTTCATATTGTTACGAGTGACATGGTGTTCATTATAAACATTTTTTCCTATACTTTTATTTATTTATTGCTAAAAAAGCATTTCCATTCCTTTCAAAAGCATATCATGCTTAGTGATTTGTTTCAATTTCATATTGTTATGAGTGGAATGTTGTTCATTATGGTGTGCTATGGTGTTCATAGTCATTTCCGACACTACAACCTATATGAAGTTTTGGCTTGATCACGGATTAGATTTCGTGGTGTAGTTTGACGAGAAATTTAGTGTTGTCTTATAAGGCATTTGAGTTTCTTGGTATTCCTTTTAGATAAATATTTCTTCATGATAATATGGGACAGTAACTTCCTCAATTGTTTGTTGCTTTTTATCTTCTTGAAAATCTTTTTCATACTCACTTTTGTAATGATTTTTCCCTTCAAGTTCTTTATCGCAACAATATTCTAGAAGAAACGAAACTAATTTGGACTCTTTATTATAATGCAAGAGGGCTGGATTTGTGGTTGCATTTGTTCCCAATGAATATTCTGGTGTTGGCATGCATGGTTTCACTCATAGATGAGCACAAGGATATAAACTATTCTGGATTTGTAGTTGCATTTGTTCCCAATGACTATTCTGTTGTTGGAATGCATGGTTCACTCATAGATGAGCACAAGGATATAATGTATTTCATTAAATTCAAGGGTTAGGTATGCAGTTCAAAACATCAAGGAAGATTTGATTACATATCTTTGCCTTTTAATGTCCATATGGAGATTTTCATGCACTCTCATATTCATAAGATCACATATCTAAGAGTGATTATTAGCAAGATCTCATCAAGGAACTTTCAAGATGAAATGAATTGAAGCGAGGGTGTACCGTGATCAATGACCTTGTTGCTGATATTGTCTATCATGGCTATTGTGGTTGTTGGTGAGACACCTTATGCAGAAACAAATGGGGACAATCTGAATTTGACAATTCCCTTAGGTGGAGGTAACACGATTAAGAACTTTTGTGGTTCCTTCAAATGTCTTGTAATCTTGATTTTGGCCTAATATTTTCGAGAAAAGGGTGAGTTTCCAACTAAGTACAACTCATGCTTTTACGACAAAACATGTCGCAGTTGTTTTGTGACTTTTCGCATCATTTTGACGAATCTGCGCCGAGAGTTTCACATCGGTTGTGCGAGTTGCGCTGACAGTTTCGCATCATTTGAATGAGATACACCGATCGAATAACGACGAAATTTTCCACCAAAAGTAAATTGATGCCAACGTCAGTATAAGACAACAAAGGTCACCAACCGTTTCACTGCAAATGAGCGAATCACACCGACCGCGGATAATTACAAGAGATCAAGGACGAGCCTTTCACACAAGGAGCTAGATGCGAGGGTTGATAGATGTAACCATGAATAGATGAGGGATGATGAAACTCCTAGAAATGGAATAGTAGGGGCAAGAGAAGGAAACATTACTATAGAATTGCCAAAAGCGAATCCCCCCATTGTTTCAACTTGAAAAAAGAGAATTGCAGGTCATACATGAAATCCCAAATGGCATCAACTGGATTTACTGATGTTTTCCACTGCCTTGGTTGCTGTGGTGAATACAAAGTTTCCAGAAGTTGGTAATCTGCTTTTGAGAAGAATTATTTTCCAGCTTAAAAGGGCATTCGAACGCAACGACAAGGTTGGTTTTCCTTTATCTTATTAGCTAATTTTTGGCCTTGTCAATTCTTGTTTTATTTTGAAACTATCTTTTGCATGATATGCTTATTTTCTGTTTAACTATTATGTAGCCTCTGTTATTGGCAGCAACAAAATTCATAGCTCATCTAGCAAACCAACAAGTTGCACATGAGATCATTACTTTGGATGAGCTAAAAAATTGAGTCTATTTTATTCTGATTGGAGCAACAAACCGCCAAATAGTATTGACCCATCCCTTAGAAGGTTTGGAAGGTTTAAGTTGTGTATAAAAACACTATGGTGCAATGTTGTCTTTCTATCTTTATTTGTTTATTTATAGTAAATAGTGTATAAATAACATGTTAAGAATTGTTTGATAGTTTGTTGAGGTGCCCAATGTTTGGAAAATGTCAAGAGGAACCTTCAAACGGTAAATCACCAATGTTTCAATGTTGTTTTGTAGGCAGTTGTTTTATGGATCACCTTGTTGTAGGAAGACTCTGCTTGCAAAAGCCATTGCTAATGAGTGTCAAGTTGATTTCATTAGTGTAAAAGGCCTAAAATTATTAACAATGTGGTTTGGAGAAACTTAGGTTAATGTACAAGAGATTTTTGACAAATCTCGACAATCCGCACCATGTATCTTGTTCTTTGATGAGCTTGATTTTATTGCCGCATAGGTCAGATGTCGTATCTTTGATTGGCGTGGTACTTGAGCATAGATTTACCCCTATCTTTGTTTCTTCTACCTTTCCTCTTTTCCTACCGACGTTCACTTTGCCCCTCCAGAGGCAAATGCTACTATTTACATATATACTAATTTCATTTGATTTGTTTTATTACTAATATAATAACTGAAAATCAAAAGTTAAATATCCTAATTAACAAAATAAAAACAAAATACTAACTAATTATGTAGTTATTTACATAAGTGATAAGTGTAAATAAAGAAAAAAAAATAAGAGAGAAGTGAATCCTTTTATGTCTAATTTATGTTTTGTTAATAATATTTTTTCAAAAGTTAAATATCCTAATTAACAAAATAAAAACAAAATACTAACTAATTATAATTATGCAGTTATTTATATAAGTGAAAAGTGTAAATAAAGAAAAATAAATAAGAGAGAAGTGAATCCTTTTAGGTCTTATTTATGTTTTGTTAATAATATTTTTTTGAAACATATTCTATTACTTTATTTATATGTATTTACAAAATAAAATAAAATAAAGTAAAAAAAAAAAATTACATAAAATAAAATATAAGAATTTTAATAAAAATATGTAGCCAACATAAAAATTTGAAATGTAAAGCAAAAAATCCAAAATACAATATAAAAAGTTAAGAGATATGTATGTAAAAGATTATAAATTTGAGGTAAAAAGATATAAAAAAACCGGAAATAAATGAGCCGCAAGAATGACTTTCTTTATCTTTATTGATAAAATATTTGTACATTTCTCCGGAAATAGCTCTGCGAAGTTTTGGATAAGGTATAATTCTCAAAATCATAAAGAATGGAATGTAAGAAGTAGCCGTTGCTCTTAATCAAGATATGATCAGCGGATTGGAAAGCAGTCTCCATTAAAGTCAAAGTCTTACATTTCCAGCCTTCTGTCATAAAAAAAAAAAGACTGAGAATGCCGATTGTGATGCAATGGAATCATTTCTTGTAGATTCGGCTGCTCCAGTACCAGCCCTATAGCCCACCTTGATCCCCCAAAACTCATTAGAAACTTCAAGTATTCGTTTTGCAATCTTTTGGTAAACCTTAGCAACAGTATTTATGAAGGCCTCTTAGAAATCTTTGATACATTCTCATATGAGGAAAGCAAATCTAGATGAAGCAACAGTGACTTTTATCGGTCCTGGATGTCGAGACTTTAACTGGTTAAAATTGCAGCATTATGGAACTGGATGTTAGTTTTTCTTACTTGTTTAGCATAATAACATTAAACAATATAATCACTGAAAAAAAGACAAGCACAACAAACAAAAAGAACACAAAATTTCTCTCGGGGAAACCACAAGAGAGAAAACCCCGACAAAACTTCATCAATATAGAATTCACCAAGTACAAGATAAAACCCAAGACAAAACAACTTCTCTCCTTCACTTGTGCGAGCTCCTCTCTCTCCTATGCAACCTTGAGTGAGTGAGATGAATGTTACAAAATGAGCAACTCAATCCCCTATTTATACTTTACAATTGACTTGACCTTTTACCAATTAGGCCGGCTCTAACTCACCTAACTGGGCCAACCTGTACTTTTACAATAAAATATTCTTTCTAGATCTTTCCAAGCCGACCTAATCAATTAGGGTTTTACATTGACTCTTTCAATGACTCTTACATTATTAATTACATCAATGACATATCCCGAAGGAGGAATACAATAATACAAAAGACAAATACATTTAGAATATCTTCCGTAGTTACATTTCCTTAACACTCCCTCTTAACTAGGAAGGTATTCTGCGGGCAACATCAATATCATCAACAACTGTCCACCTGACTTGTGAATCTCTATATGTCGTCGGAATTTTTGGATCATCATATGTCTAGGGTATCACATCACACGCTGGAACATCATCATCGTCTGCTGGAACATCATCATCAACAACATCCTTTGCTAGAACATCATCAACAAAATCCTTTGTTGGAACATCATCAACAACATCATCTGCTAGAACATCATCATCAGCAACATCATTTGCTAGAACATCATCATCAGCAACATCATCTACTGGAACATTATCATCAGCGATATCATTTGCTGGAACATCATCATCATCTCCTGGAATATCATTGTCAACAACATCCTTTGCTGGAACATCATCATCATCTCCTGGAATATCATTGTCAACAACATCCTTTGCTGGAACATCATCAACAACATCATGAGTGTGTGAACACTGGAACAACATCAATCATCAATCGACATGTACTGGAACACAATCATCAGTAAATGGATACTGGAACAACAACAACAATCATCAGTAACTAAATACTGGAACACAATAATCAGTAAATGAATACTGGAACAACAACAACAATCATCAATAACTACTAATACTGGAACAACAATATCAATCATCAGTAAACAAATACTGGAACAACACTATCAGCCAGCAAGTACTGATCTTCAGTCACCAAGGACTGGCATTTCTATCAGTCAACAAGTATTGATCTTCAGTCACCAAGAACTAGCATGTGTCACCTAAGGACAATAACTCTATCAGTCGACAAGTATTGATCTTCCGTCACCCCTGGATAGGCATCCGTCACCTAAGGACAAGAACTCTATTAGTCGGCAAGTATTGATCTTCTGTCACCTCTGGACATGCATCCATCCCTAAGGATATGAACTCTATCAGTAAGCAAGTACTGATCTTTTGTCACCCTTGGACAGGCATCCATCCCTAAGGATAGGAACTCTATCAATCGGCAAGTACTGATCTTCCATCACCCTTGGACAGGCATCCATCCCTAAGGATAGGAACTATGTCAGTCGGAAAGTATTGATCTTCTGTCACCCTTGGACGGGCATCCATCCCTAAGGATAAGAACTCTATCATTCTCTCTTTCAAGAGAGGTCCCTCTGGACCACACCAAGATTGTCTCGAAAGTATTCAAACTTTTTGCGAGACAGAGGCTTGAGTCAACATATCAACAACTTGTTCCTCTGTAGGAACATACTTGAGCTTCATGACTCCCTTATGCACCATATCCCAGATATAGTGAAACTTGATATCGATGTGCTTCGATCTATCATGGAACAAAAGATTCTTCGTCATCTTGATGCAACTCTTGTTGTCACAGAGTATATCCGTAGCATCAATCTCTGCATCGAACAATCCTGCCAACATCTTGCGAAGCCGCGTTGCTTCACTACAAGTTGAGCATGTAGCAGTCACTCCCTCTGAAGCAGAGCTTTCCTGAGCACTATCCTCCCTCTGCATCTTGTACTCCCTGCATTGGGACATTCTTCACGGGAGTGACTAGTAGCATTCTCTTCTGATGATCTTCTGTGTATCCATCTATGTCATCTTTCAAGGTCACTGGATACCAAGATCTCAAACTCTGTTGCATGTTCTCTCTCACACCCATCCATGAGCTCCTCATCTTCAACCTTGTAGCAAAGGTTGATATCTCATCACTCCAGGTGATCATCCTATCCCATGGGTGCCTTCTGAGCCCATACAAAGTCTTCTTCAATCTGCACACATGTGGTTCTCTGTAGAGAGTCCTGAGTCCTGGAGGTTGCTCGATATCATCTTCTACTTCGATTACACCATCTATCTAGTGTAATATCCACCACTAAGGAAGTGTGTTTGGCCGCTAGAGCAACATCTCGTCATTGTCGACTCCCTCTTTCTGAGAGAACCCTTGCTTTGTACTTATGTAGTGAGTCTTCATAGGTATTGTTCTTCGAAAAAAATCTCATCATTCTTCATTTGTAGGTGTTCACGATATTTCCTACAAGTCAAATTCAGTTGCATGGTTAGAAACATTTCATAGTTTCCAAAACATATTAATAATTACAAATTCTTATGCATAGTTCACACAGTCTTGCAACTATATTAGCCAATGCTTCAACACAACATTCATCATATCCCGTATTCATACGGTAACTTTCTAGATGCCTTCCATCTCTACCAAAACATTATTAAGAGCGTGCACTGCTCCCAATATGTCAGCAAAGAGGTTTCATTCTAGATAAGTAGCAATGGAATGTCGTATAGCACCATAGGCTACTTACCCATTACATGCATATTATTAGTATTATGTTCATCAATGCAAACTCTCTAACATGCATAATACACATCCTGAATTAGGAATATAAATATGTACAAAACTGGACAATATAGAAAATAACAATTCAAATACTTATCTTTGTTTGTTTGTTAGGATCTTTCTGTTGACCACAATACCTCACTAAGAGGGGGGGGGTGAATCAGTGAGGGAGCACTAGAATGGAATTTTACTTTAACTTACAGATATATACCATTTACCAATTTACTTCAGATTCTAACTTATATATTGGATTTCTTATTCAATCACAAATCATTAATCAAACTGATATGTATGTACCATTAAACATCAACACACTGTCAACAAAGAGAAACTTTATAATTTGAGACTTTAATTTCCAGCTTGGGCTACTACCCAAAGGTGACACTAACCACCAGATAATATTTGTCAGCTGCAATTGACTGATATATTACAACATTCAGGCAAGCTTAAACTTGCCAAAAGGCTAATTAGTCTTTCCCCAGCTCCTCCCAACCTCCCTATACAATCTTTCAAGTGATTTATTAGACTTATCTCAAGTCTGTGAATTGCATGCAATATCAAACAAGAAACCCTTGTTTGCTTCAACAGCCTTTCTCATAGCATAACCAGCACTTTGTCACATCAACAACATCATTAACATATCCTGCATTCCTGACTGTCATTGCATCAAGCACATTCATCATAAACTGTCCAATAACTTTCTGATCATCACAATTATGTCCTTAACAGAACTGCCATAATTGCTGCTGCCCTAGATAATCCTCCTGTCCAATAATCGTTTCTTCATCAACCAGCTGCCCAGAAAAATAGAAATAAAAATAAAAGGTTTTACTGCTGCTGGCACCACCACCGAACTGTCCTTAAGCTGACCCAAAATCAAGGCTCCTTATATCTCCCGAATTCTTATATTCCTTTTCTTCCACGAAATTGCCACACACACTTTTTTACGATTTTGTCTTCTATATATGTACTTGTTTTTTATCCATTACTTTAGTGGGGCCGACTCATCAAATTAATTTAATTTAGTCAGTTAAATGATATATTTTATTCCATAGCTTTCTCATTGAGCCGGCTTGTCAAAGTGTATATAAATGTTTATTATATTTTTGATCTTCTCTTCAGCGAATTTCACACTAACTTTTATCCAACGAGTTCATCTCCTTTTATACTTGTTTTTTTTTTGTTCAAGAATTTAGAGAGGCCGACTTGTTCAAATCAAACAAACAAATAATAATTTTTATCCATTTTATTGCTGATTTCGTGGAGGCCGACTTCAATATTAACTGATGGTTTTTGTTCCACGTTTTACTTGTCTTTTTGCCACATCATCCACATGCCCTCATGGGACTCCATCAATGCCAACAAGATCCGTCAGCAGATGCCCTCGGGGGTCTTTGTGTGTACTTTAACCATGCCTCGGGATGGGTCAATGCCTTATGCCCGGAGGGGTATTGGCCATGCCTTCACGATTTCATCAAATGTGCCCACTTAGTCATTAAGTGATGCTCATAAGAGCTGTCCTGGGGATGCTCGCAGCCCTCCACTTGGTTCCTCAACCCTTGCCAGTAAGATGTCTAAGTAGCGCCCACTCTGTTCATTACAATGCCCGCAACAGGGTTGTCCACATGCCCTTAGACTACTGTAGAAGGTGCCCGCAGCTACTTCATCATGCCATTCTTATGCCCGCAAGCTTATGCTTGCTTGGCATGTTGCCATATCATCATTGTTTAGGGTATTAGGCCGAATTCCAAATGACCACAGCATGGGTCATTTGGCTCATTAGGTGTGCTAAAACCCAGCACTTTGTCCACTATGTCTTTGTCTAGGGTATCACTTCAATCCATCCACACACTTCACCTTTGTCATTAATGTTGTCATCAATGACAACCATATTCAACAAATTCCCCCTTTGTCATTGATGGCAATCAACTTCTTTCTCCCCCTTTGACATTAATGACAAAGGGCTGATACAATGTCCAAAATTTTGAATTCATCTCTTGTCACCTTTTTTGCTGATTTCATAGACACTCATAACTGCTCCTCCTTTCAAATAGACTGCTGAGATTAAATTTCAAAATGTTCAGCATCATTGAGGCTTCCTTTCACTTGGTACCACTTGATGGTTGAAAATGTTCTCAAAATGGTGTTCTTCTTCAGTTCTTTGGATGCTTGTTCTCTTCAATAGATTTTTTGCTCCCCCTATCGTTATGCCACTTCTTTGGATTACCATATGTGGTTCAGACTTCATCTCTGCCTTGTTTAAGACACGATCCTTGAACTTGGTCCAAATAACTCATTCTGTCTCATTGTGAATTTTCTGAGTGTGTAGTGAACTCAGGGTTTATCTAGCAAGTGCAAGCTGAATGGAAACCTTCAGTAGCTGTTTAGAACTTTAATTGTGCTTGATTTTTGGTTGCTTTATTGTATCAAGGTTTGTCTACTTACTGTACTATATCTGCATCATAGATTCTTCATTAGGATACACAAGTTCTTCTTATTGTTTTTCCATCCATCATCATCCTAGTTCAGAGAAGTGTGAACTATACACAGACTTCATGTACTGCAATTTTTGTGTACTGCTGTAACATCCTTCATAGGGCTTCAACTTCGGATGTCCTTGTTATATCTTGACTGTTGATTCAGATTGACCTCATTGATGGACCAAAGATTGTCTTTACTAGCTATAAATACCACTCGAATTGACACCAAAGATAGGATAAGTGCTGGAGCAGCTCCCTTTCATCATTAAAAGTTTAAGATAGTAGCAGAATGACTTCCTTGTTTGTATTGAAGACAATCAATGAATGTATCATATTCCCATCGTTACTTATCACGAGGTCTATCAGAGCTTCATAGGAAGACACTTCTCATGTTTTAACTGTCTCCTTCCTTTGCTGCCTTAGTCATCTTCATAAACCCTTTTTCCCATCAGTTGCTCTTTTCTCACCCTTGAGTTCCTCAAAACTCCATGAACTCAAGGTACATTATGTGAAACTAATCTTGAAGGGAGATAACTCCCAACTTCTGCCGAAGATACACAAATGCATCCTTGGGCAAGGGTTTGGTGAAGATGTCAGCCACCTGTTCCTTTGAGCTCACATAGTTGAGTTTGACTTGCTGTTCATTGACCTGCTCTCGTAGAAAGTGATACTTAATCGGAATTTGTTTGGACTTGGAATGCATCACTGGATTCTTTGACAAGCTAATTGCACTTGTATTGTCACAGTTGATTATAACTGTCTAATCAAAATGAATTTTCATGTCTGCCAAGGTTTGTTTCATCCAAAGTATTTGAGTGCAGCATTCAGCAGCTGCAATGTACTCAGCTTCTGTGGTGGACAGTGAAATTGAAGATTGTTTCCTACTCATCCAAGAGACAAGACAATCTCCTAAAAAGAAGGCATTTCCACTAGTACTCTTTCTATCATCCAAACTACCTGCCCAATCGGCATCAAAGAATGCTGTGAGTTCAAAATGTGAGTTCTTTAGATACCATTACCCAAGTTCCATTGTACCTTTGAGATATCTGAAAATGCGTTTAACTGCTGCTACATGTGATTCTTTCGGACTGGCTTGGTATCTTTCCACCATTCCAATAGCTTGCATGATATTAGGTCTTGATGTAGTAAGATAGAGTAAACTGCCTATCATTGATTTGTACAGTGTGGCATCAACTGAGGGAGATTCATCTTCCTTGCTGAGTTTACAACCTGTTGCCATAGGTGTGCCCACATGAGAGCATTCAGCCATTCCAAACTTGCTTAGTATTTCCTTCAGATATTTGGACTGAGATATGAATATAAAATTTGGAGTTTGCGTAATTTGTAATCCAAGGAAGAAAGACATTTCTCCTATCATAGACATCTCAAATTCTCTGGCCATATCAGATGCAAATGTTTGACTTAGCCTATCCAAACTGCCTCCAAAAATAAGGTCATCAACATAGACAACAGTGATTAATAAATGATCTTCTTCAATCTTGAAGTAGAGATTGCTGTTAACACTTCCTCTCTTGAATCCTTGCTGAAGAAGATATGTGTCCAACCTTTCATACCAGGCTCTAGGTGCTTGTTTAAGACAATAGAGAGCCTTCTTTAATTTCCAGACATGATCCTCTTTACCAGGCTCTTCAAAACCTTCAGGCTGTTCAGTGTATACTTCTTCCTTCAGGGTGCCATTTAAAAAGGCTGATGATAGACCTTAAAATTTTTATAACATGAAAATGCTAGAAACATTCTAATCAGTTCCATTCGAGCCACAGGTGCAAAAGTCTCATCAAAATCAATTCCTTCCATTTGAGAATATCCTTTGCAAACCAATCTGACTTTGTTTCTAATGACATTTCCATTTTCATCTAGTTTATTCCTATACACCCATTTGGTATCAATTATGTTTTTGTTCTCAGGTTGAGGAACTAACTCCCAGGTTTCACTTTTTTTAATTTGACTTAATTCTTCTCTCATGGCATTCTTCTAGTGTTCATCCGTGAGGGCTTCACTGAAGCTTCTAGGTTCAGTTGTTGAAAGTAATGCCATATTTCTTCTCTGTGGTGCATGTCTTAGCTGCATTCCTTCTTCAATATTTCCAATAATAAGTTCTTCTGGATGATCCCTTTTTACAAATCTTAGTGAAGGTTTTGTATATTTTAAGGGGATTTGTTTATCCTCAGCTTGTTCCTGTTTATCCTCAAATTGTTCCTATTGATCAGACTGCTTCTCTGTTGTTTTATTTGATGTTTTTTCATCATTAGTCAAGTCATCATCTGTGTCCTCAGGTCTAGATTCGGGCAATTTTTGTGCTAGATTTTCATCAATGACAACATCCATACTTTCAACCATTCGTTTCAATCTTTTATTGTAGCATTTGTATGCTTTCTTTTCAGTTGAGTAACCCAAAAATATACCTTCATCAGTCCTCGAATTGAATTTTCCAAGGTTGTCATCAATGATTTTTATGTAACATTTGCTCCCAAAATTTTTAAAATAATTCACCGTAGCTTTTCTTCCTGTCCACAACTCATAAGGGGTTTTATCGCTGTTAATTCTCAGCTGTGCTCTGTTTATAATGTGAACAGCTGCTCCTACTGCCTCTCTCTAGAAAGTTTCAGTAAGATCAACTTCAAGCAACATTGTTCTAGCAGCATCTTGAACAATCCTATTTTTCCTTTCAGCTATGTTATTTTGTTGAGGTGTGTGGGCTGTGCAAAACTGTCTTTTGATACCATTTTCTTCACAAAAGCTTTTGAAATCACCCGATGTGAACTCTCCTCCATTGTTTGACCTAAGGCATTTAATTTTATGTCCACTCTCATTTTCGACTTTGGAGTTAAAGAGCTTGAATTTCTCAAAAGTGTAACGCCCCGTTTTGACATTACTACCTGGAATATTATTATATGTTGTATAGGCTTGATTATGAGACTTCAACGGTTTGACGACACTGTGGACAGGTGGTTCTATTATTTTGTCGATATAAATATGTGTGTGTGCGATGTTAGTATTAGGATACGTAGTCATGTTAGATATGTATCATGTGTTAGTTATGTCTCATATATGCAAGTTAATGAATGATGGGTACATGGATACCGTTAAAGTTATTGTTGAACGAAAGAATTTTATATCAAGTGTATGGTGAAAATAATGAATGGATTATTGTTGTTATGTTATGACGAAATGCATGTATACATGTTGAGGATTTGTGCATGATATTCAAGATTGTATTTCGAGGACTGACTTACAGGTTAAAAAGGCTAAGTGATAGCTGGGTCCTACGAGGTGGGAGAGCCTCGGGGACATGGACTCCGAAAGATAAATGGTATGCAGGTGATGCATTATTTACTTTCGCATGATTATTATGCTGCTTATTATGATGTACGGGTGGGGTAGAGTTCAGGAAACTCAACTGCCCAGATTGGTTATACGATGACAAACCGAGTACAAGTGCTACGCTGTTGTTATGTCGAGTAGACATAATCCCTTGTTCCATTAGGGGGGTGGAGGCTTTACCCACCGTTTATCCCCGAAACCCAGAGTCATGGGAGGGCTGTGCTACGGCGCGCTCCCCAAGGTGTGTGATGATGACTGGTGGTTGCCTGCTGGGGAAGCTTGGTCGATGTAGTCGACACTTCCGCTTACGGGTTCTAGCTGGAACCGGTCATGACTTGACATTCCAGGGTAGTCCAGCAGAGGACAGGATAGGATGTGGAAGTTAGTGATGATGTAGGTAGATAGGTGTAGCGTGAAGTAGGGGTGAATACAAGATCTAACTGTAGGTGTGTAAAACCCTTGGTTAGTATGTGTCATAAATTAGTAATGTATGAATTGTCGTAATTTGGATGTTGGTTAATGGATTTGTACTTTGTAAACTATGTTAAAACATGTGTCGGTAAATAATAAGTTCCTTAATTATGATTGATGTATGTGAATTATTACTTTAGTGTACCTACGTAAGGAATGTAAGCAGTAGCTACGCTTACATAACTTGCCTACATATTATGAATTACATGAAATATTGTTGAGTAATAATGTTAATTAGTGTCGCTTAATGATCAATACTGTCGTTTAATAATTAACTATTGTTGATCAATGATTAACAGTGTCGATTAAAGTTAATAATGATGATTAATGTTAATAATGTAGATTAACGATTAAATTTTGTGGATTAAGATTAATAAAGTCGATTAGAGTTAATAATGTTGATTAATGATTAACTATTGTCCATTAATAATTAATTGTTGTTGATTAATAAGCAAAGTTAAGGTTAACCGAGATAGTGACTAATGCAATTGATTATGATGCTTGATTAATTGTTAAGTAGTTTAATTACAACTAAGATGTAATTAAAATGGAACCAGGTAAAGTCGATTAAATCTTAGTTAATTTTATTTAATTAGTATAATTACACGTTGATAATGTTATGAATTACATTGATGGGATTATGGTTCATAATTGATAAATTAAATTAGTTAAATTTATAATTGGAGGGAATTAACATATGATAAACATTAGAAACCATTAAGTAAATGATTAGGTTAATAGTAGTTAATCAATTGAACATTATTGTTAATTAAATTAAATTGGTGAACCAACCGTAAATTTAAACTATATAATATTTATGTAACATTTATTATTTATTAATTAAATGGTCAAAAATGGAAAGATGAGTTAGGATATGTTTAAATTATTATTATGTTAAGTAAAATAATTAAATTTAATTGAATTGAAGTTACGGTTGAGAAGTGACCCCAACCAACACTTTTAATATTAATTTAATATTTAAAAGTCCAAGTCCAAGTTGAGGGCTGAATGGGTTGGAGGAAATTTAATTTAGGGATAAGGGTAGTAATGGGAAGAGTCGGCAAATTTGGTATAAGATGGTGAAAGGGGGAAGGAGAAGAGGATCCTTTTTCTACTTTAGGATTTTGGAGAAGTGGAGCAGAGCAGAAATTGGGAGAGGAGAGCTGCTAAGAGGGGATTTGTTGGAGTTTGTTTTTTTTAAAGGGGTAGAACAGTTTAGGCTTGTACTCGGTTTGGGCTCGGGGTTCCAAAGGGGTACCTTTGGAGCTGGGTGGTCGGCGAGACCTCGCCAGTTGGCAGGGTGGCAAAACTGGTTTGGCTGTTGAGTTTCAGAACTGTGGGGAGGGGTTTTGACTGCAGGGAAAAGGCAAGGAGAAACGGAAAACGGGGACAGCAACAAAGGGAATCTGCTAGCTACCTACAGGTATTTCTCCTAAAGGTATACTAAGCAATTTCTAACCCTGTTATCATTTTATCAAGTTTTTAATAGATGGTAAATTCATGATTGAATACACATGTAATAGTTGTTACACCTGCACAAACATAAATGGTTAGAAGTAGGTGAACAGTAAATACATAAATTTCAAAACCTGCAAATGTAATTGTCATAGTTTTTACAGACCTGAAATTGAACACAAACCCACAAACAGAAACAGAAATTTAGACAAGTAGTGAAATGTATGACTGTATATAAAAGTTAAAGGAGACCCGGTTGGGGGTCTTACATATGGTATCAGAGCCCTAGATTCTAATACTGGAACCTTAGGGGTCTACATGAAAATAGAACACAAAGTTACCTAAATTTTTACTGTTACCTAAATTTTTTTACAGAATTTCAAATAGAAAAGAAGATAATTTATAGAGAAACTCAGTAGAAATGATGGAAAACTGTATACAAAAATAAATATTTGACCTGCATAAAACCACGAGGGTTAGTGAAATTGTTCAAGCTTACAACAAATTTAGTATGCTTATAAACAAGATTGTATATATATATATATATATGAAAATTTCGTCAAATTTTGTTTAAGGAAATTTAATCGGGAGTTTCAATATTCTTTAGGAAATTAAAAAAAAAAAACTAAAGAGTTATATTAGATTGTTTTTATATATATATATTGACTTTTGTTTTAAATAACACAAAAAAAAATCAAAGTTTGACTCAGCCTAGTTTTAAAACAAAAATATATACCTATATAATTTTGATTTAAATGAATTTATAATAAAAAAAGTTATATATACATAAACAATAACAAAAAAAAAAAAACATAAATTATATGACATATATATATATATATATATGTGAAATTCGGGTTTAAAGATATTATATGTATATATATTTTAAAAAAAAATTATTATAGTGGAAACTACAATATAGAATATATATCAAAACAAATTATTAAAAAAACAAAAAAACACTTATTAAATTTTTGAAAAAAAAAAAAGAGAAAACATTGCCAAAACAAAACAAAAAAAACATACATCTAGATTTCCTTCACTGGCCCGAGCTTGGTGCGACCGGCCATGGCAGGCCTGGGCGGCCCGGCCAACAACCACAGGCCGTGGCCTTGAGCGCAGCCGGCAGACTATTGCAACCAAAAAACATATAATGAAGTTTAAAGAAATGCTGAGTTTAAAAAAAAAAATTCGTAAAAATAAAGAAAAAAACATATCTGCATTTGCTTGGGGTTGCGGCCTCTGTGTTTAAAAAAAAACAGAGAGACAGAGCCCACCGGTCCGGGTGAGCGCGGAAGGAGACGGTGTGAGAGAGGAAGGGCGTGGCTGGCCTGTGAAGAGCACGAGGGAAGGGCAGAACCCACGCCCTGTGCGTAAAAGTGGCCGCAGACGTGTGTAGAGCGAGAGCCCACGCACCGTGGGCTGTGCAGAGAGTGATGGCGTGGGTTCGCGCTGATGGGGAAGGCCCGTGGCCTGTGCAAGCAGGAAAGGACATTGTTCATTTCACGCACAGAGGGAGGACCTTCCGTTTGAGCAGAGAAAAGAGGTCGCAGGCCCGTCTGTGCGAAGGAGGACGCCGTGGGCGTTCTTCCGCCTCTGGAGGTTAGCGTCTGCTGCACTGTGCTTTTCCATGCTTATCCTGCTCGCATAATTGCCGATATATATATATTTTTTAAAACACCCAAAAAAAAAACATGTATAAAAATATATATATAAATTACTGTTGGACTTGAGGGATGTAAATGGCCTGGGAGCTACGACTGGGCATGGCGGGAGAGAGGAGCAGGCCGACCGGCTTCCCTTTGTGGCCTGGGCATAATTACAGGGCAAAAAAAAATGCATAGGCTTTAAACCTCGATGCCCCAGGGTGACCTACTGAATCTTAACGCCAGAAGGGCTCTTTACATTGTTCAGTTAACGCTTTGGAACGCACGGTTTCTAGTTGGGCGCATTGAAGGGAGGAGAGGGCGCTCAGATGGGCAGCCACTGCTCCATGCATTCTGTGTAGGGAAAATAAACCATAAACACACACCCAAAAAAAAAAAAAAACTGAAAAATAAACCAATGCTAAGTCGTGTGAGAGAGCAGGTAAAATGATATGGACCCTGATGAGGCCGCCCGAAGCATGCTCCAATCTATGAGCGTATAAGGTACCAATGTTTCCATACTCAACCGCTCTTAGAATCAGCACGATAAGGGAACTTCGCCAGGTTCGGCCTGGTAGCCATGGTCGTTCTGGTCGCTACCCCATCCAACGATAATTAAAAATAAAAATAAAATAAAAAACATAAAGAGATGCAAAAAACAAAGGAGAGAGAGAAACCCCCGCGAACTTACTGTGGCTAAAACCTCCAGACGGAGGTAGATTGAGCTGTAGAGACAGCTACAACCGAGACGCTGTAAGGCCACCTCTAACAGAGCCATATGCAGAAAAAAAAGGAGTCTAATGTGGAGGGAAACCCTACCGACCAAGAGAGAAATTACCTGGTAGACTGCAAGGATGTAGGAGCTGTAAACCTCTCAGTCAAACCCCTGAATTGCAGAGCTCTTGCCGAAATGGTGAAAAATGGTGAGGAATAATGCGTTGAGTGATGAGGAGGGTGGGTTTTACTCGTCCACTCCTGTCTGGATTTTTTAATTATTATTCTGCCTGGGAGGTGGGAGGAATTTGGAAGGCCATGTGGCCTTCACGCAACAGGCGGCAAAGAGTGGAGTTCATTAAGTAATTAGGAATAGTTTATTATAATTTTTGTTTTCTTTCTTCTATTATTTTATTTTGTTGTTTAGGAGTATGTTAAGCATAACTTCAAACATTGAATTTATGCAATTCACATTGGTGGGAGCAACATTTAACACGCATTTAGCTAGACCTGGACAAGGTCAACATGGAGGTACGGATCCGAGTGTAAATGTATCTATGCTGATATGGTATTAATTATAAACACAGTCGATATGGTATTAATTATAAACACGACGTATCTATGCGATATGCAAAGATGATCTAAACACACAATAGCGTAAGGATGAGGCAAGGTTCTGGAACGTTGATTTCCTTCAAGCTCAATTTACAATTTCAATGAGTTAATCATATCTCTATGTTGTAAGTCATAATTAAAATTGGTGTGGCCCATTCCTCGAACTTAAATGTAAATTTCAAAGTACAAATTTTAAGGATTGTTTTTATATATATATATATATTAATGTAAATATACTTTTATGTACAAAGCTCTTGATAGAAGGATCTTTTATTTTTGCAATTCAATTTGTGTAAGTTTTAAATTTATTTCTAAAAGTAACATTATTATTTTCAGAAGAAATTCAAAATTTTAAAGTGTAGAAATATACATAATAACAAATTTCATAATAAATTAGACAATAACTTTTTAAATCAAATTGGAAAGAGTGTCAGATGCCAGGCTGGTTCATCATGACGGCCGAACGCTCATCCACTCATCGGTCTACCACAGTGAGTAGGTTGGCAGGGTTCCAGCCTCTAGGCAACCTCGATTTGCTTCCAGTCTCATTTTTCACGATGGCACATGAACTTATGGATGGATGCATTTACGATCAGGAGTCACCATCGGTCTATCACCACAGTTCCCGGTGAGATCCATTAAGGTGTTCATTCATTAAGGCACTCGATTTCCTAGACTTATTTATGGTCCACCTCATAGGGGATATTGAGAATTGAACCGAGTTATGATCCTTTGGTGGTATGTTTATTTATAAAAATAAAAAAAATCAATTAAAATTCCATTAAGTAAATCCATATATTAGCATACATCATATAACTCCTAATTTTTACTATTACATATGGAAGAATGCTGAATTTGTAGGGATGTGGATAGAGACGATAGGATGGTGATTAATTGTAATTTCATTATCTCTACAACTGGATTATAACAATGTCTAAAGTAAATATAAATTATTATTATTACATGAGATAAGTTTAGGTGAATTAATATAACAATGTCCAAATTAAATATAAATTATTATTATTACATGAGATATGTTTAGGTGAATTAATATGACAATGTCCAAATTAAATATTGCAATGTTGAAAGGAAGATTTAAAAAAAAAACAATATATTGACAAACTAAATGCTACGAGACTTATTACATTTCACATTATTTTAAAGAAGGCATTGTTGTGATTGTTCTCGTGAGTTTTCTATAAGAAGAAGTATGATAAGGTTATAGTGAATTTTTTTTATAGGACTATGTTTTATGTTTAAAAATTGTATTAAGGTGTTAGTGAAATATTATTATTAATTATGATAATGTAAATAACATAAAATATACATACTATCAAGGAAAAAGAAATATATATATATTGAGACCATAGCTTTACAATAAGATAATGACAACAATTGGTAGTGTCGCTTCAATGATTAACAACCTTTAATCTAGATATGAAGCATGTGGGTAGGAATTAAGCATGAAATCATTCCAATGACGACCTTGCATATTTAATATGTCGAAGGTCTTAGCATGAGGTCTTTAAACAAATTGTGTAAATTGTAGGGAAAGTATAAGGACAAGTAACCACATGAGCAATAATTATGTGGTAGTAACTATAGATTGTGGTCATGGATCCTTGCATGAAACTAATCTTAATTTAGGTATATGTTTTACAAAACTCTTGTACGTAGGAGCACATTATGCCTTATTTATGATGAAAAGGGACCCTATACGTGCAATTTCACCCTATTATGATCTAGCCTAGATATTATACAAGGAATTAAGAATATTGGTAGTAGCAACCATGAGACTATGACCCAATTGTATTTTGTAGACGCAATTGTATTTCTTAGACATGGATTAGTAATATTTATGCCTATATTCCAAGGTTGAGGAAATTATTGTATGACTATATATTGAGGGGTGGCGTATGTGTAATACTTATCAAATGGGAGTGGTTATCAAAATTCATGTACAATTGGTTATGAATAATAAATACTTGAAATGAGGAGATAAGACTCGAGCCAGTGGTCAAACAAATGGATTGTACAAAATAAATAAGTAAATAAATTCCTATGGAACTTAAGAAGGGTGACCTAAAAATAAAACAGGGGAAAAGAATTAGTGTGGAAGGAGGTGAATGGATAAATGAAAATTAAATGTTGAGACAATTAAATGGCAGGCACACAAGGTAACAACTAAACGAAATAATATAGAAGGTGTGGCCATTATTAAAGTTACCAATAAACATGTAGTAGTTTTGTATGACATTAGATAAGCAATATGAGAGATGAGAGTTGTATTGAAGGTAGAGAATGGAACTATCACCACATCATTGGATAGAGTTGTGCACGAAAAGTACTCAAAATCATGGCGGCGGCAAGGAGTTGCTAATAATATAAACGATGAGATAATCGAATAAGGATTAGTGGTTGATGAATGATGTACATGTAATGACCATGGATCACAAAATATAAGTAGCATTATCATTTTGCCTAAAATGTGGGAAGCATATAGATATCAAACCAACAATTGTATGAGGTAGTAATAGTGTAAGGTAACATGAATGCATTTAGGGAATATAATTTAGTCATATAATTTAGTCCGTGTTAGTGAGAGTACGAAGATTTATGATGTATTAGTAAGTTAATGATAGAATAATGAGGCAAATATAATATGCGACGATAATAATGAGTGATGCATAGTACAATAAATATGTGCACATGGTGTCTAGTCGCAAGAGATACATAAGATTAATTTTAGTATTTCAAGAAAAGACGTGTTATTCATCTTCACCCTGTAAGGATGAATGAAGAGTCGGTCAACGATGCTTGGGGTTGTCAAATCGTAAACCTTTATCAGTAACCTATGTGGACATGCTAGAAATACATGGTGGAGTGATGGTATCCTAGAAGGGAGTGACCTTGTATCTAATTTGTGATGTAACCAAAAGGTGTAATTAAATGATGGAATCATGGTAATGACTTGAGGGCCAACTGAATTTATGTATGTTTCAAAAAAAAAAAAAAAAAAAAAAACAACAACAACAACAACAACACAATTGCAACATATCAACTATAGGCATGTCAATGACAAAAGACCGTTATGATAAGTAAAAAGGGGTTAAACAACATGAGAACCAACCATGATATCTGGTAAGGCGTGATAATAACTGATAAACTCATTAGCATATTGTGATGAGAGTTTGTTAATGCAGTATAAGAAATGATTCATGAGTAAGGACTATAATGTCAATGTGCACAAATAAGTAAGAGTCATCGTCTTGTGTAATTAATGGATTATAAATAAGAAGAACTAATAAGTGTAACTTAGATACTAAAAGTAATAGAGTAGATAGGATTGGTGGGGCAACATAAAGATGTGAATGAAGGAAATGAGTATATCAAGGTAAAGGATAGTTAGCGAAATAGTACCAAACATAGGACAATAATGTAAGGATTACAAGATAAATGGAAATGCATTAGAAGATAAGTTCTAGTTAAACTTGTAAAAGTTGTTAATGATGATATGGAAATTTCTACATAATGTTTAAACTGCAGTCTCAATAGATGTATCATTTAAACCAACAACCTTTAAATAAAGAGCATGATGGCTTCATAATTTATCACTAATAATAAATCTTGATATAGAGAGATGGCGTAGGTCAAAGTAAAACTAACTAAAGATGAGATCCGATTAAAAGTCATGACAATGGCTTAGAATCAAGTTAAAAGTAATATATAAGATAAGGTATCCTTATGAATCAGATTATAGAATGTGCAAATTACTTTAATTTAACAAGGATGTTGAATATTCTATGGATTAAGCATAGAAACGACCCTTGAGTAGTCAAACCAACAACCTTGTAAACATTACACAAAATATAAGAACACCTCCATTAAGGTTAAACGAATGAAATTGTAGATGTCGTTATGTATATTTAGGAGGTGGGCCCAGTAGGGAAAGTACACCCTAGGTTCAGCTACCTGGGAGGATGCACAAATCATGCATCGTGATTGTTCCACACTATTTTGACCATAACTTCGGGACGAAGTTTCCTGAAGGGTGGGTGTATGTAACGCCCCGTTTTGACATTACTACCTGGAATATTATTATATGTTGTATAGGCTTGATTATGAGACTTCAACGGTTTGACGACACTGTGGACAGGTGGTTCTATTATTTTGTCGATATAAATATGTGTGTGTGCGATGTTAGTATTAGGATACGTAGTCATGTTAGATATGTATCATGTGTTAGTTATGTCTCATATATGCAAGTTAATGAATGATGGGTACATGGATACCGTTAAAGTTATTGTTGAACGAAAGAATTTTATATCAAGTGTATGGTGAAAATAATGAATGGATTATTGTTGTTATGTTATGACGAAATGCATGTATACATGTTGAGGATTTGTGCATGATATTCAAGATTGTATTTCGAGGACTGACTTACAGGTTAAAAAGGCTAAGTGATAGCTGGGTCCTACGAGGTGGGAGAGCCTCGGGGACATGGACTCCGAAAGATAAACGGTATGCAGGTGATGCATTATTTACTTTCGCATGATTATTATGCTGCTTATTATGATGTATGGGTGGGGTAGAGTTCAGGAAACTCAACTGCCCAGATTGGTTATACGATGACAAACCGAGTACAAGTGCTACGCTGTTGTTATGTCGAGTAGACATAATCCCTTGTTCCATTAGGGGGGTGGAGGCTTTACCCACCGTTTATCCCCGAAACCCAGAGTCATGGGAGGGCTGTGCTACGGCGCGCTCCCCAAGGTGTGTGATGATGACTGGTGGTTGCCTGCTGGGGAAGCTTGGTCGATGTAGTCGACACTTCCGCTTACGGGTTCTAGCTGGAACCGGTCATGACTTGACATTCCAGGGTAGTCCAGCAGAGGACAGGATAGGATGTGGAAGTTAGTGATGATGTAGGTAGATAGGTGTAGCGTGAAGTAGGGGTGAATACAAGATCTAACTGTAGGTGTGTAAAACCCTTGGTTAGTATGTGTCATAAATTAGTAATGTATGAATTGTCGTAATTTGGATGTTGGTTAATGGATTTGTACTTTGTAAACTATGTTAAAACATGTGTCGGTAAATAATAAGTTCCTTAATTATGATTGATGTATGTGAATTATTACTTTAGTGTACCTACGTAAGGAATGTAAGCAGTAGCTACGCTTACATAACTTGCCTACATATTATGAATTACATGAAATATTGTTGAGTAATAATGTTAATTAGTGTCGCTTAATGATCAATACTGTCGTTTAATAATTAACTATTGTTGATCAATGATTAACAGTGTCGATTAAAGTTAATAATGATGATTAATGTTAATAATGTAGATTAACGATTAAATTTTGTGGATTAAGATTAATAAAGTCGATTAGAGTTAATAATGTTGATTAATGATTAACTATTGTCCATTAATAATTAATTGTTGTTGATTAATAAGCAAAGTTAAGGTTAACCGAGATAGTGACTAATGCAATTGATTATGATGCTTGATTAATTGTTAAGTAGTTTAATTACAACTAAGATGTAATTAAAATGGAACCAGGTAAAGTCGATTAAATCTTAGTTAATTTTATTTAATTAGTATAATTACACGTTGATAATGTTATGAATTACATTGATGGGATTATGGTTCATAATTGATAAATTAAATTAGTTAAATTTATAATTGGAGGGAATTAACATATGATAAACATTAGAAACCATTAAGTAAATGATTAGGTTAATAGTAGTTAATCAATTGAACATTATTGTTAATTAAATTAAATTGGTGAACCAACCGTAAATTTAAACTATATAATATTTATGTAACATTTATTATTTATTAATTAAATGGTCAAAAATGGAAAGATGAGTTAGGATATGTTTAAATTATTATTATGTTAAGTAAAATAATTAAATTTAATTGAATTGAAGTTACGG
The DNA here is from genome assembly GCA_027924585.1 of Larix kaempferi. Lineage (NCBI taxonomy): Eukaryota > Viridiplantae > Streptophyta > Pinopsida > Pinales > Pinaceae > Larix > Larix kaempferi. The sequence continues at coordinate 18,999,514 of BSBM01000931.1, read as the reverse complement.
TTGAGAAGTGACCCCAACCAACACTTTTAATATTAATTTAATATTTAAAAGTCCAAGTCCAAGTTGAGGGCTGAATGGGTTGGAGAAAATTTAATTTAGGGATAAGGGTAGTAATGGGAAGAGTCGGCAAATTTGGTATAAGATGGTGAAAGGGGGAAGGAGAAGAGGATCCTTTTTCTACTTTAGGATTTTGGAGAAGTGGAGCAGAGCAGAAATTGGGAGAGGAGAGCTGCTAAGAGGGGATTTGTTGGAGTTTGTTTTTTTTAAAGGGGTAGAACAGTTTAGGCTTGTACTCGGTTTGGGCTCGGGGGTCCAAAGGGGTACCTTTGGAGCTGGGTGGTCGGCGAGACCTCGCCAGTTGGCAGGGTGGCAAAACTGGTTTGGCTGTTGAGTTTCAGAACTGTGGGGAGGGGTTTTGACTGCAGGGAAAAGGCAAGGAGAAACGGAAAACGGGGACAGCAACAAAGGGAATCTGCTAGCTACCTACAGGTATTTCTCCTAAAGGTATACTAAGCAATTTCTAACCCTGTTATCATTTTATCAAGTTTTTAATAGATGGTAAATTCGTGATTGAATACACATGTAATAGTTGTTACACCTGCACAAACATAAATGGTTAGAAGTAGGTGAACAGTAAATACATAAATTTCAAAACCTGCAAATGTAATTGTCATAGTTTTTACAGACCTGAAATTGAACACAAACCCACAAACAGAAACAGAAATTTAGACAAGTAGTGAAATGTATGACTGTATATAAAAGTTAAAGGAGACCCGGTTGGGGGTCTTACAAAAAGCCTCAGATTTGTTTTTCAAAAAGGTGACCCAAGTCATTCTAGAAAAGTCATCAATAAACAACATAAAATATAACTCACCTGGAAGAGTCCTGGTTCTAGCCGGTCCACACAAATTTGTATGGACAATTTCAAGAGGATGTGATGTGGACTGAAATACTTTTGTCTTGAAGTTCGCTCTTACCTGTTTCCCATGTTGACATGATCCACACAACTTGTTCACAGGTTTTGAGATTTTTGGGATCCCTCGAACAACTTCTGTTTGACTGATTTTTACAATGTTGTCAAAACTCAGATGAGCTAGTCTTTTATGCCAGAGCCAGCCATTATCATTTTGACTGATATAGCATCTTTCTCCTTCTATTTCTTCTAACGTGTAAACTCCCCCTGGTGATCTCACTCCTTTTCCTATTATTTGTTTGGACCCATTTCTTCGTATTTCACAATGATGTGCGAAGAAAGTGACATTGAGATGAGCATCACAAAGCTGTCCAATACCCAGTAAGTAATGCTTCAATCCTTCAACATAGAGAACATTTTGAGCTTTTGCACTTCCTTTAAGAGGCACAGTTCCTTTTCCCAAAAAATTTGTTGTCCCATTGTCACCAAAGGATACATCCCCTCCTTGATTTCTTTTGAGAGTGAGAAATTTATCTTTATTTCCAGTCATATGCTTGGTACATCCGCTGCCTATGTACCATTTATTTTAATCCTTCTGAGCATAGAGAGCTTGATCACAAATTTCACTTGTCGTCCCTTCTTCACCAACAGTCTCAAGCCTGCAATTTTCAGATGTGTGGCCAAAATTTTTGCACTTGGTGCATTCAAAATATTCATACAGTACAGAGAAGGAGTTGTTATTTTGAGAGTGAGTCTTCTTGGTATGCTGTATCCTTGTGGGGCTTGTAAAACTCCTCTTGGGTGCCCTACAATCAATGGCTTTGTGTCCAAACTTATAGCAATTATAGCAATGTCCAAAGAATAAATTTTGATACCTTGAAAAGATTGGTCTTCTTGACACCTGGAATGAGAAATTTGTTGCAGCCAACTTTGGCCTGTCTTCCTGGCTCATGTTGACTTGATGATCAACTGGTTTGCTTAGATAAATTACTTCCTTTTGCAATTTTTCGCATTCCTTTTCCCTGAGACTTAACTGCCTCTGTGCTTCAGTTAGAGGCTCTTGTGTTTTCTGAATATTCTCCTTGAGATTAGAAATTGCCTTACCGATTTTCTGAATTTCTTGATTCAGTGATTGTTCTGCTGCAGGCTTCCTTGTTGATGTGTATTCAATCCTATCTTTCTGCTGAGACATTAGGTTTGATTTTCTCAAGCTTTTCTTTGAGAGAGTTAATTTCTTCTTCTTTTCTCTGTAATGCCAAACACAGTCTTTTGGCCCGCTGATTTGTTGCAATTTGATAATCCCGTTCCTGCTTTTCATTTACATTTTTCAGATTCTCAATTTCTTCCAAAGCTACAATGAGTTCTTCCTTGAGATCAACAATACCCTCATCATGTTTTGTGAAATCTTCATGGTTTTCTTGTGCTAGAAACAAGATCTCATTTCTTTCAAAAATTTCCTCTTCTTCTTTTTCATCATCTGAGACTCCCTCTTCATCTATCTTGGAGACAAAAGTTGGTTTGTTTGCAAATCTTCTGTCTCCAAAAGATCTTCTGGGATTTGACTGCTTCTGCCTATCCTTTAAGGGACATTTGGCTGCAAAGTGCCCAATTTTACCACAGTTAAAGCACTTTAGTGGAAGTTTTCCTTTGTATCTTCCAGTTCCTCTTTGAAGCTTATTGACAAAATTTGCCATCTCTTCATTAGACATTTCAGAATCTGGTAGGCAAGTTTTACGATGTTGATTCTTGGCTGCCTTGAATGCTGCTTCATTTTGCCTAGGTTCTTGAATTCTCATCTCATATGCTATTAGGATTCCCTGAAGTTCTTCTACCCTTAATTCATCCAATTTTTCCCTATCTTCAATGGCAAATACTTTGGGATTGTATTTGGATGTCAAGGTTTTGAGGACCTTTTGAACCACTAACTTTGATTCCATTATTTCACCAAGACCTCTCATGGAGTTCACAACTTCTTCTACCCTCTGAAAATATGTTGCTATATCTTTTTCTTCTGTCATTTTTAGGCTTTCAAATTTACTTCTGTAGGTCTGGAGCTTGGCTTGTTGTACTTTAGAGTCTCCTTGATAGATGGTGGCTAATTTGTCCCACATTTCTTTAGCCGAGGTGTAGTTCATAACCTTGAATAATTCTGTCTCACTTAGCCTTGCTAGAATGGCATTCATAGCTCTAGAATTTCTCTCACAGTCTTCTATTTCGTCTTCAGAAGTGGGACCATTTGTTGGTTCCTTATATCCTTCCTTCACAATTTTCCAAACATCAAACCCTAAGGAGATTAGATATGCATTCATTCTCTTGCTCCAGTAGGCATAATTGCTCCCATCAAATGTAGGCACGTCCCTGAGCTTAGATCCACCCATTGTGTGTTCTTAAGGAACTTCTTCAAGCGGTCAAGCTTTTATGAAGAAACCAGGCTCTGATACCAATTGTTGACCACAATACCTCACTGAGAGGGGTGGGGGGTGAATCAATGAGGGAGCACTAGAATGAAATTTTACTTTAACTTACAGATATATACCATTTACCAATTTACTTCAGATTCTAACTTATATATTGGATTTCTTATTCAATCACAAATCATTAATCAAACTGATATGTATGTACCATTAAACATCAACACACTGTCAACAAAGAGAAACTTTATAATTTGAGACTTTAATTTCCAGCTTGGGCTACTACCCAAAGGTGGCACTACCCACCAGATAATATTTGTCAGCTGCAACTGACTGATATATTACAACATTCAGGCAAGCTTCAACTTGCCAAAAGACTAATTAGTCTTTCCCCAGCTCCTCCCAACCTCCCTATACAATCTTTCAAGTGATCTATCAGACTTATCTCAAGTCTATGAATTGCATACAATATCAAACAAGAAACCCTTGTTTGCTTCAACAGCCTGTCATAACATAACCAGCACTTTGTCACATCAACAACATCATTAACATATCCTGCATTCCTGACTGTCATTGCATCAAGCACATTCATCATAAACTGTCCGATAACTTTCTGATCATCACAATTCTGTCCTTAACAGAACTGCCATAATTGCTGCTGCCCTAGATAATCCTCCTGTCCAATAATCGTTTCTTCATCAACCAGCTGCCAAGAAAAATAGAAATAAAAATAAAAGGTTTTACTGCTGCTGCTGGCACCACCACCGAACTGTCCTTAAGCTGACCCAAAATCAAGGCTCCTTATATCTCCCGAATTCTTATATTCCTTTTCTTCCACGAAATTGCCACACACTTTTTTACGATTTTGTCTTCTATATATATTTACTTGTTTTTTATCCAGAACTTTAGTGGGGCCGACTCATCAAATTAATTTAATTTAGTCAGTTAAATGATATATTTTATTCCATAGCTTTCTCATTGAGCCGACTTGTCAAAGTGTATATAAATGTTTATTATATTTTTGATCTTCTCTTCAGCGAATTTCACACTAACTTTTATCCAACGAGTTCATCTCCTTTTATACTTGTTTTTTTTTTCAAGAATTTAGAGAGGCCGACTTGTTCAAATAAAAAAAACAAATAATAATTTTTATCTATTTCATTGCTAATTTCGTGGAGGCCGACTTGAATATTAACTGATGGTTTTTGTTCCATGTTTTACTTGTCTTTTTGCCACATCATCCACATGCCCTCATGGGAATCCATCAATGCCAACAAGATCCGTCAGCAGATGCCCTCGGGGGTCTTTGTGTGTACTTTAACCATGCCTCGTGATGGGTCAATGCCTTATGCCCGGACGGCTATTGTCCATGCCTTCATGATTTCATCAAATGTGCCCACTCAGTCATTAAGTGATGCTCGTAAGAGCTGTCCTGGGGATGCTCGCAGCCCTCCACTTGGTTCCTCAACCTGTGCCGGTAAGATGTCTAAGTAGCGCCCACTCTGTTCATTACAATGCCCGCAACAGGGTTGTCCACATGACATTAGACTGCTGTAGAAGGTGCCTGCAGCTACTTCATCATGCCATTCTTATGCTCTCAAGCTTATGCTTGCTTGGCATGTTGCCATATCATCGTTGTTTAGGTTATTAGGCCCAATTCCAAATGGGCACAGCATGGGTCATTTGGCTCATTAGGTGTGCCAAAACCCAACATTTTTTCCATTGTGTCTTTGTCTAGGGTATCATTTCAATCCATCCACACACTTCACCTTTGTCATTAATGTTGTCATCAATGGCAACCATATTCAACACTTTCTTGATCCTAGTCTCGTGTGCTCTACTCCATCATCTGATTCTTCTGAGGACCTGTTCCTTTCTTGCTCATGATTGGAAATATTGAGCAAATATTCTACACCATAGATCACTTGTTATTTGTACTGGAATAGACTTTGTGTGTCCCACCTTCAATTCCAATCACGACTGCATCCCTTCTTATCTAATGATGAGATAGATAAGAGTTTCTTCCATATTCCTGGTTTGGATTAAAGTACATATTTGTCTTCGTATTCTCTGGTTTTGACTTCATCATTATATTCACTATCTTCAACTGCATGAGCATGAAATCTCTTCTTTTGCTTCTTATGATGTCCAGATTTGAGTGGACAATATCTCGCAATGTGTCATGTTTTGTGACAGGAATAGCATTCAACTGAAGATAGGTCTCTCTTGAACATCCTTTTCTTCTGAGCTATTTTTGGAGAGTCTTCACGAGAACGTACATTGTTCTTCATTTTCCCTCCACCTTTGGCATGAGTTGCCAAAGCTTGGTCTTCATTGTCGTTTAGTTTCTCCTCTCTCACCGCTATTCTTTCTTCCTCTTGCACACACTCTTCCCATAGATGTCTAAACTGGATCAATTTCTTTCTAGCACAAATGCCACGAACAAATGGTTCCCAATATTTGGGGAGACCATTCAAAGTAGTCATTACAACTTCAACATCTTCTACCATGTCTCCAATAGCTTCTAATTGTTCTTTTATCTGGGACACCCTGGAGAAGTATGAGTGCATGGACTCAGACTTCAAGATCTTCACTCCCTTGAGTTGATTTCTCAAGGTCATCTTCCTATTAATGTTCTTCCCTTCAAATAGGTTGGTTAGGGCATTGAACATCTCTTTTGGAGTCTTCTTGGAAGACACTTGGGGGATCAAGTGATCTTTGATGGAATCAGCTATGATCCTCTTTGCCTTGACCATATTCTTCTTATGCCTTGCTTTGGCTTCATTTCCCTTTGGTTCTGTAAGTCCTTCCTTTATAAATCCTTTTAGGTCATGTTCTTCAAGAATGAGCATGACTCTATACTTCCATGCCCTGAAGTTCTCAGCTCCTTCAAGCTTCTCATCAAGCTTGGTATTGCTTGTCATATTGATATAATGAGTACTTCAAATGGAAATATAATAGATTTGAGACTTACTAGAAAAGTTGTCCTTCTGAAAACTGCTTCTTCCTTGACCTAGGGTTTGTCAGAAAAACCCTTATTTTCCAACTTAGAGATTTTGGAAAACTGATTGGATGATAAAATTCGCCTCCTCAAGGCGAGTTGAGCAAATTACTCCTTCTCCCAATTCTGTGAGAAGATGATCCAAAAAATTGATGCCCTAATTCTCCTAGGCTGCAGTGGGGGACCAAAAAATGAAAATTCTCAGAATTGAAATCTTTTTCGACATAAAGATGCGCCCTAGTGAGGCGAGTTAGATGCACTCTCTTTTTTAGCTGATTTGTGGAGGGAGCTCCCGGAACAAGAAGCCCTAGTTTCTTCAATTCCTATTGCAGATTTATCGAGCCTTAATTCTGATGTATCTTCAAAATTTATGCTCTTCAAGATCTGAAACTTTGTCCTATTATATTATGATCTGTCCTCTATCCAACCCCACAGGTTAGAGCGGGATTGGATTCACCAAATGTAACTTATGCTAATTTTCCCAAGATGACCTGTTTATGGACTATTCAGTATAACAAACTTATACTCACTGCCACGTGTCACTATTTCATCTTCAGGTTCTAAAACTTGCACCCAAGAAACTATAGTCCGTGCAATTTCTGGAACATCTTACGAAATTTGATTTGGATCTTAGTAGCCCAAGATATAGAATTTCTCCCTAGGTCACCTTTTTAAAATTGAATTCTGGAGGAGGCTGGAACCCTAATTTGAATGGATCATATCTCCTAAAGTACAACGAATATGAGGCTGAAACTTGCACATAATGTACATGAATATTTCATCTTCGGCTTGTCCAAGTTTCAGATCATGAACCTTCGCCAAAAGTGATTTATAGCGAAAATTGCAAGATGATTGTTTCCGGAAATGGAAACCCTAGGCAACAGCTACACAATGTTTTCTTTTAGGCCTGCTCTGATACCATGTTAGTTTTTCTTACTTGTTTAGCGCAATAACATTAAACAATATAATCACTGAAAGAAATACAAACACAACAAACAAAAAGAACACAAAATTTTTCTCGGGGAAACCACAAGGGAGAAAACCCCAACAAAACTTCCTTAGTATAGAATTCACCAAGTACAAGATAAAACCCCAAGACAAAACAAATTCTCTCCTTCACTTGTGCGAGCTCCTCTCTCTCCTATGCGACCTTGAGTGAGTGAGATGAGTGTTACAAAATGAGCAACTCAATCCCCTATTTATACTTTACAATTGAATTGACCTTTTATTAATTAGGTAGCCTCTAACTCACCTAACTAGGCCGACTTGTACTTTTACAATAAAATATTCTTTCTAGGCCGACCTAATCAGTTAGGGTTTTACATTGACTCTTTCAATGACTCTTACATTATTAATTACATCAATGACATCTCCCGAAGGAGGAATACAATAATACAATAGACAAATACATTTAGAATATCTTCCGTAGTTACATTTCTTTAACACTGAAAGGCTAAGAAAACTATTTTTTGGATTGTTGGTTACCCTGGTTATCCTTTATGGATGTGAAGTTTGGGGACAGCATGTCAAACCACAAGTGGAGACAATTAGAAAGAATTCAAAAGCACTTAATCACTAGTAACCTCAAAGTCAAGTTAGCGGTCCTATATGAGATATTGCTAGCTAAAGCTGGTATGTTCTTGATGGAGGCTTCAACGATCATTAGTTTGTTAAGTTACTTAAAAAAGGTGGAAGGAATGGATGAACAACGCTGGCCTAAGATGGTTGTTGCAGAAGAGCTAAATCGTAGGAAAAAGACTTGGAGGAAGCAAAATGACAAGTGGAAGGGAAAATGGGGAATTAATTGGCAGGACTATCCTAACGCTAAAGAGGAGATAAAAAAGTGGGTGCTTGAAAAATTCAGAGCTACCATGTGAGAAAAATAAGTTGGTCGAAAAAAAACACTTTATGTCAAAGATTTCAACCCAACATGGTCACATGATGAAAAGATTTATTTGAGGGTTGCAATCAAGGGAAAGGCTAAATTTTTAATAGCACAATTGAGGACCGGGTCTCACCATTTTAGATGTGAAACAGGGAGATGGCTAACCCCCAAGGAAGAGTGGGAAGAAAGAACTTGCATCTTTTGTAGGAAAGGGGCGGTTGAAACCGAATGACACTTCATCATGGAATGTTCAGCATATGAGGATATGCGTAATCAATTTGAAAACAATTTGAAGGTAGATAGTTTGAATGAGCTGTTTGAGGAAGCAAGGATTCTCCAAATCCCAAATTTCTTGGTCAAGATTCATGACAAGAGAGATACTATAGTGAGAAATTTGAAAATATGATTGTTTCTGGAGCTTTGGGTCCCTTAAACTGCTTGGTCTCGTGGATGCCATTAAAATTTCTTTAATTCAATTCAATTCAATTCAATTCATTGGCTGCCTTTCGCCCTTTTTGATATCTTTTCCAATTTTTCCTGTCAACACGTGGACAATATCCCATGTTTTCTTGTGTGCGTTGATCTCTATTAAGCATATATATATGCTGCCATTTTCATATTACATCAATGTTTGGTGCCAATTAAGACCTTCCAATGAGGTTTGTCTTGGTGTATATCTTCTACGATTCACTACTAGTTTTTGCGTTTTCAAAGAATAACATTATTTTGAAACACAACTTTGAATCTTCGAATGAAAAATACACATAATTCGAAGCTTGAAATGGTGGGTAAGATCCCCTTTTTTATAAATATAAGTGATATAATATGAACAAGAAAAATGTATTATTTTTTAATGTATATAGTGCCCAATAGAATTCCAAAGCAAACATCACGTAGCTTGTTATTTGTGTCATCACAACACTTAACGAGAAACCATTAACTTCACAACATTTATCCATCATTGTATTAAAATATCAAAGACTCCCTAACAATGGAAATCCCATAAGACCTTAAGCTATCTAAAGATGTAGGTTAGTTTTTTTATGGACTTGGAAAATGGAGGTATTTACTCAATAGGCATTATTCATTATAGTGAAAATTTTATAGGCAAAGGAGAGCCTGCAACTCTTTGCTGGCTAAGTATTGTTGATGAAGAAAATTGTTATCAACAACTTCGAAGAAAGTTGGGTGCTTCCGGGGTCTTGGATGACCCAGATCTTTTATTTTTCAGCAGCACCTTCTCTTACTTGTTCATCAAAAGTGAAAAATCAGCCACCTATTATACACAAAATGTGCTAAATAAAGCGTTAAATGCATGAAAAAATTTAAGTACTGAAGGTTAGACAATGAGCATAAGTACTTAACAAGACTAGATCTACTATAAAAATATTACTTTAGACTTCTAGATCTAGTAGCATACTTAAATAAATCAGCCTTTAGATATGCTTGATAAAATAAACTAACTAGATTAAGTATGCAAGAATCTTAACCAAAAGAAAGTTGAATTTAAAGTGAAGGAGAGAGAGAAAGAGAAAGGAAGCTTGGGAACGTTTGGGCCATGGAGCCTGTTGGTGGAAAGCGGAGGGACTATGCTCTTCGAAAGTGCTTGAAAGTTGGAGGAGTCAAACAAGATCAACCAACCGTTCATCCCCTGCATCCAGAAGTCGCCACATAGAGAAGTGCACCGTCATGATGAGGAATGCACCCTCTTGAACCTTAAACAACTCAGCCTTGCAGATATTTGATCCATATGACCTCCATACAGCCTTTAGTTAACTTATCTTGATGCTCAATTAACTCAGTTTGACTCTAGACATGCTTGGGACAAACTTCCACTGATTGTGGGATTTGATTTTCTCTCATATTTTCTATTTTTTAAAAAAAATTATTCACTTTTTTTACTTTTTTGAGAAAATTTTAATTTAAGTGATAAATAATCACTCAAATTTATTCCAAAGTGGGTTTAGGGCTATAGTGGGTGCTCCGGGTCAGAGGGGGCACATCCATTTTGATCTCTAAGCAGAGGGGGCGCATCCAAGAGATAGGTCTGCAAAACATTGTTCAAGTCATAATGGATAACATTGCTAATTATGTGGTTGTTGGCAGGTTGCTTATGTTGAGGTATCCATCTTATTTTAGACTCCCTGTGCGACACATTGAATTGATTTGATTTTAAAGGATATGGGAAAAATTTCTTATATTAAGGATATTGTTGAATCAACTTGGAGCATTGCAAAATGTATATATAATCATATATTTGTGCTTAGCTTGATGAGACATTCACACATAATATGGAGTTGGTGTGTCTTGCAATTTCCCACTAGCTTCATTTCACTTCATCTCTTTTGACTTTTATGTGAGAACTAAAGAGAATGTTCCCTTTAGATGAGTGGCATGCTTTATTTAGCTAGTGTCATGTTGAGAGTTTTTGGGCAAGCATGGACAAGGTATGTTCCACTAGCGAAGCTTTGGTAAAGGTTCTTCTCTTGGTTGATGGAGACAAGCCCACAATGAGCTACTTGTATGAGGCCATGGATAGGGCCAAAGAATCTATCTATGCCTATTATGAAGACAAAGGAGGCGAATGATATCAGAAATGATTATTAATAGAGAGGATGATGGATGAACAATGGAAAAATACACTCCATTGCCCCATTCATGGTGCATGAATCTACCTCAACCATACATTTTCTTACTCGTGTGGTTTTAGATTTGATGTTGAGATTGTGGATGGATTGCTCACGTGGTCAAAGGTATGGTGCCAAGTCCACTGTGCTCTGATACCATTCTGTAAAATCATAGGTCAAGTAACCTCGTTTTAATATAGTGATGTTATCCTACGTCCACAATTTACTCCGTTATTTACACTTAATTCTCTGTTCATCGGCTTCATCGTTAATGGAGTCTACAATACTATTGAATCTGTGATCCACAACCTTCTCGATCCATAAGCTCCAACACATCGACTTTCTCCTATCGTCTATTCCATATGCGCCTTGTATTGTGAATCCCCGATGACAAACCCATTGAGTTTCTTCATTGGCTATCTTCGCACCTGCCATTCCTGCAACTTCCGATGAACTCTGTCTGAGCGACTATACGTAGCCAATTTGCTGGGTTTACTCAGAATTTGAAGCACCATCACCTTGGTAATCTAGACTCATTTTCCAAGGTCCTTAGGCAAATCTAGTTCAAGCCTTATCCACTGCAAAAGTTGTCTTACCACCTGTACAATTCATGCTTACCCGCAATTTTGATCGTTGATACTTTTGCAAACATACCAATGTTAGCTATTCAAAGCGTTTAATTGTTATAGAAACTATTACATATCCATAAACGAATTCAGAGGATTATTCTACCTTATACAAGAAGCAAGATATAAGTATGACACAAGAAATGCCCTTGATCTCTCAGTCTGGAACGAATTGCAAACAAACATCCAATTTGGGAAAATTATAGAGCTGAATGGCTAAGGAAAAAATGGGTTACATTGAAACAATGATTCTTTGGGATGAATAAACCCTCAAATGATCAATAAACTTGCTTTTACACAAATGTTTGCAGGTACCTATAGTTTTCGTGGTAAACTACTCATGCAATTACTCAACAAACTTATCAAAACAAAGATCAATGCTCATAACGATGCTTAACCAATTTGACAAAAAAAAATGCACAAGTTTATCATATGTCATTTTAGTTGCTAAAGTTTTACAACACCTTGAACCAAATTTTATAATTCACTAGGCCATTTATCATCCATATATCATCCATATAGACTAATACATACCAAGAACATTTCAATACAAATTCCAATTTTTAATAGCATGAGGTATTGCTTACTTGAATTTTCTTCTATAAAACCAGCATAGATCCATCTTAAACCGGTATCTATCAAACACCGAGAGGGATCCAATTTCTTGAGGTGTATTTCTTTTTTTAAATTTAAACTCAAGAAATTTGATCTCTCTTGATTGATAGATCCGGGTTTAAATTTTAAGTTTTTATTTTATAAACGAACATCTATTTTTTAATTAATTTTCATAATATTTTATTTTCTGAACCAACATGGATTTTTTTAAAATACTTTCCATAATTTTTTAATTTATGAGCCGACATGAATTTTTTAAATTATTTTGTTAGTAACAAACATTACATCACTAACGTTACAACATCTCCCCCATACTTACTTTACTTATTTTTACTTTAATGTTACAAACGTTACTAATGTTATATCACGTTACAAGCTCTCTCCCATAATATTCACTATCACTATTATTTTTGGCCGACATGTTACTAACGTCATAACATTACATCCGTTATATCACGTTACAAGATCTCTCCCATACTGGGCTGTAGAGCGCCTCTCGGCGCAATGATTGTGGGAAAGGCTCATTCCACCTAATTGTAGGCCCTCCTTGCTCTTGAATCTCTTAGCAAGGTTGCCACCCCCAGGCTGAGGCTTTGAAACCACGAGAGGTAAATAACACAGGTTAACTGAATAGTCTTTCACTCATATAAACAACAAGACACAAAACCAACTGGTTAAAATACAATAACTTGTCCAACACTAGGTACAAGACCTCCTTCTCTGACTGAGCAGTCCCTTGCGCAATACAACCGCCTGCCAGGTGCTCCAGGATGGGTATTGTAGGGAAAAATTCATTCGCTGGTTGGATGGGAATTACCACAGAAAGACACAAGGTTATCTTTTCACAGTCGCTTATTGTTGGTTAAGAATCCATAGTTTAATTCTCTTTGTTTTTTCGAACTTTTTCCCAAAATTGTCCAACATTACCTTCTCTTTCCTCCTTGCTACCTTTTTGATGCATGGGATTTGGACACCACGTGCCTCCTCTTCTTGGCCACACAATCCACTATATATTTACATAGTTGAGTACATATGACAAGGTCCCCCTCTCTATGGTATTATTTAAGTTTTAATATAGTCAATAGGGTCAAAGACATGGGTTTAAATGGTAGGGTTAAGGTTCCTAGGGATCTACCCCCCCCCCCTTACTCATTTCGTTTCCCTCTTGTGGGTTCATTACTCCCTTCTTTTCAACGTGCCCTCATCCACATCCAATGAATTTTACTAATTCAAAATATTATACATAAGTTCAACTTTAAGCCTCATTGTCTGCCTCACCTTACATTTCAAAGTAGGAAAGAAAAAACAGGGTGGTACATTCTCCACCCCCTTAGATTAACACCATCCTCGGTGTCCATACATTATATACATTATACAATATTTACAATCAAAATTTTCAAAACATATGCGGGTATTCATTATGCATGATTCCTTCCATCTCCCACGTCGCTTCCTAGGGGATGTAATGTGTCCATTGGACATTTAGTTGCCCTATGGCCCTGTTCCTGAGCACTTTGACTTTTCGGTACAATATGCACATTGGTTGTGCCCGGAATACTCCTTCTGGTTCCACCTAAATCAAAGTCCAATCAAGTACATGATTAGTATAATGAACATATTTCTTTAATAATGAAACATGCAATACATTATGATCCTTCACTAATGGTGGTAATTCCAGTTCATAAGCCACTCGTCCAATCCTATTTAATATCTTGAAAGGTCCATAGAATCTTGTGACCAACTTTCTACAACTACCGAAGCTTATTGAGCTTGTCTTTGCTTTTACTTTCAAGAACACATGAACTCCAACATTGAATTCCCTAAACAATATTCCCTTATCTGTGTATCTTTTCTGTATATCCCATGCCACTTTTAAATTATGCTTGATCTTACTTATCTAATCTTCCATGTCCTTTAACATTTTTGGGCCAATAATTACCTTATCCATTGGTTTGTCCCAATTTACTAGAATACTACATTTCTTGCCATACAGGGCTTTGAATGGGCTCATTTTCAACGAGGACTAATAGCCATTGTTATATGTGAATTCTACTAGGTATAAGTATTCTTCCCATTTTGACGGTTGGTCCATTATATTCATTCTTAGCATGTCTTTGACAACATGGTTGACTCTTTTAGTTTTTCCATCCATCTGAGGATGATAAGCTATACTGAAATTAAGTTTGGTTCCAAATTCTTTAAATAGACCCCTCCAAAAATTTGAGGTGAATTTAGAATCCCTATCGGAAATAATGGCCTTTGGAACACGATGCAATTTGGCTAACTATTTCATGTAGATTTCTGCAATTTTGGGTGCCTTATAACTCTTTCATGTAGATTTCGAGCTTCAAAAGTACTAATGTAGTTTCCGCCTCCTTTCAACCGAATCGCTGCGTATGGATATCTTTTCATAGGTATAAAATGATTAGCCTTCATCAATTTTTCCACTACCACCATAATGGAATCATGTTTCTTTGTTGTCTTCGACAATTTGGTAATGTAATCTATGGTCACAATATCCCACTTCTATTCTGGTATAGGTAATGGATGTAGTAGACCTGTAGGATGCCTATGTTTTTCTTTCACTCATTGGCATTCAAGACATCTAGTTATAAATTTAGCTACGCATTTCTTCATTCCCGATCAATAGTACTCTTTCTTCACAATTACAATAGTTTTATGATATCCTGGATGATTGCATACGAGACAACATGCATTTCTTGTAGTATAGCTTTCTTCAATTCCTCATTTTCTGGTATGTAAATTTTGGTTTTATACATGAGTACTTCATCCTCATCTAAGCTATAATAGTAATTTATTTTGTACATTATTTTACCACAATGCCTTCTTGATTTGCAAATAATTATCATCTAAACTCAAAACATCTAGCAATCTTCGTTTCAAATCCAATTTCCAGGTGTTGATGGAAGTCATTTGCAAGACTTGATTCTTTTTGTTGAGTGCATCAACGACTCTATTCTCCTTGTCTTTGATATGCTTAATTTAAAAAATGAAGTTGCTTAAGAATTCCATCCATCTTGTTTGAAGAACATTTAGATTTGATTGCTCAATCAAATATATCAAGCTATGGTGATATGTTCTTAACTTAAATATATGCCCCAAAAGATAATGCTTCCACATTTTGAGCGCATGCACTACGACAACAATCTCTAGATCATGCATGTCATTATTATTTCCACTCCATTTCAACTTCATGGATTCATAGAAAATTACATGACCTTCTTGCATTAGGACTCCTCCAATCCCTTCGAGGGATGCATCAGTGCATACAACATATTTGGATCATCAATCTTTAAAATGGATGCACATGTGAGTAGTTTCTTCATAAGCCAGAAACTGTGTTCGCATTTTTTAGTTCAATTAAATTTCACTCATTTCTTTTGCAAGGATGTTATAGGTACACTATCCTTGAGAAAGCTTCAATAAATCTCTTGTAATAACCTGCCAATCCCATAAAATACCTTACCTCTATTACATTTTACGGAATAGGTGTCATGTCCCAAATTTGGAATTGGGTCACAATGGCCTAATCACATTGGCCATATTCATTAGAGTTTGTAAAATTGATGTTAAAGGTCAAATAATTGCCAAGGAGGAAAATTACTAGTTTCCTAGGTTTGGGGTGGAAGCTTTGGGATTTGGAATAATGGGGATAATAAATGATGTTTGAACATTAGAGTGGCATAAATATTTAATAAAGTATCTAAATAAATATATACAAGTGAAAATCAAAGTGGCATTTGATCATGAAGACACATGGAGAAAGTGGGACCCACATATGGCTAGATTTCCCCACTACACTTGGCACATTCTCTCACCAATTCGAATTCAAGGTGAATGGTAACATACTTGGGGGAGTCCAAAAGGTATTATTCATGGCATGACTCATCCAAGTTCGAAATATAGAGGAAGAGTAACTCCCATGGAAGAGGAAGAGGCAATTTGGAGCTAGTGAGACACTTGGGCTAGATTCCCTAGCTCTATGACAACAATGATGAAGATGCTATGACACCTATGACACAAATCAGACCTGAAGGATGACATATGACATATATGACATGTCAGGGCTAAAACTAGACTCCAAGAGGGCTCTCAAGGGTGTTAGGGAAGCTAAGATGCTTCCACATGTGATTTGGTGGAAGTGGGAGACTAGGAATTGTTGTACAAGTGGCATTCTTTGGAATCTCTTCCCAACTTGAGTTGGCATGAGTCTCTTGGAATGAATTCGACCCATGGAGGACATTAGAACTTTATAAATTTCAATAACAAAGAATGAAACCAGCTTTTGATCATTTGTAGAATTTGCAATTGCATTTGTGAAGAGGGAGAGCTAGTGGATGACTAGTTTCTTGCCTTAGCCAATTTCGAGGGTGAAAGATTCCCATCCAAGTTGGTAATTGGAAAGGCCATTCAGACCTTTCATTTGGAGCTTTAATGGAGTCTTTATTTGCAGGTGTAAGCTACAGGGCAGCTCATGGTTTCTTCTATTGCAGCTCACTCCTTCAACCATTTCCAGTTTTGATGGCATATTCTTGATCCTTGAGGGAGGGCGTTTTTTGGTGAGCTATTGTACTCTTTGGGGAAGCTTTTAATGCCCCATTTATTTTCTAATATGAAGTAAATACTCTTTTCTTCATCTCCAAAAAGTTTCAGGTCGAAATTCCAAGTAGAAATGTATAAATCTCATTTTTAATGGAAGAACAATGCCATTTCCCCACTACCTTGTTGTGAGCCAATGTATTGATGATGATTTCGAATGAATGGATGATTCTATGATATATTTGTGATCAATATAATGCCATGGATGTATTATACAAGTTTCATGTACTGTACTTGAGCATTTGAAGCATTTTTACTCAGTTTAGTTGTATTGGGAGGTGAAATAGTGCCATTTCCCCAAGGGTCGAATTGGGGATTTTTGCAGTTGAATGGGAGAGGGTGAGAACAGTTGTAATAATCCATTAATGGTGCATATGAGACTTTAATAAAATACTTAACACATTACATACCTCTTTTCATAAATTTGAGTGGGTTTGGAGGCATTTGGGAAGCCATTTTCAGTGCTTACCCCAGGGGGATTTGAACCCCAAATTACTAGTAAAATTGCATAATTGGTTCAGAATATTAAGAGAGTTTGCAGAGGTCTTTTGGTGGACATATGTCATCCATAAACATCATATTCAAGTTATAATATCATTCATACACCTTCCTTGAATATTTGAAGGCATTTGGAGTCAATTTGAGACCTAGAGACCAATACTAGTCAAAGGAAAATCACTAGTAAAGTTACCTACATTGATCAGAATTGAAAGAGGATTTGCAGAAGTATTTTAAAGGTCCAAAGACATCCCTGAAACACATATTTATGTTCTAATACCATTCATATACCTTCTCAGAATATTTGGGATCATTTGGGGCAAAATTGGGACCTAGAGATCAAAACTAGTCAAAGGTCTAACTAGGAAAAAAAGTGAAAAATTGCCATTTTAATAAAATTCCTAACAAGGGACATTACAATAGGCTATTCATGAATGGATTTTATCTTCATAGGATCCACATCTACTCCTTCACTAGATATGATTTGTCCTAGATACAAAAGTTTCTTTTGATAGAAAGAACATTTATTTAGTTTTGTATACAACTGATTCTCCCTCAGTAATTGGAATGTTATCCTTAGATGCTTTTCATGCTCCTCTTTTGACTTGCAATAAACTAATATGTCGTCAAGGAACACAACAATAAAATTTTCCAAATAATTTCTAAAAACACCATTCATTAAACACATGAAAGTGGCTAGTGCATTTGTCAACCAAAAGGCAAAATTGTAAACTCGTAATGCACATACCTATTTTTGAAAGCAATCTTATTGATGTCACATACCTAGTTTTGAAACAAGACTTATTGATGTCTTCCTCAATTCGTATCTAGTGGTATCCATATCTCAAATATATTTTAGAAAAGACTTTAGCTCCTCTCAACTGATAAAAAAAGTCATCAATTCGAGGTAATGGATACTTGATCTTTATGGTGACTTTATTTAGATATCTATAATCCATACATAACCTCAAGGTACCTGTTAGGATATTTCAATACTCCATTCTTGTCCTACCTAGCATTATTTATTTTCCCTAGTTGCTGATGTTGTCATTTGCCCCCTAGTAGTGTGCATATGTCATCCAGGATCCATCTACCACCTTCTGAGCCCTGCATGCATCATTTTAGGACCACTTCAATCAGTTCTCTATTTTATAGGAACCTACTGAGTGTTCCAGTGCAGTCCACCTAGGTTACCTTACTCTTGTGGGGGGTTAGAGCTCCGGATGCCACTGATTGTGGCCTCATGCGCCCTTTTCTGAATGGCACGCATGACAAACTCATTATTGCGCCCTCCTTAGTTAGTTAACTGACTGTGACTTGAGTTACCTGGGTTTAGGTTCAGTTCAGTTGACTTTGAGTCTTCCAGAGCACTCCAGTGCTGATAATACCTATGCTAGACCAACCGAGGTTCGAATTCTCCTACATGATTCGAATTCTCTCCATTGTAACATCATTTTTTATTATACTGATGATTGGAACATGTGACATTATTCTGCTCCTATCTGAGTTCTATTGCATTATTATTCTTTTACTGCAGTTTTCACTCTTATTCTAATTTTATTCTCATTCTTTCTTTGTGAGGTATCCATCAGCTCTTAGATCTGATGTGACATAGAATTTCACATGGTATCGGAGCCTTTTGAGTGAATAGGTTGAGGAGCTTCTTTCAGTTGTGCACCAGAAGTCTCTGGATTTCCATAGCAAATCTTGGTGCCATTGCATTGAATTCATTGGAGAAATACACTGAGGTCTAGCCAGGTGTGAATGATCCGGATAAAAGTGCCTACTATCCTAAAGCAGTGCTCAGTAGCAGTCTACCTCCATTCTTGAGATTTTTTTGCAGGTTATTCAATTTTTTGAGTGCAACAGCAGTTGCAACAGTTTTCTTCAGTTGCATCAGTTTTTTCTGCAGTAGTAGCAGTTTCACCTTGTATTCGCTCCAGCAATTGTAATGGACAATTCTAACTCTCCTCTCTCTCCTAGAATCCTGACACCCTTCAATTATCTTGATTGGAGGGCTGATATGCAAATGGTATTGCGAAACAGATCACTGTACAGGGTGACAATGGGGAAGGATCTCGAACCAAATTCAGCTGTGGAGAAAACCAAGTATCTGAATAGATTGGATGAAGCATTTGGTTTCATGTGTATTCATATTTCTAGAGATCTACTCTTCCACATCGAAGGATTGAAGACTCCAAAAGAGTTATGGTTGAAGTTAGAGACCCTCTTCGACAAACAAGATGATCTAAGAGGCCATATTCTGGAAAATGAGTTGATTGCTCTACAACCGAGCAGTTTCGAGACCATTCAACAATTCTTTTCAAAATTCAAATGTCTGGTTATGCAATGCAAGAAGTGTGTCATTGAGAAGAAGGATGAGCAGCTGGCGCTATCCATTCTGAGCAAGCTAGGTCCTGAGTTCTCCATGTCTCTACCTTCCATTCTGGGCGAATGCTAATCCCTGGTTGGAAGATGCCCTCCTTAGAAGTTTTCACTGAATCTCTCATCCAAGAACAAGGCAAGTTGATCCATATGGGTGCAATGAAGGCCTCCAAAGATCAAGCTCTTATGGTTGGAGAAGAAAAAAATGCAAATGGGAAAGGGAGGAACAAAGGCAAGGACAAGAGGCCATCTAAACCCAAGTTGAATGCCAAGTCAAGTCCATTAGAAGGAGCCTCCAACTCTAAGAAGGACAAACATAAGGGATTTGCGATATCCAAGTGTTCCTATTGGAAGAAAGGAAACCACCTAGAGTGATCTTGCATGCAGAAGAAGATAGATCACTTGACCAATCTTCTTGAACAACACAACATTTCCCTCCCAAAAGGTGCAAGAGAGACTGTTTCTGGAAGTGATTCTGATGGTCATGAGAGATGCCATGCATTGAAGGCAGGATTTTCGAAATCACAAGCCCTCCTCATAGATTCAGGAGCCTCCAACCACATGGTTTCCTTCAGAGAATCATTTTCTTCTCTAGATCTCAAAGATGGTCGGATTATTCACATGGGAGACAACTCTCATATCTCTGCTGAAGGCATGGGAACAATACATATGGAGCATGGAAATTTCAAGAATGTTCTATTTGTGCCTTCTTTGTCGGCAAATTTGTTGTCTATATATCAGATGACTCACATAGGTTCACCGAAGAAAGTGGTCTTTGGTCCTGACATAGTTGAGATTGAATAGATATCCATTGGGAAGATTATAGCGAAAGGGTTTGCAAACCATGCCTCCACGACATATGAATTCTCACATTTTTTTTCCATACTCTCTGCCTACCCTATCGGAATCTGATGAAGATAAGAGTGATTCCCCTTCTAATGAAGATGAGGATCAAGATATTGATGTTGAGAATAAAGTTCAAGAAGATTCAGATTCAAATCCAGATCCAGATCCAACACATGCTCCCAATCCATGGCCAAGGTCAATATGGGATCACAAAGTCCTTGTAGCTGTTGGGAACACACTTGGGGATCCATCTAACCATAGAACCACCAGATCTCAGTGTCATGCAAAACTTGCACTATGTCATGCAGATCCACTTCTCTCAGAGAGGTGCTGCATGATGGTGGGGTTTGATCCACAATCTCTTGGAGAGACTTGCCATGGGGGATCACAACCAGGAAACAATCTCGGTTTTCTAACAAAAGGTACTCAAAGGTTCATGATTTTGACCACAATGAGCCATTCGCTCCAGTAGAAAGAAGGGTTCCTGAAAGACTTGTTTTGGAAAATGCAACTTCTACACAGTGGGAGGCACATCAGAGGAGCAGATCCAGATCTAACACCTACATTGCTATCCTACAGAGGAGCAACTTGCCAATATTTTTGCAAAGGCTTTCACTAAGGAAAGGTTTTTTCTTCTCTGCTTAGTATGAAGGTTCTTTGAGTTCCCTACTGCATTCTTTTTGAGGGGGGTATTTTTCCCATGAGGTTTTCCCCCATTTCCTTGGTTCATGGACAATTCTTTATTTTTATCATTTATTTGATTGTATGGGTGACCTTTGGTCTTAGTAACTAGGGCCCATGATGCAAAAGTATGGATTAAGGGTGGGTGTTAGGATATTTCAATAGTCCATCCTTGTCCTACCTGGCATTATTTATTTTTCCTAGTTGCTGATGATGTCATTTTCCCCCTAGTGGTGTGTAGATGTCATCTAGGATCCATATACCACCTTCTGAGCCATGCATGGATCATTTTCGGACCACTTTAGTCAGTTCACTATTTTATAGGAACCTGATGAGTGTTCCCTGAGTTACCTGACTCTTGTGGGGGGTTAGAGCTCCTGATGCCACTGATTGTGTCCTCATGTGCCCTTTTCTGACTGGCATGCATGACAGACTCACTATTGCACCCTCCTTAGTTAGTTAACTGATTGTGACTTCAGTTAACTGGGTTTAGGTTCAGTTCAATTGAGTCTTCTGAAGCACTCCAGTGGTGATAATCCCTATGCTAGACCGATTGAGGTTCGAATTCTCCTACATGATTCGAATTCTCTCCATTGTAACATCATTGTTTATTATATTGATTATTGGAACATGTGACATTATTCTACTCCTATCTGAGTTCTGTTGCATTATTATTCTTCTGCTCTTCTTACCGCAATTTTCACTCTTATTCTAATTTTATGCTCATTCTTTCTTTGTGAGGTATCCATCAGCTCTTAGATTTGTTGTGACATAGAATTTCACGGTACCATCCTTCTTCTTTATGAAAATGATAGGTGCCCTCCATGGTGACACATTGGGATGGATTTACCCTTTCTTCAACAATTCTTCAAGTTGAATTTATAAGTCCTTTAGATGAGGTATGGCTATCATGTAAGTTTCTTTGGATACTAAGGTAGCTCTTGGTACTAAATCAATACAAAAAACAATATCTCTCTTAGGGGGTAATCCTGGTATGTCCTGGAATACATTGACAAATTCCTTAAGCACTACATAACCTTCAATATGTAGTCATTCATATGCTAATACTTCTTCAACATGAATAGAGTACAGTTGGAAACCTTTCCTGAGATACTTTTTCATTTGCATGGCTAAAACATGCCAAACGGATACAGGTCTTGGAATACCTTTTACTAGAGTTTGCTTCTTATCCTCATCAAGAAAGGTAATTGTCTTGTTATGACAACCCAAAACAACAAAATACAAGTCTAACCAATCCATCCAAATGAGAATGTCATATGAGCCAAGAGGTATAACATCCAAAGCTACTCTTGTCTGAAGTCCATTCATGTCAAAATAGTAGTCCTTGACCATTGAGGTGATCTTCCTTTTTGTAGGTGTTGCTAACCGTACCATTATTTCTTGGGGAATATTTTTGCTTACTAAATGACATCTTGCAATCATATTAGAGTTGATATAACTATTATTAACTCCATAATCAATTAAAATTAAAATAGGCACCTCAACAATCATACCTTCCACCTCGATCATGGTTGACTGGCGGTTTGCTTGCCTCGTTAGAGAAAATTTGAGGTCTAAAATGGGCCTCCCAAGGAAAATAATAAAATAATATTTATGAATTTTGGAGGAAAAGAGAAAAACTACTTTTTTTTTGTATTTTCAACATATCTCCCTTTCATTTTACTCAAATTTCGAGCGGGGGCATGTTGATAGGAAAAAGTTCCTATGGCTGGGGTGAGGCCACCAACATACGAGGGTTGGAAATTAGACATCTAAGGTTATGCAAATACACCAAATAAGCAAAAGATATAGGGATCAAGAGGGTATGTACCTTACTACTGAAAGTTGATCCGAGCCTTCTCCTTGAGCTTTCCTCTTTCTCTCCAATCACAGGACCTACAAAACCAATTCAAAACCTTCCTCAAACATATTTGACTACAAATAAAAGATTGAAATTCAAATAGAACATGAAAATTAAATCTAATGAACATCAACAAGCAATCAAATCCGAGATAAGTATAAACACAACTCTTTGGAAAGGGAAGAATGTCTATTCTTTCATTAATGAATGAAGCATGTACAATATTACCTTCCTTTAGTTCAAGCACCTCATGAAACCAAGATTCAGGGTCTTATGCTTCTCTTCTCCAAGAATCCCAACCTCAAATCAATGTATTAGGGTTTAGTGGCAACTAGGGCATAAATGATAGGGAAGGGAGTAAACATTTCTCCATCATGACATTAATTTGGCTAAGAGTTCTCTTCATGGCCCATCCCCCTCTCTTTTATAGTAAAAGGAGAAGATTGGGTCGAGTAGGGAGCAGTGGTAACCGGAGGAGGAAGTTCCAAAACCACTCAAACCACCCAATTTTTTAGAATTATTTTTATATTTTTTGGTATTTTTTGAGGCACACGATGTTGACATAAGGGGCAAGGTGTGCAAAACACGCAGGTGAGCCATGTGCAACCTGCGTGTGGGTGAAAAAATGGGATAAAATTTCCAATTCTAGGGCTTTTCAGGGGGTGTTTTGGTCTCCAAATGTGATCATAAACTCCCAAACTATTGGATGAAGGATGAATAAGTTAAGGACATCCTATTGATCTCCCAAATATGGATCTTCCATCCACAGTGTCCTTTTGTGTGACGCACAATAGCTTCATGGAGCGTCATCATGCAAACACAAGATGTAAGTGTCGTCACAGATGAAGAAGTGCCAAATTTGGTTATAACAGATGCTCCCTAATATATGAGGTCAGAGGGGAACACGATGGTAAAAATACATTATAAATAATGAATGTTTGGGATATGGAGTCGAGGAAATTGGAGAACTCAAGAATCATAGGCTCAAATGAAGTACCTGAAAGAGAGAAAGTGTCATACAATCTCATCCCTGGGATAAATGTCCATTCCCTAAGATGGAACATGACCTCCAGGAGGATACAATGATAATCCAATACATCTGTATCACTGATGCATATATCATGGCCACAAGAATTCAAGCGTGGATCCATGAGAAACATAAGTGTGAATATAGTTACATAAATACAAAGGTGGATCTATGTCAAAACTGGAGAGCATAGCCATACTGAACAAACTTGATCTATGTCTCATCAAGATCCAAAAGAAATGTGGCTCATTCTTGCGCAACTTGGGCAAGAAAAAAATATAATGATGCTATTATAGGCCCAAGTTCCTCAATCCAAACCGCCTAAAGGCAGGAAACCTAACCATGCGAATAAATGAGCTAATGTTGAACATGGATGACACCATTTGATTAATGATCATTGATGTATATTGTTAACAAACACGAGGGAATCCCCCCAATAATGAAAATGGGCCCCAAGGTACCTAGTACATTCTAATAGGTTTGAATAGATGCTCTTGAAGTCGATCACCTGAATAATATATCGAGTAGAGGACATTAATGTATTTGTACTACTTGGCGGTGAAGTAGACTACCACTGATGAGTGCAATCTCCAAGGTACTACTGAAACTCTAAACTTCATTCCTAGAGGAAAATGAGTTGAATTCGATGGGAAGAAGTCCGTTGGAAGGGAGGCCTTAAGGAATCCTCCATCATCCAATACAAGGAACAATCAAGGGCTGTCTGAGTTGAAGTAGGACCGAGTATGTGATGAAAAATATTGATACCAGGGAATATTGGAAGACATATGACATCAAGGAAACTGCAGAATGGATGACACAGGTTTTATCCTTGAATAGTGAGCACGACACAGTAGTGACTTAGGCAGCTTTGAACACAAAGGGACCAATGATATAAATCTACAATGTAGGAGACATTAACAGATTCCCCATATGATTGGAAGAGTAACCAATCATAGGAGTAACAACTCTGAGATCAGGTTTATCCTAAGGCCAAAACTAGAACCCAACTTGTTTGATAGACTCGAAACATGTGCTTTGTTCAAGGAAATCATCTGAATTGCTGCCATTATATTAAAAGAAAGCTTGAGATCCTTCCCTTCCCTTTTCTCTTTTTAGGTACCTTTTTTTTTAACGAGCTTGAAAGAGATAGAAGCATGCTCGGTCCCAAAAAGGGTCCATCCATGTGTAATTTCACGAGTCCATTGAAGGGAAACTCAACACTTTCTTCTTTGGTTCACGAGTTTGAAGACAAGATAAAAGATTACTTGATAAAATACTGATCTGTGGATTTTAATATCGATCCTGGATCTGTTCGTGCTCGCCAGTGTTTTCATATTTAAAGAGTCTGAAAAATTTAAACAAGAACTCTATACACCATCTTGTAGATTTTATATCGAGCCCGAGTTGGTATATGCTCGTAGGTATTTTCATATTTAGAGAGTCTGGAAATCCTAAAGAAGACTCCAAGGTGTACTTTTTCATAAGGTTAGTCTCCTCACATGAAAAATGATAAAACGATGCAGGAGAGAACTCTTCTATCCAAGTATGAATAGAGTATTCTTTTTTTGTACATTGCCTAAACGGTCCAGAAAAGGGTTAAACATATATCGTAAAGACTACCTTTCAATTACTTTAACGAGTATGAAAAAGACAAGATGACTCGACAATATTTTCCTATTTAAGGAGTCTGAAAAGAGATTAAAGAAGACTCCATAAAATCTTTTCCGTAAAAATTTAACGAGCCCGAAAAAGTAAACTTGTGGCCTCCTTATTGTTTTTAACAAACTCAAAGGAAGGATGGAAGAATGCTCGTAACCTTGGAGGAAAGGAGTGTCAGGGACATGTGGAACTAGTTCCAAGTGCATGGAACAGACCTATGCATAATGCAAGGAACATGATCAAGATAAGGACACTCAGAGCATGTCTCCTTCGGGTAAGGGGTATCAAGTTGCAAAGGAAAATGATACATGGCTTAACAAAAATGAGATCGGAGATGAAGGCTTATATAACGAGCTCAAAGCGTGGAAGCCGACTTCAGACTCATCAGTGCAAGCAGGATTAAGGCAAATGCATATGCAACTTAAACAAAAATATGGGAGCCTTATAAGGAATGGCCATAAATATATGAGGCTTATTCTCAAAGTCATAGTAAAACTAGAATGGATCCCGAGCCTATGAGAAAAACTCAGCATGGGCACTGAAATGACATAGGGGTGCCAACTAGGGTGACCCATGTTAGGGAGGCTCTCCTGTTGTCGGATTGGTGCATAATTCATATAGAGATGGCTAAGACACCAAAATCCAACAGGTTCGACCTTATGGAAAAATCAGATAGCAAAAGGTTCAAATGCATCGTAACAACGGGGAGGCCTAAACCTATATGCAAGGTTCTAAATATATCTGGCATGATCGAACAATATGTCAAAAATGATCAGTAAGCAATCATAAGTCTAGCTAAGAACCTTGTCTCCAAGAAACAACAGTACCAAGATCATATCCAAAAAATATGTAAAGAAATATCTGATACAGGTCACTTTGGTAGAAATACGTTCAAATTTGTTATCATCAACAATAGGCATAATGTAGGTAGAGTTAACCAATGAAGACTCTATAGTAGTAAAGCTTAAGGACTTACAATTAACAAGATCAAACTTAATAGGAAGATCAGAGTTGAAAGAAGTGATGGAATCCGCAGGAACAAATTCATCATCACGAGAGTTGAAAATTCTAGAAGCAAAATCAAACTCAGCAGGAACATTGACTTGCCACTCTATGGGAGAGTCCAAAGACTCAATAGTACTAGGGTCTGCGGATTTATAATCAGTAAGATCAGACTCCAAAGGCAAACCAGAGCTGGGCTTAACTGCAACTAGATCAACATCCAAATGAATGGCGTATTGTATTATGGACTCTAGGAAAACTTCGTCAAAAGGAAGTATATCATCCCAGATAGAACACAAGTTTGAACATTCAGTTGGATCAATAGGGTGGAGAGCATGCTCTGTTGGCCCCATTTGATTGATCACCTGGTCAACTGCCGAGACCGAGTCCCAAG
The DNA here is from genome assembly GCA_027924585.1 of Larix kaempferi. Classification (NCBI taxonomy): domain Eukaryota; kingdom Viridiplantae; phylum Streptophyta; class Pinopsida; order Pinales; family Pinaceae; genus Larix; species Larix kaempferi. The sequence continues at coordinate 18,972,463 of BSBM01000931.1, read as the reverse complement.
AAGGTAAGCATGAACTCATAGGCTTCTTCTCAGTAGAAATTGTTACCAAGGGATATAAGGATTAGTTGATCTGAATACACTCAACATCACAGGCCAAACACTTACAAGGGTTGTTAAAGTTCATAGTCTCAAATTGAGACTCCTTATGTGTGCAAGGTGTGGGAACTGTTGAAATTGTGTGCATTGGAGATGCATTAACTTTGCAAATCAGGTGTGGTAAGATTAAAAGTTCCAATTAATGAAGGATACATCCCCACACCAATGTTTTCACAATTCCTCACGGAATGAGCAACTAAAGGAATATTGAATCCATGATCCTGGTTGAACTCATTACTGTTTAAAGCTAGTTGGTCAATTATTACAATATTTCCTTCATGAGGAAAGTTGATGATGCGAAATATCGAAGAGACCACTGCCATCATATCATGAGTCCAATTTATCCCTATTAATAAATTATAATCAAGTGGGGAATCAACCACTTCCACATCCACTTTGACTACTTTCCCCCCTAGGTCTATAGGAAAAGTTGGGATAATTCCATGAGGTTGGAAAAGGTGGCTATTGAAAGCTTTCAACATGGTGACCGGAGGAACGACGTCAGGTGATCCTAAATCCTTCCAGCATGATAAAGACATGACACATGTGGAGGCACCCTCGTCTACAACTGTCCGATGAATCTTAGTGTTTCTAGATACAACTTGAATCTGAAAAGAAACATGGTAGGGTAAACGATGCTTTCAATTCTCAAAATTGAAAGTAACCACTTGACTATCTGCTGGATCGAGAACCCCTAAAGATAAAAGTAACGTCTTCCTTTGAGTTGGACAACTCTGGAGTACCTCTAGAGTAGACATCACACAAGGAGCCTAGGCCAAATATTCAACTATGCTATAATTCTTTGCAACATGTGCATTAGGATTAAATGTTTTTTTCTTAAGAACACCCTTTGGTATTCGAGGCATAGTATCGTTGGGAGGATTCTCTATGTGTAAAGAATTATCACTATCAACATTAAGATGTTCGTTACCTTTTGATCCAGACGAATTAGCTTCATAATTATTGTTCCTAGTTTGGAGATAAAGATCTCGTTCACACATGAAAACTTCTCCTAGGATTGAATTTCCCCCTTGAGAGGCTACAGGGTTTTGGTGAGCACTAGCAATCACCTGTTGCTGATGTTGAAGAAATGGATTAGTTAATACAACAATTTGGGAGGACCCTTCCTGCTAAGCCAACAAATTTTGTTCCATTTCCATCTTAAGGAATTTATAAGTTAGATGATCTTCCTTGCACAACAAGCAAAGGAATTTCGTCTTATCTTCTCCATTATTTGCCCCACCAGCATTAGTGTTTTTATTATTGTTTGCATTGTTGTTCCCCTAGTTATTCCCATTATTCCCATTTTTCTTGTTCTTATTTTTCTTCCCTCCATACTGTTGGTTTCCTTGAGAGTTCTGTACTGACAGAACATCAGAAGGAGGGTTGGGTTTAAGGTTCTGTGTGTTATCTTGACCAATTGCCAGTCAATTTACACTTGAAAAGTTGTTACCTAGGCTAACTGGATTGTTCTCAAATACCCCAATCACACCATCAGCATGAGGAGTAGGGATGGGTTTTGTTGGGCCAGCTTCTGCTTTAGGAGCAGTGGGCAGAATTTCATACAGCATCCTGGATTGGGAATAAACCAAATCCAATTGTTGGGCCTTAATAATAGCCTGCTCTTTGGTCTGAACCCTAGAAAGTGATACATATTTTGTGATAACATATTGCAATGAATTAATGAACCAATCAGTAAGGAACTCATCATGGATTTGAGCCTTAATCAAGCTACGCCTCCTCCGCCACTCATGGATGTGGTCAAAGATATGAGTAGATTTATCCCGACGAAAGGATGTTAACATCTTCGTTCCAGTTTCATAACGGACCAGTAGTTGGAAGTGGTTTAAAAATACCATCGCAATGGCATCAAAAGTTTGAAAAGATTCTCGTGGTAACTCAATGTACCATTTCACTGCTACTCTAGTTAAGGTCCTTTGGAAGAGACATAATCGAATAGAATCATCCATCAAAGAGTTGGATGAACACCATAGATGAAAAATCATCACATGGTTTGCATGGTCTTTCTTTGGTTTACCTTCAAACTTATGAATGTGTGAAGGAATTTTAGTGGGCAGGGGTGGCCATCTTGGTTCATGTAACATTGGATCATTAGTTAACTTTGAAAGATCAGGCAAATTCAAAATAGACAAAAATGGCAACTTCGTCTAAGCCATTGTGTTCTAGGTTCCAGGAGCACTAGATGCCCATTGGTTGGTGTTGGCATGTGGTTGTCTTGGAACATATGGATTTCCAGGATTGGTGAAAAGTGGATTAGGTTGTCCAAAGTTCTGACCATAGTGGTGTTGAAAAGAAGGATAAGTTGTTCCAACAGTCCCTCCCATCCCTCCTAAAGGTTGGCTACTTTGAAAGACACTTGTCGTAACAAGGTGATCCATATTGGAACCTCCCATCCCAGAAAAAGGGATGTTTCTTTGAGTGGCATTCTGCCCCCATGGAAATCTAGTGTTGGTTCCCCCTACTACAAAGGAATTACCTTGCGATACATTTACTCTGAAGGGGTTGCAAAAACTCATACCTCCAACATATTGGAAAGGTAAGCTTGACTAGGGTGGAGTGGAGTTAAAAACAATTCCAAAGAAGGGTGGGTTAGACATAGACATATGTCCACTAAATGGTGGGAAATTATGAGAAGGGATAGATGGGTCACTACCTGAAGGAATGGTCAATATTGAACTAGGAGGGGTAGCAACATGCATAGGTTGAGAGCCTGAAAAAGGAAATCCAAAAGAGAAAGGGTTCGAACTCAGTTGAGTTGACGAACTAGTACCAGTAAGTATCATTAAGGATGGGGGAAACCATCATGATCCTATTATGGATGCCATATTAAAAGTAAATCCTCATACATGGGTTGTACTAACTGGATTAGATATGTCCCCTAAAGTAAAAACTTGTTCTCATTTTTCCATGTTAAACTGCCTAGATAATGGATTAGGAATGTTAATACTAGCTAACTGGGAAAAACTAGGACTTTGTGGCGGGTTCAAAAGTACAGACGGATCTGAGAGGTCCTCAATAGAAATGGGACGTAAATTCTCTTCAAGCTGAGGAGAATGGACTCTAGGAGAGTTATGCAACTGTCCCTCAATATATCTTAAATGTCCTTCATCATAAGAACTCTCAGACTCACCTGACCTATAACTGTTTTCTTCTGTTGGTTGTTTTGTTTGAGGTGCTTTATTTTCCTCTTCTCCCCCTTGAGGGGATGGATCAGTGTAATCCAGTCTTCGCCTCGATGCATGGAATTCTCTCTATTCAGGAGAGTGTCCTTGAATCCTTCAGAATATGCAGGAGGTTGATCGACCATGGTGGCACGCAAAAGACACTAAGAAGAAAGTCTACAAGAAAAATAAAATCAAACATCACACACTAAAAAAGTCCCTAAAAGATGTCAAACAAGGAAACAACTCTCACATTGGAAGAGTACTTGGCTGCAAGCACAATCCAATGCATAGTGGGATATGATCTCCTAAAGATCATCCTAGGATGATGAGGGCCCAAGTCTAATCAGTGAATATCTGAAAGCAGTTACCTAATATGGGTGTGTTTCCCTTCATGGTGCAAGTGTTTTTGCAGATAAATATGTAAAACACCCTCCAAGGGTACTAATGCTCCAGTCACTAGGTTCTCCCAAGGTGGTCGCAGAAAATCCTCTACTAACACCTATGTATGACCCTAAAGACATGATTCTATGGATACCAATATGCAAACAAAGTCTTGGGGGACAGTCGTAGGTCGGGATCATGCGTATGGGCAGGGTAATTGAGCCCAAAACTCTGCAACACTCTATACTATTGAAATTCCCCGTACACGCAAAATCCATGGTTGATGCTCAATTGAGTATTGGAGGGATCTCTCCGCAACTCAACCTCACACGACCTCGTGCTTGAGTCTTGTGGTAAAGGAATTCTCGACCACACTTCTTACAAGATTGGGTTTCCTCCCTTATGAAAGACACCTATGTTTTGACAATTTTAAGTGGTCTTGGAGGAGTGCACTCACAAATTCCTACCTCCAAAACCCTACCTAAGCTATTAGGTGTGTTTCTAAACTAGAACAAAACCTAAGATCCTATCTCAAATTCTTTTTCTTGCTTAAAATGTACTTTCAAAACTTTTCAAAAGAAGTAAAACAAGTGCAACTAAAGAAAAAATGTTCTTTAACTGAAATATGATGCACTTTCCACTTTCAATTTCTTTCCAATGCAAGTCCTAAAGATATGATTCAGAATGCATATGTAGGTTTTCAATATTCAATACAATTTTTTGGTATTTTCAAATGCAAAAAGGGACTAAAATTTTACAATCTAAATGCAAAATCAAACCTATAACATAAGCATGCAATTATTTTTCCAATTAGCTAAATGTAAAATGAAACTTGACCTAAAAACAAAACAGACTATGCATGATAATTTTTGTTATTAATATAAAGGAATTCCAAATCTTTTGAGACACTTTGCAAAGTACCCAAATATTGCCAACTCAACACTAAACCAACTATTTATTCTTTTTCCAAAATGAGAAACAAAAATCAAATTCAAATCAACACATGACCAAATCAAATGAGAAGGCTTTCTAATATCCTTATTGTTGGCTTGGTTTTGCAACCAAGCTTTGTGCAATGGGCACCTATCAACAATGTGATAGCAGTTTCAATATAGAAAGCAAAAACGATTATGAATTAAATATAAATCTAAACTAACATGTGCATATAACAAATAAATTTAAAAACGATTCATGGAGAGAAAAATAAATAAAAGAATAGATGTTTTGTATTAAGATACCTCAAATGGTGAGGATTTGTGTTGAGCAACTCCAAGGGTGAGTAGCTCCAAGCTCCAATGGTCTCTTCTCCAAGATGCTGAAAATGGCCAAAAGTGTCATGAGAGATTTTGACAGCGTGAGGATAGGATGATGGATGGATGGATGGAAAGTGAGGAGCCCCTACCACCTTTTTATAGTTTTTGGTGGTGGGGAATACCATTATGGTTTTGAGGAAACCAATGGTATTGACCAACATGGTTTAGGTACCTTTTTCTCTCTTTTTTCCTTTTTTGAATATTTTGAATATTTTTATTCCCTTTTAATATTTTTGAGAATTCTGGATCCTTTTTTAGGGTTTTTTTTAATGTTTTTTGAGGAAAAATATATCTTTTGAGGGGGAAAAGGGTGTATTATGGTCTTTTGGTGACCTTTTGATGGCTTTAGAGGCTCAAATGGTGGAAAAGTGGACAAATGGATCATGTGAATAAGGAAATGAGCTAGTGAGCACTTTTTGGGTGTTAACAGATTGCTCCCTGATGTGTGAGGGAAGGAGCTCATCGTATGGCCGATAGACATCATAGTTCTTTTGTCTTTTCCCTGGGGTTTGGGGAAGAGAAGAGACCGGTTGGAGACTGGATCAACGGCCCTTGGAAGCTGCAAAAAAAAAAATATTACATGGCCTCAATATGAATGAGGAATAATCTCTGATAATGGATGAGGCGGGCATACCCATGCTTGTATCAAGACATATACATAACAATTAGTCCCAAGAAGGGGGACATAAAAAATCTGCTGGTACATCATAATGGTCCAAAGGGGACACTATTTTGGGATGTACTCATGATCATAGCATGACTGATCTCAATAACTGATACACTGGAATAAAGCGACAACCGTTCTGAACAAGGTCTCAGAAGGGTTGATGAACTGTTGAAACTGAAGGTGTCCAACATCTGTAGGGACTCAATGACTGTGAGTCATCTCTGAGAAGTAAATGTAACTGTATACTCGAGGGAGTATATAAAAATGGGGTACATCTGAATATTGTCGCCATGCGCAACCCGGATATCTAGAGGAAAATGTAACTGGTTGTGTCCATAAGTAGACTCTCAAATGTGGAAGAGTTGGGCAGTATCCGGGGTCTTCAACAAAAAATTGAGAGGACCAATACCCTGTGCAAGTCTTAACGATGCGATCAAGGTGTTGAAGTCGAGCATGTAAGCAACAACCATTTGGAGAGGCACTGAGGACTCTTCTCGAAATGATTCGTAGGCACTCATCATAAATGGTGATGAGTCCAAGACACAGGGACCTCTAAGTCTATTCTCTGGAATAAATTTGGTTGGCGTCGACAGAGGGAGACCAACAACTAACAAGGCAATGATGTTTCCTTGATAGGAGTGCGAGGTGTAGAACTGAAGTGTGGTAGTACTGATGGTAGGACTAACATACTATGGGGATGGGAAATAACTGGGGTCGTAGAGTGGGTGGACTCAAACTTCCTTTGTTCAGAGCATGATGACATGGTTGACTTGGCAGCGTAGGAAACTAACTTGTAGGTGTGGGGATCATAGCTTTAAGGATTGAATGGTATGTATTGTAGACTGGAGTGACTCTGAGGGGGACAAGCCGACGGATGCTGTAGAGGGCCTCTCAGGGTGACATACTGCAGAATATTCTGAACAAAGGCGACCAAAATGGGGAAGCTGCCATATGAGTAGACATGATCTATTGTGGCACCGAGAAGCACCATTGGGTCCTTCTTTGTAGTTTTAATGAGCTCCAAGAAGGGATAAAAGTGTGCTTTGAAATGGTACTGTCCTGTGGATTTTGTGAGCCTAGAAATATTCGTGCTCATGGGTGCTTTCATTTTTAAGGAGTCTGAAAACGATAAGAAGACTCTATAGTGGTGGTGGAGTACCGTCTTGTGGATTTATACGAGCCCAGGATGGTGTTTGCTCGTGGTCGCTTTCATGTTTAGAGAGTCTGAAAGCAGTAAGTGGACTCCATTGGTTGTCTTTTTCGTAAGTTAGTCTCCAAGACCCGAAAAAGCATAAAATAATGCAAATGGGGAACTCTTCTAGCCGATGTGACTAGAGTATTCCTTTTTCATAATTAGTCTACAAGGTCTGGAAAATGGGTAAACTTATACCAGGTAGACGCCCTTTCAGATACTTTTAGCGAGCATGAAAGGAAGCAAGGTTGCTCGACGATCTTTTCATTGTTTTAGGAGTCAGAAAAGAGCTTAACAGAAACTCCCTAAGTGCCTTTTTCGTAAAAGGAATTGCTCGGCCCGAAAAAGGGGTAAATCTATACCGAACAAAAAGGTATTGATGAGAGCAAGAAATGGTCTTGAGCGTCGTCATGAGTGCGGAAAACTGAATCCGGTGACATAAAGATTGTCAAAAACGGGCAACGGCCAATGTGGCATGCAAACAGAGGTGATGAGTGGCATTTAAAAAAAAAATACCCAAAAATTATGGGGGTGAGAGCGAGAAATGATCTCAAGCATCATCACGAGCATGGAAAAATGAATCCGGTGGTATAAGATTCGTCAGAAACGGACAATGGCCAATGTGGCACGCAAACCAAGGCAACGAGGGGGCATGGGAAAAATGCTCAAAAAATATGGAGGTGAGAGGAAGAAATGATCTCAAGCGTCATCACGAGCGTGGAAAGCTGAATCCGGTGGTATAAGACTCGTTAGAAACGAATGATGGATGATGTGGCACGCAAACTGAGGTGACGAGGGGCATGGAAAAAAATGCCCGAAAAATCTAGGCATGAGAGCGAGAAATGATCTCAAGCATCATCATGAGCGCGAAAAACTAAATCCGAGGATATAAAACTCGTAAAAAATGGGCGATGACCGATGTGGCATGCAAACCGAGGCGACGAGGGGGGCATGTAAAAAATGCCCAAAAAAAATCTAGGCATGAGAGCAAGAAATGATCTCAGGCATCATCACAGGCACGGAAATACGAATCTGGCGGTGCAAATGGTGCGAAAAATGGAGGTCATAAGGACTCCAGAATGGTCAAAGGAAATAACTAGGTTAAAAAATGGCTACAAATAAAGGTGAGCCCACCAAGCCAAGGATGCAGTGGTGGGGAGAAATGATGACCCGTGGGGGAAGAATACTAGGTGTATCAAATCAAATCAAATATACAAGTGATATGTGACCTCAAAAATGGTTGAGATCACGCATGTGAAAAAGTGAGCAGGGTTAATGACCCGCCCCCATGCTATGTGCATGGGGTTTATGATTGTGGATCACATATGTGTTGGTTTGAACAACAGGGTCATTGAAATAATGAGATAGATGTGATAGGGAAGGTTCAAAATGATTGATCATGCCCCCTATCCTAGGGTCGAGGTAATCTATTATTCCCCCTAACTTAGGGGTGTCAATGTGGTGCAGATGTTGTCTCAGAGAGGGATCAATAGGGCATTGAGCAACTACTGGCGGGGGGCTATACCATGAGGCTATGGGCTGTGGTGGCATACTGAAGTGATGATATGATGATGGGGGATTCCCTTTGTGGGGTGGATGCCCCCAGTATCTCCGACGAGAATCACGATGATGATGAGTAGGCAAGGTTTTGGGCCTACCCCCATGCTGTGGACATGTGGTTTCCTCATCGATTTGAAAGGGTTGAACATGTGTGTCAAAGGGATCAATGGAAGGGGCCGAATGGATAGAGGGGTATCTAGTGGAAACCGTGTAAATGGTGTTAATTTCTTCCAAGGAGGAAGATGGTGGGGGATGAATTTCCTCAATTTGAGGAGGGGATATCTCTAGGTTAGCATTATTGAATTCGTATAGAGCTGCTCTATAATCTAGGAGATCAGGGCAGTGATGTGAGTAATGGCCATAAATCCCGCATATCGCATAAGGGTGATTGGTACGTAAAGATTTATCGCGAGGATGAGGGGGCAGTTCAAGTTTGACAACTGGTATGTTAGTGTCATCATCCAACATTTGCATCTTTTCTTGAAGTGTCGGTAATTGTGGACATTGATGGGTAGCATGGCCTATATTGTCGTACAAAGAGCACTTTGGGGGAGCAAGGATTGTTGGGGGATTCTTCGCCAGTTTTGGGGGTCGCTGGGGGGGTGCGGGTTGTGGGTCCAGTGGTATAAGTTTGTGGGCCTCTGCCCCCGGTGTTTCGGAATGGAGGGGGAGCATTACTAGATGTTGATGCCGTAGTCACCATTGGGGGTGGTCGGTTCTGGATGTTTTCTACACCAGGGGGTGGATGTTTAGAAGTATTGATGGGTTGGACCGGTTGTAAAATGACATTTGGTGTCGGGGGAGGGGTTGGGGCAGGTAGGTACCACATAGGTAGTCCTAATGTTAATCCTGGGAGATTAAGTGTAGCCATGACTGGTGTGCTGATGGCACCTGAAGGGGGAAATACAAATGGGATAGTATGAATTGGTGTGGCTCCTACGTGAGTTGGCACTGAGGGTGGTTGCGAGAGTAAAGGGGGTTGTTGGTTTGGTACCTGTGTGTTATGCGAGAGGGTGCACAAATCAGATATCTCGGTTATATTCAAAGGGGGTGGGATGGATTGGAATGTGGAAGTCATAGGTGATTCCGAGTATAATCCGGGTCTGACTATGGAGACGAACGATGTAGGTGCATTCTGAACTGGTTGTTCAATCATAGGGAGAACATTTTTAGGTGCAGTTGGGGCGTATTGGTTTCGACGCATTTGGAGATTCATGTCGGACGATGACATCATAAGGAGATGATGAGTACTTGAATCCATCGGTTGGTTTGTGTGTGCAGCGTATGTGATTTGCTATTGTGGTGCTGTGGTTCCTTGAGGAGGATCCAATGGACGAGTGTTCTCCACTCCCTGTGTGGGCAAAGGATTCTGCAGCACCATGGGTTGTGGTTGATGAGGTGGCGCTGGTTGTGCCACGTTCCCTTGGCGTTGGGCGTCATCAGACCACAGTTGGCGTGCTCGCCCCAAATGGGGGTAAGTGTGTGTATAATGGTCGTATACCCCGCATATGGAACATGGGTGGTTTGTTCGTAAATTGGGGTTCTTACCTTGTTTCGGTGGTCGATTAGGGTTTTGGTTGGTGGGGGTAGCGTTGTTGTTGTTTGGAGAATAAGTCTGAGCGATTGGAGGTTGTGGTGCAGCAAGGACTACCTGTGGTGGGTAATAAGCCGTTGGGGCTTGTGAGTGAACAGGAGCATGTGTGGCCTGCTGATGGTAATACGTAGGGGGTGCAACCAGAGGTGGATAGGCTGAAGGTGCATGACCATAACACTATAGTGGACATGGGGGTCCATGAGTGTGGTGGCGGTGGGCCATGGGAGCATACGAAGTTGTAGCTCCTGAGTGAGATGTGGCCCGCGAAATATCAGGGCCGTTATTATTGCGCATAATGGAAAATGGTTGGTTGTGGGACGCAACTTGTCTAATGATGTCGTCAGCGGCATGGGATGCCCCCGACGTGTTAGTCCAGGAGGAATCGCCGCGGGGAGCGTCAGGTAAAATGGTATACAGGTAGCCACACTGGGTGTAGATCAGATCAAACTGCTGGGCTTTTAGAATGGCTTCTTCTTCCGACTGGGGTCGTTCAGAAGCTACATCCTTGGCTATGAGGGGTAGGAGTGATTCGAGAAACCAATCCAAAAATATACGGTCGTCCAGTTTTATCTTGCAGAGGCTACGGTGCTTGCGCCACTCATGGATATGGTCGGTGATGTGGGTAGCTGTGTTTTGTCTACAAGACAACAATATTTCAACTCCTGCATCATAGCGTACAGGTAGCTGAAAAAAATGAAGGAAAGTGGAGGCGAGGGACGTAAATGTATGGTGGGTCCCATGTGGTTGTTCAATGTACCACTTGGTGGCAGAGCCAGTGAACATTCGTTGCAACAGTCTTAGTCTAATGGAGTCATCCACTATGGAGTTAGATGAACACCATAGGTGAAATGACATTATGTGGTTTTGGGGATCTTCCCTAGCTTTTCCTTCAAACTTTGGGATGTCTGAGGGAAGCTTTGTGGGCATGGGGGGCCAAGTGGGGTCATGTCTAATAGGATCATTAGTTAGTCTTGTCAAGTCTGGCAAATTCAAACTTGCCAGAAATGGTAGACTGGTCGAGAGGTGTGATGTAGTGGCTGGGACATAACTGTTAATGGTAGCATTATGTAGTGGTCCAGTGGCCCCTAAGGGTATGTTAGGTATGGAAGTTATGTGTCCTCCAACTGATGTGGTGTGGGATGGGCCAGCGCTCCCAAGTCCAACATGGGTTGTAGAGGGGTTAGGAATAGTGCCAGGAATTCCTGGGATTTAGGTTGTGGTAATGAGAGGAGGTGTGACTCCTATGTTGGGCATACCCATAATAGGTGGTAGTCCTGTGTTGGGCATACCTAAAGGTGGAGTGGCCCCTATATTAGGCATGCCTAAAGGGGTTGTTGTTACCATGGGTGGCACAGTAGTAGAAGGGTTTTTTCGATGTATCTCCAATAACACTGGTGAAAAGGGGGTCGTATTGTGATCCAGCCATGGGGTTGGTTGGTGATATTTCAGTAGGGTGTTCGAATTCAGCCTCGGAATCAGCTATGAAGTGAGGCGCGTCAGAATCGGATGACTGTGTTCTATGCCGATGACTTGTTGAGTCAAGGGATAAGGCTCTACGTCTATGACGTGTAGAGTCAAGTGTACCAAACTGAGGGGGTTCACCCTGAAGATGGCGGGATCGTCTTAAATTCTCAATGGTGAGAAATATATAAAATTTTTAGTAGAAGGTGGTGATATAAAAATCTCGAAACCCTAGTGCAACAATGAGTGCAAGAGGGAAGTGAAAAAATAATGGCTCTCAGGCCAACAACCAACCTCAAAAGCACTTATTATAACAGCTGTGCTATAATAAGTGGAGGGATCCAACAAGGTGGTCAGAATACCAAAAGTCAAACAGTTCCTAGAAAAAAGTGGTGCTCACTAGACCAAAGGTGGGTATTGTATCATGCAAACACCTAACTAGAAGTATTGTGAGTCAACAAACGATATTCTCTGCAAGGTGATGAAATCCAAGTTAGACAATATAAAGTGTTGAATCAACAGCTAGATATCCCCCTACTGGGAGGGACACCAGGTAGACAATCCTAAAGAGTGGCAACTAGGATACCCCATTCATGACACGTTCGGTTGGGTGAATCTGCAGTTTGGTTCTATCGCCGCTGTACCTCCATACGGGTGTACACCGAGAACTTTGAAAGGTATCCTTCGGTTACTGAATGGATTGCGGTATTCCACTCAGGCTTCCGGAACCAGTCTGGCTACTTCAAACCTCCTAAGGGAGATGCCTTCCTAATAAATTGGTTGATAACCGTGTCAAAATTATAAGAAATTTTTGGGACCCTAAAAGAAAACCACTATGTCTCAGATGTAAATAATTGAGGGCTGTTATTGGCACACCTATCCCCTCAATCCTACCTAACTACAAGATTCTTTTAAGTGCTCCCCAAGTGGGGTTAAAAAGTTTGTTGAGTTAAGGTAGATTTTAAGGCTCAGTTTAAATAATGTGGCAGAGTGGGTGCAAGTGTGATTATTTAACTGAAAATGGTTTGCCTCGCTTGGGCGATTAATTACAAATGAAAAAATAAGACGTTTCCAATTTGCAAAAAATAAAGGCATTTTTCAAAATGTAAATGCTTTAAAAACAATTCAAAAATGATGGATTTTTGAAATAATTTCAAAGGAAAGCAAATAACATAAAAATTTCAAGAAGTAAATGGATTTCTTAAAAAATTGCTTGGGCAAACTATTGAGCAAATTTAAAGTGAAACTTATGATCTAAAAATAGTGCTGAAAATCTTTCTTTCACTTACTGAAAACTTTTTAAAAAGACTTTTTAATGGAGCATATATAAATAGAAAATGATTCACTATGGCTGTAAAAATGCAGAAAAAATAATGCTGGAAAATATGGGCCAAAATGGGTGAACTGAAGTGATAAATAACACTAAAATAAAAGATTAGAGAAATTTCTATGAAAAATTTCTTAAATCTAATAGGATATTTAGATTCCTTGATCAAAAACACCCAATTTGAAGAAAAAAAAATCATCTCAAACGGAGTTCGGGAGAGGGAGATATGGTCATTTGAAAGTTGAGCCGTGCTGCCAGAAAATTACATCGCGGGTTTCGGGATAAAAGTCGCAATGCGCTTCGCGGGTTTCGAGTGCACAGTCACGATGTGCAACGTGACAAAATGCCGCGAAGCCGCGATGTGCAGAGCGGAAAAAGGCCGCGAAGCCGTGGCGCGCAGCACAGAAAAAGGCCGCGATGTCGCGATGAGCCACGCGACTGTCGGGCGAAAAGCTGAAAAGCAGATGCCGAAAAACGAACCCAAAAATGGAAATTTCAGGCTGTTAATGGCTACAGAAAGGGCCAAGATCTAGAGCAGCAATGGATCTGCTGTCTAGTATGGAAGATCTGTAAATTAAAATGATTTAAAACTAACAAGAATTAAGATCTAAAGCAAAAAAATCAAGATCTAAGAATTCGAAGCCAACGGAGTCGCCAAAAACTGTTGGATTGGTTTTGCAACCAAGCTTTGTGCAATGGGCACCTATCAACAATGTGATAGCAATTTCAATATAGAAAGCAAAAACGATTATGAATTAAATCTAAATCTAAACTAACATGTGCATATAACAAATAAATTTAAAAACGATTCATGGAAATAACAAGAAATAAAAGAATAAATATTTTGTATTAAGATACCTCAAATGGTGAGGATTTGTGTTGAGCAACTCCAAGGGTGAGTAGCTCCAACCTCCAATGCTCTCTTCTCCAAGATGCTGAAAATGGCCAAAAGTGTCATGAGAGATTTTGACAGCGTGAGGATAGGATGATGGATGGATGGAAAGTGAGGAGCCCCTACCACCTTTTTATAGTTTTTGGTGGTGGGGAATACCATTATGGTTTTGAGGAAACCAATGGTATTGAACAACATGGTTTAGGGACCTTCTTCCCTCTTTTTTCCTTTTTTGAATATTTTGAATATTTTTATTTCCTTTTAATATTTTTGGGAATTTTGGACCATTTTTTAGGGTTTTTTATGTTTTTTGAGGAAAAATATATCTTTTGAGGGGAAAAAGGGCGTATTATGGTCTTTTGGTGACCTTTTGATGGCTTTAGAGGCTCAAATGGTGGAAAAGTGGACAAATGGGTCATGTGAATAAGGAAATGAGCTAGTGAGCACTTTTTGGGTGTTAACACTTATCAAATAGTAAAAGCAACCATAAACACTAGACTTCTCATTTATGTAAGCATGTCAAGTTGGGAAAGATAAATACCTTTAGACCTAATAAAAGTACAAACCTACTAAGAAACATGGTTTGGTAAACCTAGGTTTGCATACACAAAATGCAATCAAGGTTCTAAACAACCAAAAGAAACCCTGAGCTTTCACTTCAAAGGAATGACCAAAATCATTAAAACTCAAAGAGCACAAGAACCTTACCAAAAGTGGATTTTTCACTCAAATAGATACAAATTAGTTCAAATACTCTCAAAAGGTTCCAAATCCAATCAAACAGGAGCAAATAGGTTCAGATAGATCCAAATTGGATAAAAAACCACCAAATTGGTCAAAGAGCTCCAAACTAGGTCTAGAGGCTCCAAATGGTTCCAAACAAGCCCAAATTAGCTCCAAAATATCCCTACAATCAAGTCAAGAGAAATCAAAAGAAAAGACTCACACTTCCAAGGGGTCCCGCACATACCAAGGATCAACAAAGACTCCAAAAAACCCAACCAAAACCTCCCAAATAGGCCTGAAAGTGAAAAATCACCTACAAGAGGGACACACTGGTGAAGTACTGTGACAGTAGGGTGTAAAACACTTGTGAGAATACCATCACTAGTGTGTATTGAGTATACTGTTAATGTTTTCACTTTAATTCAATTATGTTAGATCTTTAAACTGAAAGATAGACAAGCACAACAATACACAAGAACACAAGAAATTTCCTCGGGGAAACCATAAAGGAGAAAACCCTGCAACTTCTTCAACAATAGTTTCGTCACCTAGTACAATATAAAACCAAGATAGAAAACCAAAAGATAAGATGAATTTTGTAGCTTCCTTCTTTCTTCTCCAACGAACTTGTCTTTTCTCCTCCTTGGTGCGAACTTGCTTGAGTGAGTGTGATGTCCAAATGAGGGAGGGTTCCTCCCTATTTATAATTTATGTATGACTGACCTTTTTCCACAATGGGGCAGACTTCCTTAACTGACTGGGCCGACCTCTCTTAGGGAGAATCAAAAATACATTTTACATTTAACATATTGGGGGCTATTGCCCCGACTTACAATGGAGATTTTACCTCGATATTCTTAGATGACCAAATACAATAATGACATCTCCGAATGGAGGAAAAACATCTCTGATGGAGGTACAATAAAATTACAAAAATAATATAATAATAAGATACAAAAGAATATCTTCCAAAGTTACATTTACAACAAAACTCCCTCTTAACTAGGAAGGTATTCTCTCAACACAGTCATCATCACAACTGGACACAATATCTGGAAAACATCATTATCGCTAGATCATCATCATCGTTGGATCATCATTATCATTGGATCATCATCATCGCTAGATCATCATCATGGCTGGAGCACCATCACCGTTGCTGCAACAATTCTCATCTTGTTGATCATTGACTAGTGACATCTCTCAAATCTATCTGTCATGAGAATTTCTATAGAGCCAACCCTTTTTCATGCTAGATGTAGGCCTAGATCTCATCTAGGACTTCATCATCTATATGAGTAAGCCATCAAGTAGGTACAACCCAAGACCACATATTACACTGCCACATCAATCACCTGTGTCTCCTACTATCATCTCATCGTATCCGGATCATCTCATCATCTCATGTGGAGAGCATCTCAAGTGCATATACCATGTCCATCAGACAACTTGCATCTTCCACCCAGTGGATACAACCTAGGAACATCTGCGTCTTCCACCCAGTTGATACAACCCATATGTATTACATCTCTCTCTAAGTCAACCTGCGTCTTCCAACCAGTGGATACAACCCAGGAACATCTGCGTCTTCCACCTAGTGGATACAACCTAGATGTATTGCGTCTCTCTCAGTCAACCTGCGTCTTCAAACATGTGGATACATCCCAGGAGCATCCCAGATGCATTACGTCCTTTCGGACCACCTGCGTCTTCCACCATGTAATATACAACCTAGGGGCATCCCAGATGCTTTATGACCTGTGGACTACCAGCGTCTTCAAACATGTGGATACATCCCTGGAGCATCCCAGATGCATTACGTCCTTGAGGACCACCTATGTCTTCCACCATGTAAGATATAGCCCTGGTGCAACTGCGTCTTCCGGTCATGTCACATCACTCCCTCTTTCGAGGAACATCGATCTGGATAACACCAAGCTTCTCTCTGAAGTACTCAAACTTCACTTTTTCTAATGGATTGGTCAACACATTGACTATCTGCTCGTCTATCGCCACATACTGGAGCTTCACTGCTCCTCTCTGCACCATATCCCGGATATAGTGGTACTTGATCTCAATATGCTTCGACTTGTCATGGAACACCAGGTTCTCAGACAACTTTACACAACTCTAGTTGTCACAAAGGATACAAGTCGCCTCTAACTTGAGATCAAATAAATATGATAGTAGCTTCCGAAGCCATACTTCCTCACAACTAGCCGAACAGGCTGCAATATACTCTGCCTCGGTTGTACTCAGTGCCACACATGAATGCTTCCTGCTAAACCAAGAGATCATACTAGATCCCAAATTGAAGCAACATCCCAGAGTTCTCTTCCTGTCTGTGGCACTGCCTTCCCAATCTGAATCAACATAACCATGTAGGTTGATCTTATGATTCGTCTCATATTTGATCCCATACTCAATTGTATCCTTCAGGTACCTCAATACATGCTTTGCAACAATCATGTGAACATGTCTTATATCTGTCAGGAACTGGCTCAGGGTGTTCATAGCAAAGCATATGTCCAGTCTCGTGTTCGTCAAGTACATTAACGAACCATTCATCTGCTTGTACATCGTGGAGTCAACTATCTTTGAAGAAGCATCACACAGTAGGTTCAAGTTCGATTCCATTGGTGTGTCCATTGCCTTGCAATCCATCATTACAAACCTCTCTAGAATATCCACTGCATACTTTCCTTAACCAAGGAAAATGCCATCTGAACTCTGCAACACCTCCATACCTAAGAAGTAGTGCATCATTCCTAGGTCCTTCATCTCTAACTCTGCGGTAAGTCTTCTCTTTGTTTCTGCAATGAGCTCATCCTCCCCTGTCACGAATAGGTCATCTACATATAGTAGTAATATTACTGGTATTCCGCCTTCAACCTTGAAGTAGAGGTTGGAATTTGGTTTACTCTTGGTAAAGCCTAATCTCATCAGAAAACTATCCATCCTACCGTACCATGTCCTCGGTGCCTGTTTCAAACCATACAAGGCTTTCTTTAGCTTGCACACATGAGTATGTCTGTCATGAGTCTCGAATCCCAGTGGCTTCTCCACATACACTTCCTTTTCGACTACACCATTCAAGAATGTTGTCTTGACGTCCATCTGATGTACCTTCCATTTCATTACTGCAGCTAAAGCAAGTATAGATCTAATGGAAGTGTATCTTGGTATAGGTGCAAATGTCTCCTCGTAGTCTATGCCTTCTTTCTGGGAGAAGCCACGTGCCACAAATCTTTCCTTGTGTTTTTCGATGCTACCATCTGCAACATGCTTGATCTTGTAGATCTTTGAAGTCACAACAGACTTCCCTTCAGGTCTTGGAACTATCTCCTAGACATCATTCTTCATAATCG
The DNA here is from genome assembly GCA_027924585.1 of Larix kaempferi. Lineage (NCBI taxonomy): Eukaryota > Viridiplantae > Streptophyta > Pinopsida > Pinales > Pinaceae > Larix > Larix kaempferi. The sequence continues at coordinate 18,954,701 of BSBM01000931.1, read as the reverse complement.
ACTGGTACTCTTCGATCATGGTATCCTTCCAATCCTTCTTTTATGTTGCTTCCTCATAGTTGGAAGGTTCTTTATCAATGATGTCGCATAGTAGGTCCACATAGCTAGAGTATGGTCTGGGTCTCTTGCTTTCTCTGATTGTCCCATCTGGAGCACCATACTTCTCTACATCTTGTATTGCTTCACGTGCCCATGCTGGTATTCTCTTGTGGGAGTTCTTCTCACAAGGTGGATCTATAGGTTCTTGTGGTTCTGTCATGTCATGGTCTTTGTGATCTTCTTGGATTGTCTCTTCCATAATTATGTCTATGGTTTTGGTAACTTCAGCTTCTTCAGTTTCTTCAATGTGTAATTGTCTTGACTTGTTGTAGGTTGAGTCTTCATCAAAATTTATGTCTCTGTTGATTTTGATCTTCTTGAATCTTGGGAAGTATATTTTTTAATATTTTGATGTGTCATTGTATCCCACAAATATTCCCTTCTTCCCTTGTGCACATCCCTTGCAAATGCCTTCATACTTTGGTTGAATTTATGGTAGTCCTGATACTGCTTTGCTTGCAATTGGTAGTGCTCTATAGTGTACATGTGCAAGCCTTCTATGCCATAATTCACTTGGTTCCATGGAGTCATGAACCAACGCTTGTTTTGGTTGTCCTTTTAACTTGTACAGGCCTCCCTCTTGCTCTCGAATTACTGTTGCATCATTTATCGTCTTTCCTCTTGGCCACATTAGCACTTGGCCATCAACAATTGCAACACGAATTCCTTTAGCATCTAAGAGTGAAATGGAGAGAATATTTTTATTCAAACCTGGTACGTAGAGAACATCCTTCATCTTTATTGATTTTCCAGAATCTAGTTTGTAAGAGGCTTCTCCACTTCCTTTGATAGGATACTGATAGTCATCTCCAAGTTTCACCTTGTGGGGTGAATCATGTTCTAATAATTTGACAAAAGATTCTTTGTACCCCGTCATATGCTTGGATTCTCCTCTATCCACAAGCCAATCATTGCTTCCATGGGTGATGGTACATGTAAGGGCTGAGATTAAAACATATTCTTCATCACTTGAAGAATCATCCCTTTCTCCTCGGTTTTTCTTCCTTACTGGTTCATCATCTTCAGCTGTGTGAGAATGATGCCTCTTCTTGTTGATTCTCCTAGAGGATCCTTGGTTTCTCGGACAATTTCTTGAATAATGTCCTTTCTCATCACATGTGAATCACTTAATACTGAAGAGGTCTCTTCTAGGTCCATTATTCCTATGAGATCTTTTAGACTTCTTGTGATGGTGGTCCTCCCTCTTGTTTTGATTCTTCTAAGTATGAGAAATTAGGGCTTAGTCATCATTAGCTACCATCTTTTCTTCTCTTACTACTATTCAAGCTTCCTCTTGGGTGAATTCTTCCCATAATCTGCTGAATGTGATTAGCTTATTTCTGGAGCATATTCCTTGAATGAATGATTCCCATGATCTTGGGAGACCATTCAAGGTAGTCATCACAATCTCTCATTCTTCAACGTTTTCTTCAATTGCCTCAAGTTTTTCCTTGATATGAGAGACTCTTGTGAAGTAAGATTGAATATTTTCTGAGTGTTGAATCTTCACATTCTTGAGTTGGATCCTCAGAGTCATCTTCCGATTGATGTTCTTCCCTTCATATAACTTTGTCAAATCATCGAACATATTAGGAGTCTTCAAGGATGAGACATGAGGGATGAGGTGATCTTTGATGGAGTTTGCAATAATCCTTTTGGCCTTGATCATGTTCTTCTTGTGAATTTACTTTGCCTCTTCTCCCTCTGGTTCTGGAACCTCCTCATTGACATACATTCCCAAGTCATTCTCTTTTAGGACAAGAGAAATTCTATACTTCCATGCACGGAAGTTATCAGCTCCTTTAAGCTTATCCTCAAGCTTGGCGTGATTTGTCATTTTGATATGAGAACCTCAAATGGAAATAGCAAGGAATTAGATTTTACCAATTTGAGATTCCCAACCTGGTTTTGGAGCTGCCTGACCTAGGGTTTGATAGAGAAACCCTAATTTTTCAAACTTGGAATTTTGAACTTCTACTTGGATAGAAATATGCACCTCCTCAAGGAGAGTTGTCCAGTGTACTCCTTTTCCCAGATTGGTGGATGGAAGCTCCAAAAATTTGATGCCCTAGTTTCTCCCGGCATCAGTGACTGGGTAAAAAATGAAAATTCTTCAAACTGAATTATGCTTTCACCAAAAGATGCGCCTCCTTGAGGCGAGTTAGCCTAGCCCTCTTTTCTGGATGATCTGTGGAGAGAAGACGTTGGACTTGGGAACCCTAGCTTTTTGCTACTGCACAGTGCCTTCTTTCAGAGTGGCTTTGAAACCATGTTAGTGTTTGCACTTTAATTCAATTATGTTAGATCTTTAAACTGAAAGATAGACAATCACAACAATACACAAGAACACAAGAAATTTCCTTGAGGAAACCATAAAGGAGAACAACCCACAACTTCTTTAGTAATATATTCGTCACCTAGTACAATATCAAACCAAGATAAAAAACCAAACGATAAGATGACTTCTGTAGCTTCCTTTTTTCTTCTCCAGCAAACTTGTCTTTTCTCCTCCTTAGTGCGAACTTGCTTGAGTGAGTGTGATGTCTAAATGAGGGAGGGTTCCTCCATATTTATACTTTATCTCTGACTGGTCGTTTTCCCCAATGGGGCCGACTTCCTTAACTGACTGGGCCGACCTCTCCTAGGGAGACTCAAAAATACATTTTACATTTAACCTATTGGGGATTATTTCCCCGACTTACAATGGATGTTTTACCTTGATATTCTTACATGACCAAATACAATAATGAAATCCCCGAACGGAGGAAAAACATCTCCGACGGAGGTACAATAAAAGTACAATAATAATATAATAATAAGATACAAAAGAATTATCTTTCGAAGTTACATTTATAACAACACTCCCTCTTAACTAGGAAGGTATTCTCGACACAGTCATCATCACAACTGGACACAATATCTGGACAACATCATTATCACTAGATCATCATCATCGCTGGATCATCACTATCACTCGATCATCATCATCGTTGGATCACCATCATCGCAGCTGCAACAGTTCTCATCTTGTTGATCATTGAATAGTGACATCTCTCGAATCTATCTGTCATGAGAAGTTCTATAGAGCCAACCCTTTTTCATAATGGATGTATGCCTAGCTCTCATCTAGGACTTCATCATCTATATGAGAAATCCATCAAGTAGGTACAACCCATGAACACATATTGCATTGCCAGAACAATCACTTGCGTCTCCTACTATCATCTCATATTACCCGGATCATGTCATTGTCTCATGTGGAGAGCAACCCAGGTGCATATACCATGTCCATCAGACAACCCACGTCTTCCACCCAGTGGATACAACCCAGGAACATCTGCGTCTTCCAGCCAGTGGATACAACCCATATGTATTACATCTCTCTCTTAGTCAACCTGGGTCTTCCACCCAGTGGATACAACCCAGGAACATCTGCGTCTTCCACCCAATGGATACAACCTAGATGTATTACAACTCTCTCGATTAACCTACATCTTCAAACATGTGGATACAACCCAGGAGCATCCCAGATGCATTACGTCCTTTCGAACCACTTGTGTCTTCCACCATGCAAGATACAGCCTAGGTGCATCACAAATGCTTTATGACCCATGGACCACCAGCGTCTTCAAACATGTGGATACATACCAAGATCATCCCAGATGCATTACGTCCTTGCGGACCACCTACGTCTTCCACCATATAAGATACAACCCTAGTGCAACTTCGTCTTCCGGTCATGTCACATCACTCCCTCTTTCGAGGAACATCGATCTAGATAACACCAAACTTCTCTCTGAAGTACTCAAACTTCACTTTTTCTAACGGATTGGTCAACCCATCAGCTATCTGCTCATCTGTCACCACATACTAGAGCTTCACTGCTCCTCTCTGCAACATATCCTAGATATAGTGGTACTTTATCTCAATATGCTTCGACTTGTCATGGAACACCGGGTTCTCAGACAACTGTAGACAACTCTGGTTGTCACAGAGGTTTTCCAAGCAAATTGCCTCTCATCTATATGTTTAATCTGCTTCAATTATTCCCACCACAAACAGGATTTCCCTTGAAGGTTATATATAACTATTCAAGGTTCCAAATTGTCAAAGTAGTTATTCAATTACAAGTACTTCCTCATTTCCAGCAGCCACGATTCAACATCATCCCATGCCTTTCCTCCATCAAAATTAAAAGGTTTAATCTTCCTAAGTTCTCCTTGCAATGGATATTTATCTTTCTTATGTTTCCGGTTCCTCGTTGGAGATGTTTCTGAACTGTTCTCTATGTACTCTACTGTATAATGTTTGCTAGCTATTCGAATAGGTGAATTCCGATCCATTCTATTCTTGGTAACATTTCTTGAGACTCCTTTTCTCAAATATTCTTGGTTGTCCCCCTTCATGATGGATACTGAGATGTCTTTTACTTGATTCTGCAGGCGAACCACTTTTTGCAATAGTTGAACATTCACATAATTTTGCTTCTCCCATATCTTCATTATTTTCTTATTGTCATCTTGCATACTTTTCACTGCTCGAAGTAATTCCCCAACCTCCTTTTCTTCCATGTTTCTATTGGATTCTGGTTTACCAATGTCCATTCTCACTTCTTCAACAATGTTGGATAACACTCGATCATCCTCCATTTTCACTTTGCTTATTTTTTCAATTCTCAATCTATTTATCTGAATCAAAATTTTTTTAGAAACAAAGATTAATTATTACTTGAAATGCATTTATATATTGATACATTTACATCCCTTTTGGTGCTTCACCCAAAGGTCTGAGAGCTGTAATTTGGCTCTGATACCAATTTGTCACACTCCCTTATTGTGAATTACACTTCAAACTAACATTACTCTATTTTTTTTAATGCACAATAGTTTGTTTAAAATAAACACATAGATAATTTATAAGGATGCTTAGAGACTAATTAGCACATGAAATGATTGAAATATAGTAGAGAAAACTTCCTGTCACAGTCTATCTAGTAGCTCCTTTTCTTAACTAGAAAATTACATGCATGGATCTCTTGTACTATATGTAACGTACCTAGCCAAGACTATGCTCTAATACCATTATGTAAAATCATAGGTCAAGTCCATAACCCCTTTTAATCTTTAGTGACATTATCCTACCTCCACAATTTACTCTGTCATTTACCCTTAATTCTCTATTCATTGGCTTCATTGTTAATGAAGATTGAAATACAGTATCAAATCTCTAATCGACAACCTTACCAATTCATTTTCTCTGATACGTCGACTTTCTCCTATAGACCATTCCATATGTGCCTTGCATCGTGAATCCCCAACGACGCACTTTTGAAACATAGGGTCCGATAACCGATTAGACCCTGCCTATCAACTAATTTACACTCAGCAAATAAGCTCCATCAGAATATAACTCCGATCACTCACTCCTGATGAGCCATCCTCGATACAGTGGTTCAAATACACATTAGAGGAAATTTGGATGAAAAATGGGAATCCCAACCCTAATTCAAATTCCATGTCATCATGTATTATCCAATCAAAATTCCTTAAAATTCAAAAGAGGCGCATGTTGAGGTAATTTTTTATTATATAATTTGGGGATATGTGGAATTTTCTAATGATATAATTTGTTTACCTGCTGCCAAGCTGCTCGAAATTATCTTGGATATTGATAATGAAATTAATATGCTAACCAATTTTAGGTAATACGTGACCCATATACAATATATAATAGTAATAGTAATTAATATTATAACTAATATATAATAATATTATAGTATAGCTCGTCGGGGTGTAGACTGTTATAATTTTGATACTTCTAGGATGGTTATGTTAGATATTCAAACAATTTATATACATTCTCACAATAACCATATGCAATAGGATCACTAAAAGGTAGACAAGCACAACATACAAACGAGACACAAAGATTTACCCTGGGAAAACCCTCTTACAAGAAAAACCCAGCAAAACTTCTTCAATATAGATTCGTCAGAAAGTACAATGTCAATCTCGTACAATAAGCCAAGAATAAGATAAAATAGAGACGCCAAAAAGATATCTTCAATGCAACTACTCTTTCTCCCAAGCAAACTTGTCCTTCTGCTTCTACTCATGCGAACTTGCTTGAGTGAGATGATGCTCCAAATGATCTAGGTGCCACTCTATCTATACTAGTCACAAAAATGGACTTTTTACTTAACTAGGTCGACTTGAATTTCCCTAACTAGGCTGACTTGACTGGGGCAGTGTTTCCCATTTTTTGGGGCAGTTTACCCACTTATTTATGTTTGAGCCGACTTGTCTAAGTTGACTTATTTATTTTAGGGTTTTACATGATCAATTACAATATGAATATTTCCCAAAGGAAGTACAATACAAATACAATAAGAATATATTCCGAAGTTACATTCTTAAACACTCCCTCTTAACAAGGAAGGTAATCTTCGAGCGCTATCCTCATCATCACTATCACTGCTGCTGCAACTCTATACACTGACCATTGACTTGTGACATCACTAGAATTTTTGAACCATCTGATGGGTCCATCCCAGGAGCATACATTACGTCGCACACAGCGACCACCTACGTTACCTCACCCTTTATCTTTGAACAAGAAATCCATCTGGTGGGTCCATCTCAGGAGCATACATTACATCGCACACAACAACCACCTGCGTTACCTCACCACATGTCCAGATCATCTCGTGAGTGTATCTTAGGAGACTCAATTACGTCACACACAATGACTACCTGCTACCACGTCACATCTCAACATCGGGACAACACAACCTTGTCAATGTAGCCTAGGAGACTCAATTACGTCACATAACCTGTGACTACCGACTACCACGTCACCTCATGTGGAGAATAGCCCAGGTTCGAAACCTACGTCTTCGCACATGTGTGTTGTCCAACATAGCACTGTAGTCAGGAGACTCAATTACGTCACACAAAGTGACTACCTACTGCATCCTCATGGGTGTAGTCCAGGAGACTCAATTACGTCACATAACCCGTAACTACCCGAAAACCCCATGAGTGTAGTCCAGGCGACTCAATTACGTCACATAACCCATGGCTACCCACTACAACATCACATATCAAGTGGAGACATGCCCAAAAGCTCAATTATGTCACTATGTGACTACCTGCGTCTCACACATGCTACGTTACTCATACCTCGCTCTTTCGAGGAACCTCGATCTGGACCACTCCAAGCTTGTCCCTAAAGTACTACGACTCTCGACAGAGGCTTGTTCAACACATCGGCTATCTGCTCCTATGTCGCTATATAATGGAGCCTCATTGCTCCTCTTTGCACCATATCCCTGATATAGTGATACCTGATATCGATGTGCTTCAACTTGTCATGAAACACCAGGTTCTCAGAGAAATTCACACAACTCTAGTTGTCACAGAGAATACAAGTTGCCTCTAACTCGAGATTGAAGAAACTCGCAAGAAACTTGCAAAGCCATACTGTCTCACAACTTGCCGAACGATATGCCATATACTCTGCTTTGGATGTATTGAGTGCCAAACTCATCTGCTTCCTACTAAACCATGATATCATACCAGATCCCAAACTGAAGCAGCACCATGATGTGCTCTTTCTATCCGTGAAACCACGGGCCCAATCTGCATCAACATAACCATCTAGGTTAACCTTTTGATTTGATGCATATCTGAGGCCATAATCAACCGTACCCCTCAGGTACCTCAACACATGATTTTTTGCAACCAGGTGAACATGTCTCGGCTCTACCATGTAATGACTCAGTGTGTTCACCGCAAAGCATAAATCTGGCCTCGTGTTCATTAAGTACATCAATGAACCAATCATATTCCTATATATCATGGCATCCACCATCTCTGAAGAAGTATCACACAACAACTTTAGATTCAATGCCATTGGTGTGGCCATGGCCTTGAAATCCATCATCCCAAATCTCTTCAGGATCTCTACCGGATATTTTCCTTGACTTCAAAAAAGTTCTTATGGATTCTGCCACACCTCAAGACCTAAGAAATAATGCATCATACCCAGGCCTTTCATCTCAAACTCTGCGGCAAGCTTCCTCTTCGTTTCTGCTATGAGGTTCTCATCACCTGTCAGAAATAGATCATCTACATACAACAGTAGTATCAAAGGTTTCCCATCGTCAACCTTGAATTAAAGGTTGGAATCAACGTTACTCTTGGTAAATCCCAAGCTCATCAGAAATCCATAAATCCTGTCGTACCACATCCTGGGTGCCTGTTTCAAACAATACAATGCTTTATTTAATCTGCATACATGAGTTTTCCTGTCATGTGTCTCAAATCCTAGTGGTTGCTCCACACACACTTCTTATTCTACCGCACCATTCAGGAAAGCAGTCTTCATGTCCATCTGGTGTACCTTCCACTTCATCACTGTAGCTATCACAAGTATAGCTCCCATTGAAGTGTATCTTGCTACAGGAGAAAAAACATATCGTCACAATTGACTCCCTCTTTCTGAGAGAAACCATGAACCCTTCCTTGTACTTCTGTAGTATACTTGATTTTGTAAATTTGCTTGAACCTTCATCACTTATTCTTTGGAACAAGTCTTATCATTCTTCTCTTATAGGTCATAGTAGACGATCTTTCTTGCAAGTCCATTTTTTTCATATGATTAGTATCATTCTATGTAATGACAACTTCATAATGTACACAGTCATGTAACCAATGCATCTTAGGCAATGCTTTAGCACAAAACGCATCCATATCTCGTATACACATGGTAACTATCTAGATGCCTTCCATCTCTACCAGAACATACTATTAAGAGCGTGCACTGATCTCAATATGTTAGCAAAGAGGTTTCATCCTAGAATAGCTCCATCAAGGGCTCATGGGATATTGTGCAGCACTACAGGTCACTTACCCATAACATGCACTACATGAGCATACTGCTAGTCAATATTAGTGATAATAAGTGCATAAAAGAAAATTGCATCACAGATCTACATCTAACTGTTACGAACAATATCCTTCAAAATACTTAGGAATTCAAATGATAGTAAATCCTTATCTTTCATGTGTTTTGTAGGCTCCCTCTTGGTTTCTGCGTCCTTGCAGAAGTTATTGGAGTTTCTGGAAGTGTACTATGCTCTATCATTTGATTCTAAAGACCTTGTTCTTCTTCTTTGTCTAGACTAGAAATTTCTGAAGTCTTCATTCTTGGTTCTCACGTACTGGATTCAAAATATCCTTTGTTGTGTTATCACTTCTTTAAAATGAACTCTTTGCCTCATGTACATCCTTTGCATATGCCTTCATGTTGTTAGGATAATTAATATTCCATGCTTGTCCTACTTAGCATTATTTTCATTTACCTAGTAGTTGATGATGTCATTTCCCCCTAAGTGGTGTGCAGATGTCGTCTAGGACCCATTAGCCACCTAATGCACCATGCATGCATCATTTTAGGACCACTTGAGTCGGTTCCCTACATTTTAGGAGCCAACTTAGTGTTCTAGTTCAGTCCAACTGAGTTAGATGACTCTTGTGGGGGGTTTATGCTCTGATTTCCACTGTTTGTGGCATCATGCGCCCTTTTCTGAGTGATTTTCATTACAAACTCATGATTGTATGGGTGACTTTTGGTCTCAGTAACTAGGGCCCAAGATGTCCAAGTTTGTATTAAGGGGGGTGTTAGGATAATTAATACTCCATCCTTGTCCTACTTAGCATTATTTTAATTCACCTAGCATTTGATGATGTCATTTTCCCCCTAGTGGTGTGTAGATGTCATCTAGGACCCATTATCCACCTAATGCGCCTTGCATGCATCATTTTAAGACCACTTGAGTCAGTTCCCCACATTTTAGGATCCAACTCAGTGTTCTAGTTCATTCCACCTGAGTTAGATGACTCTTGTGGAGGGTTTATGCTCCGATTTCCATTGTTTGTGGCCTCATGCGCCCTTTTCTGAGTGATTTGCATGAAAAAATGATGATTTCACCCTCCTTGTTCAATTTACTAATAGAAGCTTCAGTTAACTGAGTTTAGGTTCAGTTGAGCCACGTTTGGGAGCTCTGGAGCACTGGTAGAGGTGACAATTCCTATGCTAGATTGACTGAGACGCGAATTCTCCTAGGTGATTTGAATTCTTTCCATTGTAACATCATTGTTCATTATAATGATTATTGGATCATGTGACATTATTTTGTTCCTATCTAAGTTCTCATGCATGATTAATTGTCTATTCATTTTTACTGCAATTTTCGTTGTAATTCATCTTTTATGCTCATTCTTTCTTTGTGAGGTATACTCAGCTCCATGATCTGCTGTGATTTATAATTTCACATGGTATCAGAGCTCAGTGAGTGTAGGTTGAGCATCTGCTTTCAGTAGTGCACCAGAAGCCTCTGGATTTCCACAACAAATATTGGTGCCATTGCATTGAATTCATTGGAGAAATCCTTTGAGGTCTAGCCAGGTGTGAAGGATCTGGAAAAATGTGCCTATTGTCCTAAAGTAGTGATCAGTAGTAGTCTATCTCCAAAATTGAGAGTTTTTTGCAGGATTTTGAAGGTTTTTCAGTGCAATAGTAGCAGCAGTTTAGTTATATTCGCTCCAGCAGTTCATATGGAGAAATCGAATGCTCCCTTGTCTCCTAGAATACTGACACCCTTCAATTATCTTTATTGGAGGGATGATATGCAGATGGTATTGCGCAACAAGTCACTGTACAGGGTCACAATGGGAAAGGAGGTCGAACCTCAAGAAGTTGTTGAGAAGGCCAAGTATCTGAATATATTGTATGAAGCATTTGGTTTCATGTGTATTCATATTTCCAGAGATCCAATCTTCCACCTCGATGGATTGAAGACTCCAAGAGAGGTTTGGTTGAATCTAGAGACCCTCTTCGAAAAAAAAGATGAGGTGAGGGGCCATATTCTGGAGAATGATTTAATTTCTCTTCAACCCAGCAATTTCAAAACTATACAACAATTCTTTTCTAAATTCAAATCTTTGGTCTTACAATGCAAGCAATGTGGCATTGCGAAGAATGATGAGCAGCTGGTGCTATCCATTCTAAGAAAGATTGGTACAAAATTTTCCATTTTTGTTTCTACATTCTATTCAGGGATATTGACAATCCCTAATTGGAAAATTCCCTCCTTAGATGCATTCACTGAATCTCTCATCCAAAAACAAGACAAACAGATTCAGATGGGCACTTTGCAAGCCTCTTATGGCTTGGGAGTCAAAAAGTGCGAATGCAAAAGGGAAGAATAAGGGTAAAGAGAAGAAGAAATTTGAATCCAAGCAGAATGCAACTTCTAATCCATTGGTAGGAGCCTCCAGCTCCAAGAAGGATAAGCAAAAGAAATTTGAGAAATCCAAGTGTACATACTGCAAGAAGGGTAACCATCCTGAGAGTTCTTGTATGAAGAAGAAGATAGATCAACTAACCAAAATTATTGAGCAACACAACATTTCCCTCCCATAAGGCGCACGAGAGTCTAATTCTGGAAGTGAGACAGATGGTCATGAGAGATGCCATGCACTGAAGGCTAGATTCTCACAATCACAAGCCTTCCTCATAGATTCTGGAGTCTCCAACCACATGGTTTCCTCCCGAGAGTCTTTCTCTTCTTTATATATCAATGATGGTCCTAGTATCCACATGGGAGATGATTCTCAGATCTCTTCTACAAGGAATGGCACAATACAACTAGAGCATGGAAAGTTAAAAAATGTTCTATTTGTGCCTTCTTTTTCAACAAATTTGTTGTATGTTTATCAGATGACTCACACAGGTTCACCAAAGAAAGTTGTCTTTGGTCCTGACATAGTTGATATTGCAGGGACCTCTTCTGGGAAGATTATAGTGAAAGGGTTTGCAAATTATGCCTCAAAGGCATATGAATTCTCTCACTTTTTTCCATACTCTCTGCCTACTCCATTGTCATTTGATGAAAATCAGGATGATGTCTCTTGTAATGAATATGAGGACCAATATATTGATGTTGAGTATGAAGTTCAAACAAATCCAGATATAGATCCAGTACTTGATCCCAATCCATGTCCAAGGCCAATATGGGCTCACAAAGTCCTTGAAGTTGATGGGAACATAGATGGGGATCCATCTGACTATAGAACAAACAAATATCAGTATCATGCAAACCTTGTACTATGTCATACAGATCCACTTTTCTCAGAGAGGTGGTACATGATGGTGGGGTCTGATCCACAATCTTTCAAAGAGACTTCCCATGATGGATCTACAACCAAGTACAAAGCTCGGTTGGGTGTCAAAGGGTACTCAAAGGTTCATGATTTGGACTACAATGAGCCATTCGCTCCTGTAGCAAAGATGGTTTCTGAAAGATTTTTTTTGACAAATACAACTTTGACATAGTGGGAGGTACATCAAAGGAGTAGATTCAGACCCAGATCCAGATCTAGCACCTGCATTACTATCCTACATAGGAGCAGATTTTCTGCATTTTTACAAAGTCTTTCACTCAGAAATTGTTTGCACATGTGAAGGCCGTTTGAGTTTCCTGCTGTTCATTTTTGAGGGGGGGTATTTTCCCCATGAGGTTTTTCCCCATTTCCTTAGTTTCATGAATAGTTCTTTTATCATTTATTTTATTGTATGGGTGACTTTTGGTCTCAGTAACCAGGGCCCAAGATGTCCAAGTTTGGATTAAGGGGGGTGTTAGGATAATTAATACTCCATCCTTGTCCTACTTAGCATTATTTTAATTTACCTAGCAATTGATTATGTCATTTTCCCCCTAGTGGTGTGCATATGTCATCTAGGACACATTATCCACCTAATGCGCCCTGCATACATCATTTTAGGACCACTTGAGTCAGTTCCCCACATTTTAGGATCCAACTCAGTGTTCTAGTTCAGTCCACCTGAATTAGCTGACTCTTGTGGGGGGTTTATGCTCTGATTTCCACTATTTGTGGCCTCATGCACCCTTTTCTGACTGATTTGCATGAAAAATCGATGATTGCACCCTCCTTGTTCAATTAACTAATAGTAGCTTCAGTTAACTGAGTTTAGGTTCAGTTGAGTTGAGTTTGGGAGCTCTAAAGCACTGATAGAGGTGACAATTCCAATGCTAGACTGACTGAGACTCGAATTATCCTAGGTGATTCAAATTCTCTCCACTATAACATCATTGTTCATTATACTAATTATTGGATCATATGACATTATTCTGTTCCTATCTGAGTTCTCATGAATGATTAATTGTCTGCTCATTTTTACTGCAATTTTCACTGTTATTCATCTTTTATGCTCATTCTTTCTCTGTGAGGTATACTCAGCTCCATGATCTGCTGTGTTTAAAATTTCACACATGTTTTCTATGGATCTCGGGTAGACCTGTCAGTAAAGCCTTGTAGTGTATATCTGCAAGCTTTATGTTCCATAGTTCACTTGGTTACATAATGTCATGAACCAATGCTTGATCTGTTTAGCCTTTTAATTTCTACAATCCTCCCTCTTGCTCTCCAATTACTATTGTATCATCATAAGTTTAATACATATTCTTCATCACTTGAGGAATATTCCCTTCCTTTCTTCTTAACCGGTTCGTCATCTTTTGCAGCATGGGCATGAAGCTTCTTCTTATTTCCTTTCTTGTTGTTGCCTTTCTTCTTGGGGCAATTTCTTGCAATGTGTCCCATTTCATCGCAATTGTAACATTTGAAGTTTGAGTAGTCCCTGAGAGGTATTTGATTCTTATGGAATCTTCAAGACTTGTGAGAATGCTATTCTTTCTTGATCCTCTTCACATGAGCTACCAATTCTTGGTTATCATATTCTCCCATCTTTTCTTCGCTGGCTTCAATTTTGGTTTCTTCTTGAGCACAAGTTTCCCAAATCCTACTGAAATTGATGAGCTTCCCTCTAGAACATATTCCTTGAATGAATGCTTCCCATGATCTTGGGAGACTATTCAATGTAGTCATCACCAATTCTGCATTTTTGAAATGGTCTCCAATAGCTTCCAGTTGTTCTTTGATATGGGAGACCCTTGTGAAGTAATATTGAATGCTTTCGGGACTTTGCATCCTCACACCCTTGAGTTGATTTCTCAAGGTCATCTTTTTGTTAATGTTCTCCCCTTCGAATAATCTATTCAGTGCTTCAAACATCTCCTTAGGATTCATCAAATATCAGATGTGGGGGATCAAGTGATCCTTGATGGAGTCAACAATGATCCTTTTGGACTTAATCAAGTTCTTCTTGTGTTTGGCTTTGTCTTCATCTCTCTCTGGCTCTGCAACTTCTTCTTTGACATAGTTTTCCAATTCATTCTCTTCTATAATGAGCATCACTCTATACTTCCAGGCACAAAATTTATTTGCTCCTTCAAGCTTATCCTCAAGCTTGGTATTGTTTGTCATCTTGATAAAATGAGAACCTCAAATGGAAATAAAGATAATAGGACTTACCAATTGAGATGCTCCAATCAAGTGCTTGCTTCAATGTCTTCTGAGATCTGACTTCTGGTTGACCTAGGGTTTGTCAAAGAAACCCTAATTTTTCAAATTTGAAATCTTGCAAAAATGAATGGAGAGAGAGATGCACCTCCCTAAGGCGAGTTGAGCAAAGATCCTTTTCTTACAAAACTATGGACAAAACTGCCAAAAATTGGAAACCATAATTTCTACAGTTGTTGTAGTTTCTACAGGATTAGGTCAAAATTTGAAAAATTCTTGGATCTGGAATCTTCCTCCACAGGAATATGTGCCCTCCTAGGGAGAATTAGATTGATGTCCTTTTTAATCCAAACTATGCTGAAAATCCTCCGAAATGAGAAACCCTAGTTTTCACTTGCGGTAGTTTCTACTGCACAAGGTCTTCTTTTAGGATAGCTCTGATACCATGTTAGAATTTTGATACTTCCAGGATGGTTATGTTATATATTCAAACAATTTATATATATTATCACAATAACCATATGAAATAGGATCATTGAAAGATAGACAAGCACATCATACAAAAGAGACACAAATATTTACCCTGGGAAAACTCTCTCATGGGAAAAACCCAACAAAAATTCTTCAATATAGATTTATCAGAAAGTACAATGTCAATCTCGTACAATAACCTGAGAATAAGATAAAATAGAAACCCCAAAAAGATGTCTTCAATGCAACTACTCTTTCTCCCAAGCAAACTTGTCCTTCTGCTTCTACTCATGTGAACTTGCTTTAGTGAGATAATGCTCCAAATGAGCTAGGTGCCACTCTCTTTATACTAGTCACAAACTAGATTTTTTACTTAATTGGGTTGACTTGACTTTCCCTAACTAGGCCAACTTGACTGGGGCAGTTTACCCATTGGATTTTGTTTGAGCCGACTTGTCTAATTTGACTTATTTCTTTTAGGGTTTTACATGATCAATTACAATATGAATATTTCCCGAAGGAAGTACAATAAGAATACAATAAGAATATATTCTGAAGTTGCATTCTTCAACATAGCCGACAAAGCCCATGTAAGCCTTGTAAGGGGTCGATGGTTCAAATCCCAAATAACCTGTGCTCCATTGTGGCGGGCTCAGTGGTTGCACCTAGGGGTATAGTGGTAGTGGACAGGATTGGACCCTTGGACCTCATGTCACGCTAGTACCAGCCCCATCCCAGTTGTTGATTCCCCTAGTACAAAAAAATATTATTATATTATAATTAATACATCATAATAATATCATACACCTTAAAATGTTGGGTCCAATAACTTTACTAATACCATAACTAATATATAATATATAATAAATAGAACCATCCATCTTTTAGGTAATATGTGTCAAATATAAAATATATAATAGTAATAGTAGTTAATATTATAACTTATATATAATAATATTATATTATAATATGAAAAGTTGGGTCTAATAACTTTTAACTAATATCATAACTAGTATACCCATCTATATTTTAGGCAATACGTGACCAATACAAAATATTTAATAGTAATAGTAATTA
Organism: Larix kaempferi; assembly: GCA_027924585.1. Lineage (NCBI taxonomy): Eukaryota > Viridiplantae > Streptophyta > Pinopsida > Pinales > Pinaceae > Larix > Larix kaempferi. The sequence continues at coordinate 18,938,607 of BSBM01000931.1, read as the reverse complement.
ATACTGTAACTAATATATAATAATACTATATTCTACTTAATATATTATAATATGGAGTAGTCTATTTATTCTACACTTTGGACTTTACAGTGGGTTTTGTTCGGAATCTACACATTATAATATCACTATACACCGTGAAAAGTTGGATATATTTTAGGTAATACGTGACCAATATATAATATATAGTAGTACTAGTAATCAATATTATACTAGAATATATTTATTATAATATTACTATACACCGTGAAAACCGTGAAAAGCTAGGTCCAATAACTTTTTACAATATCATAACTAATATACCCATCCATATTTTAAGTAATACATTATCCATATATAATATATAATAGTAATAGTAATTAATATTATAACTAATATATAATAATATTATATTATAATTAATATATGTTAATAATACTATATACTGTGAAAAGTTGGGTCCACCAACTTTTAACTAATATCATAACCAATGTGTAATATATAATAGTAGCTAGTATTATAAGTAATATATAAGAAGTTTGAGTGTGCCCAGGAGAAGCATGTATAAGGAGGATCGAGCTCCAAGAAACTGCTGGAAGAATTACGTTGAGTTGTATTGGATTCGCAGCTGATGGAGGTTTAGCAATTCGCAGAGCTGACCTGGCCCGTGGTTGTTTCGATCTCCTCTATTAATGTACAGCCTGGAGACTCATTGATCACGATCTGTGTTTCTCTGGTTTACTGGGTGATGGTGGACAGTCCTGGCAGCGTGAAACTCTGAGGCTGGGCCGTATGCGAATCGGGATACAGTATTGCTGTTTGAAGAGAAGACAGTGCTCCTGGATTCATTTGGGCGTGGGATCCGGATCTGTGTGGTTACCCTGTGACTGTGTGAAGGGATCCGTGGGATCAGGAGTATTCGGTGGATAGGGGACTGGGCCCTATTTGGGTCTCTATTGATTAGCTAGCTTACTGCTCGGTTGGGGTCCAGCTCGGCCTGCCGTAAGGGAACTGTGGGTGTGGTATGGGGAGTGGTTCTGAGCAGGAGGTGGACTACACCTCGGGTGGAGATTGTGACATAGGGATATTTGATCTTGGAGAAAAATTTTCAGCGGATTATGGGTCGGGGGCTTTGCCTAGCCCTTTCTTGTCTGGCAGGGGGACCGGGGATCTACCTGGGTCTGCGGGAGCAATGGATTCGCCGGTCATCTCTCTTGGGCTGGAGGGTTCTGTGGAGGATTTAGCAACCTTCCGGTCTTCTGCTAGCCATATGGACAGGCCGGATTTGGCGGGTCTCCTGGGGCGGACGTTGCAACCCCATCTGGGGTCTTATACAAATTTCCCTATTATTTCGGAAGACTGTGATCACATGCGGTCGGGTGGCGGACCAGCTTCCCTCTCCTTCGGAAATCTGCTTCAGTCAGTGGAACTCCGTGATGTGGAGGCACGGGGACCAGCCTGTGGTGGACGGGGAATCACATCTAGGGCATCTGCTGCGGTGGCATCTGGGGGGGGCGTACTCCAACCTGATGATGAACCATTGATTCCACGTGCAAGGGTTCCTGCCCCGGCGGCAAAACATTCTACAAACAAGGTCAAGGAACGAAGAAGGAAGGACAAACTAGTGTTGGGTGTGGATGTCTCGATGGAGGAAGCGGAGGAATTCTCCCACATAGCTGTGGTCGGACATGCCCGTGGGAAAAGGCTCGGGCGGGGCTTTCTACAGAGATGGGCGACTGAGATTTGGAAGGATCTGGCTGCTGCTGCACCGGAGATTAGGGTACTGACGAAGGGCTGGTTCTCATTCATATTTGCTGATACTGGAGCGGTTGAAGCTGTTTTAGGCCGTCATTGGACGATGCTGGGTGTCCCCATTGTGCTGAAACGATGGTCACCCTTCTTTGACTCCAAGACTGAACGAATTGACCGTGAACCGATTTGGGTGAAGCTACCTGGGCTCCCCATGCATCTCTGGAATGAAAAACGTTTTGCTGCCATTGGGAATTTTCTTGGCGAATTCATCTGCGCTGACCATTCCCATACTGAAACTGGCAATTATTCGGTGGCTAAGATATTGGTCAAAATCGATCTTAGGCTGGGGCTATCGGCTGAGATCTCCATTCAGACTAAGGATGGGGAGTTCACTCAGATGTTGGACTATGTGGGGGTGCCGTTTCGTTGCCACCGATGTCACGCTATTGGACACCTGGTAGCTGGGTGCACGCTACCATTTCGGGGTAGAAAACCACCGGTAGTTCCTGCAGCAGATGTTAGGACAGATACTGTGCTGAAGGGGAGTCCACTGTTGGCAGGGGATCATGATAATTTGACTTCTATTGCCACTGAGACTGTCGTATCATTGCAACCTGGGGCATCATGTGGCATACCGAGTTCCAGGACACCCTTGTCTCCTTTGGAGAACGTGGGCTGGGAATATAATCATAGATTGAAGCTGGATGGCGTGGGGGCTGATTTGGGCTCCACGACACCCTTAACACGAGCAGCCTCCAGACCGATTCATGAACGTCGAGGCTCATCTCCCCAGGGTAAGTCAAAACATTACTCTACTATTGATCCACTTTCTTCGGTCTCCACCGATTTTGGGGGGGAATGTTTTAAGTCACTTTCTCCTGTCAGCAATGTCTCACCTTGCATAGTAGCGTCTTGTGTATTACCTGTCACAACATGTGCATTCACGCCACCTTTTGTATCTACTCTTCCATCTCCCAATTCTGTGGGTCGTAGTATTCGGTATGCTCTTAGAAATAGAGTGATCTCTGCTGATGGATCGGGAGGAAGGGGACTTCCTGAGTTGGCTGCAAATACTTTGGGGAAAGGGCGGGGACGGAAATCTCACCTGTCCAAAGCACAAGATAGAGCAAAAGTTGATTTGGTAATGGGCACACAATCCACTATTGAATGGGCACTTAGAGCTGCGAAATCCCAGGAAGGGGGTTTTATATGAAACTTTTGTCATTCAACTGTCGTGGGTTGGCGAGTCCCATTAAAAAATCGTCTCTCCGGAGGTTGGTAGATTTAAATCAACCTGATATTTTACTACTACAAGAAACACTGGGCGGCAGTGTGGAGGTGGTACGGATATTGGAAACTCTGCTACCTGGATGGAAGTTTGTGGGTGTGGATGCTCGTGGTCGCTCTGGAGGGCTGGCAACGGGGTGGAAGGTGAAAAACTGCCGATATGACAGCTCTTGGGGTATCTCTTCTGGTATTGGTTTGGAAGTCTGGGATGCTGAGATTGGTAGGATGATAACAATTCTCAATATCTATGGACCCTATCTTAATAGGACTGGATTCTGGGACTCATTGCTTAGCATGGATCTCTTTGACGGAAGGGATGTGATCTTGGGTGGAGACCTCAACCTATCCCTGGGGTCATCTGAAGTCTGGGGGCCTCGTGCTGCTCCGGATCCATTAGCTAACTTTTTCATACAAGCCTTTGCTGGAAAGGATCTTCTTGACATACAGCCTACCAGGCTAACCCCGACGTGGAGGAATAAGAGAGCAGGGGAACATAGGGTGGCAAAAAGACTGGATAGGTTTCTGGTGGCAGATGTGTTGGCACTGGGGGTTGATGTTGTTAAGCAATGGGTTGGGTCAGGGGGGGTCTCTGACCATTGTCCTATACTATTGGAATTAAGAGGCAGCCGTAACAAACCTCCCAGTCCTTTCAAGTTCAATCCTAGTTGGCTGAAGGAGGAGGAATATCTGAATTTAGTTCAGCAACAGTGGGTTCATCGACCTTTGGAGTCGCTGGAACATGCAGGCGCTCATTTTCAACTCAATCTTAAGCGGATAAAAGAGGCCACGATTAGCTGGGCATCTGATAAAAGGGTAAAAGATGAACAGACTCTGAGGGATGCTGAGTTGAATATTGACAGACTACTACATTGTCGGGGTATGGGATATCTGGATGAACAGCAGAAAGGCGAGCTGCTGGTCTGGGAGAGCGGAAGAAATGGCTTACTGTGTGAGCGTGAAGAGATGTGGCGTATGAAAAGCAGGGCGATTTGGCTGCAGTGCGGGGATGAGAATACAAAATACTTTCAAGCATATGCAAAGGGAAGAAAATTCACTAACTCAATCTGGGAACTATCTTCATCTGAAGGGGAAAGGGTCTCCAGCTTTGATGGCTTGGCTGAGATGGGTGTCCGACACTTCGAAGATTTATACACCGCTCAACCTGGGGCCTCCATAGCTGAGGTTATAAGAATGTCTCAACTTTTCCCACGTTTTGTGGGGGAGGAAGAGAACAGACTCTTGATGGAGGAGGTGCAATCGAATGAGCTCTTGCAGGTTATGCAATCTTTCCAGAAAGATAAAAGCCCGGGGCCTGATGGCTGGCCAATTGAATTTTACTTGGGATTCTTTGACTGTTTTGGGGAGGAATTATTAACTGTGGTGGAAGAATCTAGAAAGGCTGGATTTGTACATGGCCCTTTTAACTCGACCTTTATTGCTCTCATTCCCAAATCCGACAAGCCTGATCGATTTGATGAATTCAGACCTATTTCACTGTGCAATTGCATTTATAAGATCATATCAAAGGTTATGGCTAGGAGACTTAAAAACATCCTGTCCCAGCATATTTCATGCGAACAATTTGGATTCTTGGAAGGGCGACAAATTCACGAGGCCATCGGTGTAGCACAAGAAGGTTTACATACCCTGAAGGTCCAGAAACAAAAGGGCGCTGTGATAAAGATTGACCTCTCTAAAGCTTTCGACCGGGTGAGTTGGCTATATATTCGGATGCTTCTCACACATCTGGGCTTCTGTTATGAATTTGTTCGTTGGATTATGGCATGCATCACCACGGTGAGTTTTGCTGTTTTGATCAATGGTTCGGCTAGCGCATTCTTCCATGCAGGCAGGGGGCTACGACAAGGTTGCCCACTATCACCGTTGTTATTTCTCCTTGTCGCAGAAGGTCTCATCCGTTTTATCCTCAAAGCAAAGACTGATGGCTCCTTTCGTGGCATCTCCATTTCCCAGGTTATGTATATCACACATCTCCTATTTGTTGACGATATTCTAATATTTTGTGATGGATCGCAACAGGCTATTGATAAGGTGGTCGAAGGACTAAATCTTCTGCAAATCGCAGCGGGCATGATTGTGAATTCTGAAAAATCAACTATCTCAAGCTCGCAGTTAAATGAACAGGAGATCCATCGATTGGCCATCAGACTTCCCTATCGGATTATGGATATTGATGATGGCTTACAGTACCTTGGATTTCGCTTAAAACCCAATGCATATCATAAGGCTGATTGGCACTGGCTCATTGCTAAATTGGAGCTGAGACTACATGGATGGAGTCATATTTGGCTCTCGCGGGCTGGGAGATTGATTCTGGTTAAATCAGTATTGGAAGCAATACCGGTCTACTGGATGTCTCTTGCATGGATTCCCAGAGGCGTTTTGGAGCAGATTAGACGGTTGATCTTTTCCTTCCTTTGGAAGGGTAAGGGTGTGAACCGAGCCTTGGTATGGGTCAGATGGGATTTGATTGCGATACCCAAAGCACTGGGTGGCTGGGGATTAAAGAATATCTTCCTATTTGCCAAAGCATTGGGGGCAAAGGTGGCCTGGCGAATCATCCATACCCGGAGCCTTTGGACCAAGGTGGTATACCACAAATATATTGCTCCTTTAACCTTACTTGAATGGATTAGGCTGGGAAATAAGTCGAGGGCAAATTGCTCTGTGGTATGGAAAGCGGTGGTTCAGCATTTTCAGCTGGTGGGATCGGGACTTGTGTGGCGCATTGGGAATGGGAAATTTCTCCGTATTGGCCTGGATCCTTGGGTAGGATGCAGGGGGGGCCATGTCCTGCCTGTGGAATTAAGGAATTTTCTGGCAGCTAGGGGATGTCTGTACTTAGCTGATATTGCCCAACCGGGCTTATCCACTCTCATGCACCAGGGATGGACTTCTGCCCAGCGACTTGAGGTTCCTGAGAATCTGACCGGGTATTGGGAGGACTACATTCGGACTTTACGATTCACTCATATTCGGCTGACTGATAGGCCTGATGAACTTATTTGGGATCACCATCCCTCTGGACGATACACACCAAAACTTGGATACATTCAGCTTAATTTGGAGGTGCAAAATCGGGCTTTGGTGTGGTGGTGGAAACACCTGTGGAAACTAAAATGCCCTGGAAAAGCCAAACTACTCTTTTGGGCGATTTTAGAACATAAGGCTCCTACTTGGGATACTCTGAAAAGACGATTTCTACAGGGCCCGGGCTTCTGCCCATTATGTAGGGAGGCGGACGAGACTCTATCACACATTTTTGTCCACTGCCGATTCACACAGACGGTATGGACACAAATCTGCAACTACTTGGATATCAACACGAGTTGGTGGGGCGAAAATGTAGAGGAGGCATTCAAAGATTGGTGGACTGATCAACAGACTTCTACCATCTGTGCGGTCCCATGCATTTTTGCCTGGGGTTTATGGATCACGCGCAACAAAATTATTTTTCAGGATTACAGAGTCCCGATGGAGCAGATTGTGGCACAAGCGGTGGCCATCATTAATCATTACAAGACTGCCACTCAAACGATTAGAACTCGTCCAGTGATCACTGAAACGATTGATAATTCATTACCGTGGGCTTTCTTCGATGGCGCATCTATGGATCAATTGGTGTGCGGTGGGGGGATCGTTTTACACTTATCTGATTCACATTACTTCCACATAGCGGCCGGTTTGGGGAGCGGTACAAACAACTATGCTGAAATCATGTCGCTTAGACTGTTGCTGATTTTTGCACTTGAACAGGGATGTCAATCATTACAGATTTTTGGAGACTCACTGATTGTTATAGATTGGGCAAATGAGCATACCCGCTGTAATGTGATGGTGCTATTACCTATTCTGGAAGATGTCTTACGATTAAAGCAAAATTTTAATCATTTAACATTTACACATGTTTACAGGGAAAGAAATGGCTTGGCAGACCATCTTTCCAAAGAAGCTACCCATCAACGACTTGATCTGGGCACCTGGAGAATTACATTATACAACAGTACTACATCCTACAGTTATTACCATATGCCCTTCAACGTGGCATTGGAGGACAGGCTGGGCGATTGATTGGGTCCTTTCACAACTGTTCTGGTTTCTTTGACAAGCATAGGGACACAGTTACCTAAGAGAGGTATTGGGCATCCACAAGTGTTTATGCTGTGGGCGATTTGTTGTCACTCATTTGATACTTTAAATGTGCAGCGGTGGATCATGAGAGACCTGGAAGATTCTTTCTTTGTTATCATGGTTTTGGACCATACGAGAGTTGTGTCATGATGAAGCACAGGAATTGGCTGATTGCGGGCTTACTTTGCATCGACATAGCTGATATGGAGTCTACAGATTTCATTATAATAATTTCTATCATTTTGTTAGAGGGCTTCGATTGCAGCAGAGGAGGCAGTCTCTGATGTGCAACTTCATTAAACGTGGATGATGCTGAACATTAGCTGCGTTTAATTTCTCATTCTGATTTAAAGTTTGGTGGTTTACATTGGACTATTTGGCTTGAAGGAACTGTGACGGAGCTTTATACATCTGTTTTGTATGTGCTATAGGGCAGATTAGACTGTGTATACTTTTTTGTAGTTACTACTTTATGTAACCGGCTATTGGAGTGCTGTTATGAACAGCATTTACTCTGAGATTGTTTGGGTCTATTAGACCTGGAAGATTCTTGAACAGAAATATGTGACAATGTAAGGATCACTATGATCCTATTACATGTGCAGAATGTAATTTTTTCAATCTATTGAAATAAAATTACGAATTTTTCCATGGAAAAAAAAAAGTAATATATAATAGTAATTAATATTATAACCAATATATAATAATATTATATTATAACTAATATATTATAGTATTACTATACACTGTGAAAAATTGGGTCCAATAAGTTTGAAGATGGCATTGTGTATTTAATTTTCTTTTCTTATTTTGGGTGAAAACACTACATCAAACTTTGTCTTTATAAATTCATGTTAATATAAAATATATATCTACGGTAACTTTGATAAAAGTGAAATAACTCTCGATAGCTTCGATAAAAGTGAAATAGTATAGAAATAGTCTATATGGCATTATTTTATATTTTTCCTTAGGAGGCCCATTTTTCATCCAAATTTCCCCTAATGCCATCCGATATAGCTTATTGTATTTTCTAAATCCTCGCACATTTTTCATCGGACTATTACTCTGATGGCCCACTTTTGATGAGCCATATCCGATACACTATCGGACCTGATCCATTGGGTTCTTCTGCTGACGCTTAAGTTACAGTTCTCCGATACCATACTCTTGATATCACTTTTTTAATGCACTATAGGCTTTGTCCCATCGGCCTTCTGCATGTGTTCCATCACAACGACTCTCGATAAGGGATTCCCGAAACAACTCTTTCAACACACTATTGGGCTTGGCCCGTCGAGCCTTCTCCCGAACAATCTTGGCACACTTTCCTGAAATGAAACTCCCGATACATCATTCCTGATATGCTATCGGGATAGGCCTATTGAGTCTTCTTCTGGACAACCTTGACTCAATTTCCTAATGGCTAGCCTCTAATGATGTCTTTCTGATAGTTCTATAAAGCCTTGGGAATCAAATCTCAGTCATGTTCTTTGTCAAGCCTTCCTTTGAGAACTCTTAGATGGATTCCTCGATGGTCAATATCCGATAGATCCAGTAGGTTTCTTCATTGGCTATATTCACACCCGCCATTCCTACAGTTGATAGCGGACTTCTAGTGAATTCTGAATGAAGGGTCAATTTGAATTACGACTTCCTTGGAAATTTGGCTTTATTTTCTAGGGTCCTTTGGCCAATCCATCTCAAGCCTTATACTTTGCGAAATTTGTCTTACAACCTGTACAATTCATGCTTACTTGCAATTTTGATCATTTATACTTTTGCAAACATACTAATGTTAGCTATTCATGTTGACAAGTTAACCAAGAAAGTTGTTTTTTAGGATGCATGCAAAGTTTTGCATGCACATTAGCAAATTAAGTATGCATGAAAAGTGAGTTTTTGCATGCACTCATATTAGCTTTTTGGTAAACCTAATTGGTTAGTGAGATGTTATAAGGAGGTAGGAGGTCACCGCCAGATATATTAAGCAGATATAGTGAGTGAAGAATAACTGTGAAAATCAGAGATCAGATCAGCTGAGATCTGAGCCAGGGTGAATCTACGACAGTTGGAGGGAGGGTGCACTTTTGCATGCAGAGCTGCAGGAGCGCATTCTACAAGATCAGGCTTTCATTCAAGATAGAGCATATCAAGGAAGTGGAGTATAGGGGGAGATAGTACATCTTGAGATGGGTTGCAACAGATATTCAAAAGTATCAAATCTGAACAGACATTAGGGGGGCGCATTTCCCAAGAGCAACAGTTGCAGCTACTGTAGATCTCAGGTTTCATAACCCATCGGGTTCGGTCATTTGTTTTCTGAAGAATTATATGTACTAAATACTTCTTACTTTGCTCTGGGATAGAAAAAGAAGAAAGCCCCACATAAAGTTGGTTTTCTCCATTTGGGGTTTCCAGGGTATATCGTGAGTTAATGTGTGATTGTTGTTTATTTGTTTGTGGAAGTGTTAAGAGATCTAGTAGTATTTTTGTCTTAATTCTTTATTGCATTATCGGCTTATAGAGAATCAAATCATTAAGATATCAGGGTGTTCAGAGCGAGTAGTGACCTCTGAATAAAGTTAACATGATATCAGAGCCCTGGTAAGGGTCAAGAGGGGCAATCACACTCAGATCTGCGAGCTGCATACCAATCTGTGTGTTTACTCCGTGGTGTTTCTAGATCTGCAAGGGAGAGGATCAAATCTACCATATCTAAAGAACAGAGCTCAGATCTGTGGCTATTGAGACTATATCTATTAGATCTATGCATTCATATATGTTTGAGAACGGGTGACCATGACTACAAGTATGAGGATTGATCAGGTTACTTGCACTTCATGCACTGTGACATATGTAGATGAGTATTCTACTGAAGATTTTGACAGAGAGTTGGCTCTTAACACGTGCCAGTAATTAAGTGTTTCTACTTATAGTATATGGTATATAGACAGTGGGGCCTCTAGCCACATGACGGGTGTTCGAGGCTACTTTACAGATCTTGTCGAGGATGGCCTAGATCTTGAGTTGTACTTGGAGACAATTATATTGTCAAGGCAGTTGGAGGAGGGACAGTCTCCTTCCAGTAAGAATATGGAGAGTTAATGAGAGTATGCTATGTTCTAGATGTTCCAGGGTTAAAGAAGAACTTGATCTCAGTTTCTACTATTGAAGATCGAGGACTGTGGGTGATTTTTCAGAGATGGGAATGTTCTAGTTCAACCTAAGGGATCCAAAGATACCTCTGTTGTGAGGATTGGAGTCCGCAATGGAAAAATCTACAGGATTAACATTCAGCTTCATCATGCATTGACTCATAGCAGCTGGGATGATGGATGTGATCTGTGTGAGCTTTGGCACAAGAGGATGGCTCATTTACATCATCCAACTCTAAAGATCTTGAGGGAGATTGTGACAAGTGTGCCAGAATTTAGCACTGAGCACAGTGACGTGTGCAAAGGATATGATCTTAGTAAGTATGTCAAGACAACCTTTCCCAAGAGTGACAACAGATCTATAGGAGCACTTGATTTGATTCATTCCGACCTTTGTGGTCTGATATCCACCACATATTTGAAGGGTTACGAGTACTATGTTTCCTTCATTGATGACTACTCCAGGAAGACCTGGATTTACATTTTAAAAAGTATGGAATCAAAATAAGTCTTGTAGAAGTTCCAAGAATTCAAAACGCTTGTGGAAAATTAGGCAGAAAGGAAAATCAATACTTTGCGATCAGATAATGGGGGTGAGTTTGCCTCCAAAGAGTTCAATGATTTTTGCATTCAGGAGGGCATCAAGAGGCAGTTGACAATGCCTTATACGCCTCAGCAGAATGGGGTTGCTGAGAGGAAGAACATGCCAATTGTTGGTGCTGCTAGATCTATGCTGCATGATCAGGGTTTTCCGTTTTTACTTTGGGTTGAGGCATGTGACACAGTTGTATACATTCATAACATGAGTCCTCATAAAGTATTGGAGAAAAAAAATCCATAAGAAGCTTTCTCAGGAAAGAAACCTGAGGTTGGGAATTTTAGGATTTTTGGATGTCTTACTTACTAGCATGTCCCTTCAGAGAAAAGGACAAAGTTGGAACCTACAGCTGAGAGGGGGATCCTTGTTGGATATGATGAGACCTTGAGATCCTATCGCATTTACATTCCTGCTCTAAGGAAAACTATTATGAGGCGGGATGTGAAATTTGAGGAGGATCGAGATTTCAGGAAGTCATGTCTGACAGAGAAGGGAAAGCATCAGGTTGCTACATCACATGATGACGGAGGTAAGAGTGTTGTTCCACAAGGAACAGGGTCCCAAGTATCTGGGGTGACAGGTTCCCACATGAAAATTTCCATAGGTATAGAGGCATGAAATGGTACAAGATCTAAAGATGGTGGTCAACCAGGATCAAGGTCTCTGGTTACAGGCTCTCGGGCTACAAGTTCGACTACTACAGGTACTTCTACTACAGGTATTCAGTCTCATACAATTGATTGGGATGATGATGAACATATCTCTTCATAGGAGGTTACATGAGGGAAGAGGAAGCCCAAGTGGCTTCAATATACCTTGAAGGAAGCTCAGATAGTGGCAACTACCAAGAATAATGTAAGAGAGAGAAACACACCACAGAGTTTTGTAGTTATTTGGATATGGTGAGAAGTATCAGTGAGTCAGAGCCATCTTCTTATGAGCAGGAAGCAGGTGATCAGGCTTGGAGAGATGCCATGTTGGAAGAATATACTTCCATCATGAAGAATGATGTCTGGGAAGTTGTGCCCAGACCAGAGAGAAAGTCCGTTGTGACATCCAGATGGCTCTATAAGATTAAGCATGATACATATGGAAGCATTGAGAAATATAAAGCCATATTTGTGGCTAGAGGTTTCTCGCAGGTAGAGGGAGTTGACTACAATGAGACGTTTTCTCTTGTGGCCCGATATACTTCCATCAGGACTGTGATTTCAATTGCTGCTGAGATGGGTTGGAAGATTCACCAGATGGACGTGAAGACAACTTTTCTCAATGGACTCATAGAGGAGGTGTACATTGAGAATCCAGATGGATTTGAGGTCCATAAGAGAGAGTCTCATGTATGTAGGTTGAAGAAAGCCTTATATGGTCTGAAACAAGCTCCTAGAGCTTGGTATTCTAGGATAGATACTTACTTGCAGCAGTTGGGTTTTTAGAAGAGCGAAGCTGATCCCAATCTCTACCTTATTGTGGTAGATGGGGATCTGCTAATTATTGTACTGTATGTAGATGACTTGTTCATTACAGGGGCAGATAGACTCATCAGTGGTTGCAATAAAGATCTTGCTTCAGAATTTGAAATGAAATATATAGGTTTAATGCACTACTTCTTAGGCATGGAGGTTTGGCAGGAGGATGGGCATATCTTTCTGGGTCAAGGAAAGTATGCGATGGACATTCTGAAGAGATTTCAGATGCAGGATTGTAGGCCCATGACTACACCTATGACAACCAACTGGAAGAAGTTGATTGATTCTGAGGGTAAGTTGGTTGATCCCACCAGGCACCGACAGCTTGTTGGATACTTGATGTATTTGGTCAACACTAGGCCATATTTGAGCTTTGTTGTTAATACCTTGAGTCAGTATATGGTGGAGCCCCAGAGATGTTCACTGGGTGGAAGCAAAGCATGTGCTTAGGTATGTCAGAGGAACAATTGAGTATGGTTTGAACTATGTGAGGAAGGCTGGAGTGTAGTTAGTTGGTTTTACAAATTATGACTAGGTATGTAGTGCAGGTGACAGAAAAAGCACCTACGGGTGTTGTTTCAGCTTGGGTTCGGCAGTTGTGTCGTGGTTCAACAAGAAGCATAAGTTTGTTTCACTGAACTCTGCAGAGGAAGAATATATGGCAGTTAGTCTAACCAATTGCGAGGCCATTTGGCTTCGTAATATGTTGGTGAGCTTATTTGATCAGCAATTGGAGCCTACTATGATTCACTGTGATAATCATAGTTGCATAAAACGCTCAAAGAATCCAGTCTTTCATGATAGGTCCAAACATATAGAGATCATATATCACTTCATCCGAGATCATGTTCAGAGAGGAGCAGTTGAGCTTCCGTACATACCAATGGATGAGCAGGTGGCAGACATTCTCACTAAGTCCTTTATGGAAAAAAAGTTTGTGTACTTTAGCGAGAACATGGGAGTGGTTCAAAATACTTTCCTATTTGAGAGGGAGTGTTGAAAAGTTAACCAAGAAATGTTTTCTTTAGGATGCATGCACAACAGTAAATTAAGTATGCATGCAAAAATGAGTTTTTGCATGCACTCATATTAGGGTTTTGGTAAACTGTAATGTCCCTCCTATCCTACAAGGCTATGGAGAGGACACTAACAATAATACTGGACGTATAGTCCCATACCTAATCAAATAAGCATTCATATAAATTGTAGATGGAGATATGCAAATGCATAAAATCTTGAAAACACAGCAGAATTTAATTCCATTACACATCCATCATACATTCCATATTTTCATGTCATTCATCAATTAAGCAATATCAAATTAGCAAATGAGAATACTTATCTTAAACCAAGTAGTCCCTGAGCAACCAGCTACGCTTCTGCAACGTTCCACCCAATTGTAGGCTAGTGTGCTCCTCAATCTCTCAGCACCACTGCCACCCCCGAGCTGGGCATGATCTCCACAAGGAAAAGGGGAAAGCAGGCTCTCACATAGCCAAAGATACACCAGAATCAGCCAAACCATTCAGCAGTGGGGTTTCTCAGGTTGCTAAGAGATGGACAGAGGTGAATTACTAGGCTAGTGGCTCAACCATTGAGCTATGGATACTTCATTGGGCTCATCAAGCCAAATCTGTCCTCTTCCACTCCTGAATCTCCTGCTCACAGGTTCAAACTAAACAGGGAGGGACATAACAGCCAGAAATGCAAGTGCTGGGCGTTTTTGCAGTAGGATGCCCAACGATGGGATTTCAACCAGTTCAAAAAAACGTGGGAAAGCCCAAAATGAAAATTGGAAAATGGGAAAACAACCCCAGGAGCATAATCATTTTCAGAAAAACGTCCATGGGCATTTCATGGCAGAAACGGCCTCTATAACCCTATAAAATCATGGTTCTCTTCTCCCAACCATTGTGCTAACCAAAAACGAGTTCCCAGGCATGGAAGAATGTAGAGAAATGGTGAAAACGTGAAGGAAAAACCCTAGTTCTCCCCAGGCTACGTGAGAGAGGAAAAGACCATGGTTCAGAATGGCTTGGGAAGGCAAAACATGGGTGATTTCTTGCCTTGCAAGCAAAAAATCGAATTCCCAGATTGATGGCTTGCCCATACCCGAAATTGGATGCCATACCTCATCATTCCCAAGGCATTAACTGCCTCAACCAACTCTTGGAAGAATTTAATGATTGGGGCATAAGCCAAAATGGGTAGTTGGGATCTCATGGGTTTTCTCATTGACACATGGATTGACTCCATGGCTCAAGGGTTTGGTTATTTTTCCTCCCTATTCCTTGTAAGATCATGCCCCATCTCTTTGTTGCATTGCATAGCTGGTTGTGGGTTTTTCATTAAAATTGCATATTTACATGATGTCTGAATTTACATTGTGCACGGCTAGCACAAGAACCATATGCATCTATTCTAATTGCCAATACATAGAATGATAAATCAATGGCGGGCCCTTGGCCTTGAGCTCCTCACCATGACTAAATAACAATATTTACATCATTTACAATATTAATGCAATAGGGTCAAGATGGGGACATTACATAAACCTAATTGGTTAGTGAGATTTTATAAGGAGGCAGGAGGTCACTGCCAGATATACCAAGTAGACAGATCAAAGTGAGATTAGTTTGGATAAGTGGGATACTTTTCTCATAGAGAGGGTGTAGTTCCTGAGGAGAGGAGGACGTTTTGAGCCTAGGTTGAGGATTGACTAGCTGATATTTTTGGAGCAAGTCTTCTTCGGTGAGTGAAGAAGAACTGTGACAATCATAGATAAGATCGGCTAAGATCTGAGTTGGGGTGAATCTCCCGCAGTTGGAGTGAGGGCACACTTATGAATGCAGAGCTGTAGGGGCACATTCTATAGGAGAAGGATTTCATTCTAGACAGAGTAGATCAGGGAAGTGGAGTATAGGGGGATATAGTACATCCTGAGATGGGTTGCGGCAGATATTCAGAAGTATCAGATCCGAACTGACAGTAGGGGGCACATTTCCCAAGAGCAACAGTTGTAGCTATTGCAAATCTCGAGTTTCATAACTCGTTAGGTTCGGTCATTTGTTTTCTGAAGAATTATATGTACTAAATCCTTATTACTTTTCTATGGGCTCGAGAAAGAAGAAATCCCCACAGAAAGATGGTTTTCCCCATTTGGGGATTCCAGGGTATATCGTGAGTTAACGTGTGATTGATGTTTATTTATTTGTGGAAGTGTTAAGAAATCTGGTAGTATTTTTGTCTTAAGTCTTTATTTCATTATTGGCTTATAGAGACTCAAATCATTGAGAGCTCAGGGTGTTCAGAGTGAGTAGTGACCTCTGAATAAAGTTAACAATTCAAAGCGTTTAATTATTATAGAAACTATTACATATCCATAAACGAATTCGCAAGAAAATTTTGCTTTATACAGGAAGCAAGATATAAGTACGACACAAGCAATGCCCCTGATCTCCTAGCCTTGAGATAATTGCAAACAAACATCCAATCTAGGAAAATTATAGAGTTCAACGGCTAAGGAAAAACCGATATACATTGTAACAATGATACTTTGGGATGAATATAACCTCAAATGATTAATAAAATTGCTTTTAAACAAACATTTGCATGCTCCTATAATTTTCTTGGTAAACTACTCATGCAATTACTCACCAAACTTTTAAAAAAAAGAGCCATGCTCATAACAATGCTCAACCAATTCGACAATGTAATGTGCAGGTTTATGATATATCATGTTAGCTGCTAAAATTTTATAACACCCAAAAGAAATTTTTATAACCTAGCAGGTCATTCATTATCCATACAGACTAATACATATCGAGTGACATTTCAATACAAACTCCAATTTTTTAACAACAGGAGGTATTACTCCCCTAAATTTTCTTTTGGAAAATGACTATGGGTGAGGCATGCTTCACCCAACTATATGATCACCTTGCTCCTCAATCTCTCAACAAGCCTGTCACCCACGAGCTGAGGCTATGAAACCACGAGAGGTAAATAACACAAGTTGAGTCAATGGTCTCTCACTCATAGAAACAATAGGACAACATACCAACTAACTAAAACATAATAACCTATCCATCACTAGGTGGAAGACTCCCTTCTCTAACCGATATGTACCTTGGGAAATATGACCACCTTCTAGGTGCTCCAGGATAGGTATTGTAGGGAAAATTTCATTCACCGGTTGGACAATAATTACCACAGAAAGACACAAGGTTATCTTTTCACAGTTGCTTATTGTTGGTTCATAATCCACAATTCAGTTCTCTCTATTTTTCTGTACTTTTCCCAAAACTGTCCCACACTACCTTGTCTTTCCTCCTCACTACCTTTTTGATGCATGGATTTGGACACCATGTGCCTCCTCTTCCCATCCAAGCAACCCACTATATAATTACATAGCTTAGTACATATGTTAAGGACCCCCCTCTCTATGGTATTAATTAAGTTTTAATACAGTTAATAGTTAATAGGGTCTGAGACATGGATTTAATGGTAGGGTTAAGGTTCCTAGCACTTTAAACCCCCCTTAATCATTTCTTTTCCCTCTTGTGGGTTCATTTCCCCCTTATTTTTAGTGTTCCCTTGTCCACATCCAGTGAATTTTATTAATTCAAAAGATTATGCACAAGTTCTGCTCTAGGCCTCATTGTTTGCTTCACTTTACATTTCAAAATAGGAAAGCAAAAACGTGGTGTTACAAACAAGGCCCCAAGCGTCTATGGCACAATAGTGGTGATATGACAATAAGGAAGTGTCTTTGGAAATTATCCATGGGTGAACCTATATCTCATATGTGGAACTGCTGGATGTGAAGGATGATCACATAGGTAATGAACATCAAGTCACCCCTACAATTCAGGGGGTCACACCACCAATACTTGTTTATCAAGGAATTTATGTGTACTACCTAAATCGATCAACACTTTGACCCTTTGCTTCTTAATGTATCCTGCAATATTGAGAGTTTGAGTTGATGACACACCTGCCAATGCATGAACTGATATTTCACACCTGTCTAGATCTATGTTGTGAAAAATTTCTACATATTTTCCATGCTCTTGTTGGTTCAAAATTTCTTCCTCACTCATTTGTGTGGATGCTTCTATTTCCTCCTCACCATTATTCTCTTATTTGAACATTTTTTTCTTGACATTTAGTCATTTTGACCATCTGTTGTTACAATTTTTTCCTGACATTTGTGCCATTTTGACCATCTACTATTACAACTAAAACATAGTTAGTTTGCTCTTCTTTCATCCATTTCCTTCTATGATATTCACGTAGTTGAGATAAGGTTTCCCTATGAAACAAATTTCCATAGTTGTTTCATGCACATGTTCCACTGCTAGACTTGTGTGTATCCTTATTCTTGGCTTGAATATGGCGAGCATATTGCAAAAATTTTGCAACACTTTTATAAGGTTTTAAGAAAATTTCATGTTTAATGTCTTCTTTTAATCCACCAATGTAAGTTTCTAATAGATGCTAGCCACTTATGTTATCTAGTCTTGTGGGGGTTACTTGAAATTCTGAATTATATTCTTCAACATTACTTCTTGTCAATTGACCAAATTATTCTTATTCCCAAACCTAACTGTTATCACACATATAGTAGTCGGGCTACCATACATTCTTTTTCAGATTCCAGAGCACCTATTCAGCCAGTTCATTTGCATTTGAGATGTTGAGATGAGCATCTATTATGGATCACTATCAAATTGTGGACAACAGATATATTCCCCATGCCATGACTGAGTTTCAAGACACTCAAAGAGAGGACTGATGTAGCCATCTAGCCATTGTTACAAGCAGTCAGTAGTGCCCAGAGTTACAGCAGCAGTTTCAGAGGACAGATGCTGGTTCAGATGATTGAGAATTCAGGTATATGACTCAGCAGGTATACTTTGGTGTTATGGTTATATTTCTTTTATATCCATTCTTATAGCATGTCTTAGCATTTAGTATCATGATCTGGCGATCATATAGATATGTGGACCTGGTTGTACTTTATATATATATCATATTGTCCCTACTCAGATTTAGAAGTTCTTGACCTATACTCATCGGTTTTACCCTCCCTAGGGAGATTAGAGGTGATCATTCCCACCATACTTTGGCTTGCTAGTGTTGGTCTCACTATTCATTGTATTCATCCATCCATTATCTACCCAGTTTGTTCATTACCTTGACTTACTACTTGACTAGTGGCATGGAGGACCTTTCCCCGCTGTAGCCTCTGTATTGGATGAGCTTCCCTGTTTATTGTGTCTCGGCTCTGAGTTGGTGACAAAACTTACCTTTGATGAGTTGGATTTCCTTGAGAAGTACCCCTAGTCACTAAAGATGTTGTTGGCTAAACCTGAAACTTTTAGTGCTGCCATTGATGCAAAATATGGAAATGAAATGTTGTATCTTGTATGAAAATCCCATTCATGCAATGTGTTTCTCAACACACATGAATGAAAGGCAAGACAAATGAAAATGGCTATGAAATATCAAATGTTATATCTATTGTGAAATGTAAATACCTAGGTAAACAAGCTGTCTGTGACACACCTAGAAGTGCTCAGGTAAACAAGTGCCTTAAAAACACACATGCATCAAGAAGCCTAATTAAATGTAAATCTATGCAATGTATTTATAAATACACATAGATCAAAGGCTATGGAAACTTTAGGCCCAAAAAGAATGGAACTTAAACTCTATATCAAAAAGATTGTTGGCCTCATTTGTATTATGGATTGTGCGCATCTGTGAAGGTGAATAAACACTCTCTGAACAACTTACCCATTTGTGAGACACCGCCATTTCCTGTGTTATTGCTTGTCCACTATATGATATGGTGTGTATTCCCTTGTCTATTTCCAAAGTGTCACAGTGTTAAGTCAGTAAGTCATCCTTTGACCTAACCATATTATTCTTAGCCTTCACCGTTCACTAGCAAATTGATCACAACTATGAAGTGAGTATGACCTTGAAAGTCTAATTTGAGTAATAAATAATAATTAATGACCTATTATATTTGGATTTAGATCGCTAGTAATGATTGCTAGTTGCTTTAAATGCTATTTGAATGGACTGTAGAGCATGTTTTAACCTTTGACACCTTGTAGCAGCTTGATGACAGTTAGAGTTATATTTTGGTCATGTTGACTTGGTCAAACCCAGTTTGACCAAAAGACAACCACATGACATGAGGTAGAAAACCTTCCCCCACTGTAGCCTCTGTATTGGATAAGCTTCCCTGTTTATTGTGTCTCGGCTCTGAGTTGGTGAGTTGGCTTAAGTCCCCCTAGTCACTAAAGATGTTGTTGGCTAAACCTGAAACATATAGTACTTCCATGAATGCAAATGAAATATTGTGAAAAGCCAAATGAACCTAGCAAAAAAATATCAAATGTTATATCTATTGTGAAAAGGCCAAATGAATCTGGCAAAGAAATATAAAATATTATATCTATTGTGAAATGTAATACCTAGGTAAACAAGTTGTCTAAAGACACACCTAGAATTGCTCAAGTAAACAAGTGCCTTAAAACACACCTGCAGGAAGAAGCCTAAATAAATGTAAATCTATGCAATGTGTTTATAAACACACATAGATCAAAGGCTATGGAAAACTAAAGGCCCAAAAAGCAATGGAACTTAAATTCTATATCAAAAAGATTGCCGGCCTTCCTTGTATTATGGATTGTGCGCATTTGCTAAGGTGAATAAACACTCTTTGAACAACTTACCCATTTGTGAGACACCGCCATTCCATGTGTTATTGCTTGTCCATTATTTGCTATGGTGTGTATTCCCTTTCCATATCCAAAGTGTCACAGTGTTGAATCAGTAAGTCATCCCTTGGCCTAGCCACTTTATTTCTAAGCCTTCACCCTTCACTAGCACATTGATCACAACTATGAAGTGAGTATGGTCTTGAAAGTCTAGTCTGAGTAATAATAATAATTAATAATTAATGACCTTATATATTTGGATGTAGATCGCCAGTTATGATTACTTCTTGTTATAATTTCTATTTGAATGGATTGTTAAGCATGCTTTAACCTTTGACACCTTGCAGCAGCTTGATGACACTTTGAGTTATATTTTGGTCATGTTGACTTGGTCAAACCCAGTTTAACCAAAAGTCAACCATAGGACATGAGGTGGCAGACCTCAGATGATACAGAGAGATGATATATGGTCTGGTACAGGTCACCATGGTGGGCTTATGTAGTGGTTTCAGGCTTATGATGATGATTTGTGCTTTTTCAGCACTTTTACAGATTATTATTATTTGGTCTGCGGGATATGATGAGTATTTATTTTGGACCATGCAGAGGTTTATATGGTGTATGAGTACACATTTTAGATGGATTTGGACCTTCTGAGTCCAATGAGATAGTCTGTTTTCAGTTCCGGGAAGTTACAGTGATGTTTGAGCCTCAGTTGGCTATCCTAGTGTAGATTTGGTCTATTAGAGGCCTTGTCAGAGCAGAGCAGAGATTGGGTGAGATCACCTAGGGCGTTGTGCATGGAGGGGGTGGTCCAGCCACTTGTTATTACCATATTCCCCCCTCCCAGACTCATTGGTGAGCTCACCTTGACAGCGCAGGCACTCCAGGAGGCAGTTTGGGTAGTTTCACATTTCCCGAGGCAGTCGAGAAATGGTAAAAATGGCTACTGAGGAATTCGATTTGGGATACTGAGGCATGGTCATGGCATGGGATGATCAGTGATGATGAGTGGGATGTCTTCCACACCTTCTCCAGTAGTTTCAACTTCATCAGGACCCACATCCATCACTTATGGCACTTTTTGATGATTTTTGGAGCCTGCTAAGGCTCACGACTTTCCCAGAGATGCACGATTTGGTGTCTAGACCACTTATTCTTGGATATTGTGCCATGGGGATTGACCAAGGGTGTTATAAATTACCCCTTGGACCCACCATGAGCTATTTCTTATATTTTATCACCATGATTTGGTGGGATCCCCTCTCCTAGGGTGAATTTGTCCACTTATTGTTATATTTTATTATTGATCCATGTATTGTATTGTTGAACTCATCTCAACCATTGATTAGATCTTTTAATCTTTTAATCTTAACCACTCATTCAAAAAGTGGTTAGGATTATGGCCTCTCTCCATCCTCTTTAAGGAGAGAGCTTCTCATTGTAAAAGCACCTTTGGAGCTCTGGAATATTGGAATAGAACACTTCTTTGTGGAGCATATTTCTCTTGTCTTGTGGATTCTCTTGCATCTTGAGTATACAGTATCTCTTCTATGTATCATTGTGGGTTTTGGAGCCACATCTTGTTTTCTTGCAGGGAGGCCGAATTGGTGGAGAGGAGGACAATTTCTTGAGGGTTATTGTTGGAGGGATCCACATATTCTCTCTTGGGTTGATCTTGGTGACTAGGAGTATCATTGTTGTATCTTTGTGACATAGTTGATGCTTTCTATTACATCTTTCTATCATTTTCATAATCATCTTACTTGGCTTGTTTCACTTGATCTTGTCTTGTAGGAGGAGGACGATTTGACATCTTTGGAGGGGGACGTTTTGGCTTGGAGCTCTTAGATCTCACTATTGAACATACACATAGGAGAATGCTATCAATTTGCAAGGTGGCCATAAGCAATTGAGGTAAGTTCTACAAGGTATGTGCCTAGATCCATCCATTCTTCTTCATTGGTCACAAACCCTTAAAATTCAAAACCCTCATTTTTGTTTTTCTTAGATCTACTTGGATCTAGCTTGCCTTTTGAAAAGATATTGAAAACCCACCTCTATAGTATCCACGGCGATTCGGATCTATAGTTTGGTGTGGATTGGGCTTCATTTGACACATCTTTCAATGCACTTAACCTTCCTTGGGTAAAGTCGCCCTCCTTGGGTGTTTGGTTTAAGCTAGTTCCACCACATGGGTAGGTGAGATCCCACTTGATTCTTGATCCTCACACTTGATAACCTACCCCTAGTGTATCACTTCTTTGATTTTTTCCTTGTGGGCCTCATTTCTCATTTTGAGGGTTGTGCCCCACTTGGGTCAATTTGGTGATGCACTTTCAATCTCAGATCTATGGAGATCTAGCCATTGGATGCCTTTGATTTTCTAGATCCACATTGATAATTGCCTAAACTACCCGGATCTAAAATTTGGTGGCTTTTGGACTTGATTTGACACACCATCCCATGCATTTAGCCCTCCTTGGGAAAAGTCGCACTCCTTGGGGATTAGAGTTTGCCCACTTCTAGGACATGGGTGGTTGAGATCCCATTGGATTTGGAAAGAGCATACCTTGAAACATACATCTAGTGTCTCACTTTGTGAAGTTCTGCCTTGGGGGTTATCATTCCTCATTTTGAGGGATTGTTGCCCACTTGGGTCACTTGGTGAAACATTAGATCTAGTAAGATTCAACCATCACATCTTGAATAGCCCACTTGATTTGCATCCTAGGTGTCCCGATCTACATTTCCACATCTCTTTTGACTCGATTAGCCCATCCATCAAGGCACTAGTCCACCTAAGGCAATTCACACTCCTTGGGATGTGTGTCAAGTACTAGATCCCATATGTGGGTATCTCTATTTACATCTTAGATCCATAGATCTACTCTTCACATACCCCTTGGTACCATTTGCATCCTTAACTTCACCTTGTGGGTCCCATTTGAGCCATTTCCATATCCTAAGGAAGTGGGTCCCACTTGTGTATTTCATGGTACTAGATCTTGCCCTTTTTATCTCATTATGTGGCCTAAATCATTCATTGGTTGAAACATAAGTCATCCCCTAAGCCTCTTTCAACCATACTTAAACTTCTAGGTCCACCTAACCTTGCATTGGTTTTCGTAACTCATCTTTCACATTTCCCTAGAAACCTTTGTCTTGGTCCAATCACCTTTGATTGGCTATAGGGGCTCCCCCTAGGTCTTGTTTCATTTTGATCTAAAGTGAAGAGTGCCTCGGTTGACGTGACTCCCAACTTGCATTGGGAACCGTGGCATCTCTTGGGTCACCTCTTTAGTTGTCCATCTCCTCTACCATCCCAGATGGGATACCATTAGGGACAACTACAAGTTGTCTGATAACACTAACCTTACCATATTGAGCTTCTAGGTCTCTTGTAAATAGACCCCAGGTATAATGATAAGAAATAAAATTCATTTTAAGTACCCATTGATAGAGTTATATCTCAAAATATGTCGAGGCCCTAACCATATTTCATTATTAATATATTAGTTATGATTAGGTTAGTTTAGTAGTAAGTTACATCATGATCACTTCATCTCCTATTTATAATAAAGGAGATTTATTTGTATAATAATCACATCTTGCCTTTTTCATATGATACATTGTAAGAGGAGGTTTTCCCCTCAAATAAGTTTCATATTCATCTCTTTATTTCATATTTAAGGCGTTGGGTTACTTCCTCTTCTAATTTTATGTTACTTCGGGAATTTGGTGCATATCATTTGGTATCAAAGTCATTTTCGATATAATTTTTTTTTTATTATATTCAAATAGCTAAATATTTTAGGCAACTTACGATACATATACTGAAGTACCTGTGGTGAACATTTCAGGTCTTGGTTCATTATAAGTTTGGTCTTGCGATAACGAGTAGTTGTGCCATCATCGTACCATCGTGGAAGGGAACTGCCAAGAAAAGCAACAGACTTACCACAAGTCTATAGCTGTGACAACTGTTAAAAAAACGAACACGTCGGTAGTGGAGTTTCTATAGAAACTTTACCATCGAAAGCAAAAGACTCGCCAATTAATCCAAAAGCAACCGTCATGACTTTTAGGGAAGGTTACACTTATTATTAATAAATTTGTTTTATATTAAAAAGTAGAGTGTCGTTTAAGCCAATAAGGGAGGCATTTAAAGCTTACTACAGATCGAGATATATAAAGCTTAAAATTACATTTTAAAAACAACCAAGTAAACGAACAAATATAAAAGTGGTTATTTAATTATAAAATTGGGCCAATTCAAAAGTTAGAAAGAATTTTTAAGGAGGGGAATAATATTTATATAAAACAGAAATATAAGTGGATATCTATATATATATATATTTATCTATCTATATATATGTATATATTTATCTATATATATATATCTATATATGTATATATCTATCTATCTATAGATAGATAGATAGATAGATGGATAGATAGATATCTATATCTATCTATCTATCTATCTAGATATCTATATAGATATATATCTATATAGATATATATATATATCTATATAGATATATATCTATATAGATATATATATATATCTATATAGATATATATCTAGATAGATATCTAGATAGATAGATAGATAGATAGATATAGATATCTATATAGATATATATCTATATAGATATATATATATATCTATATAGATATATATCTAT
The DNA here is from genome assembly GCA_027924585.1 of Larix kaempferi. Classification (NCBI taxonomy): domain Eukaryota; kingdom Viridiplantae; phylum Streptophyta; class Pinopsida; order Pinales; family Pinaceae; genus Larix; species Larix kaempferi. Next base: position 18,913,788 of record BSBM01000931.1, on the reverse strand, counting down.
ATAGATATCTAGATAGATAGATAGATAGATAGATAGATAGATATAGATATCTATCTATCTATCTATCTATCTATCTATAGATAGATAGATAGATATATACATATATATATATATAGATATTCACTTATATTCTATATATATATATATATATATATATATATCTGTTATATATATATATAAAGGTGTGGTATTATCTCCCATGTCGAATAATTGTTATTGACGAGGTAGACTACGACAGCTCTTTTTGAGGGGGGGTGATCTTTTGTTTTGATCATGAGATCAAGTGTAGCAATAAGGGGAAGGTTGTGTCACATTCTGAAGAGACTTTTCCCTCGCTAGATCCTTTTTTGAAGCCTAAGCCACATTTAAAGCCCCTGTAAAACAATAATGGAGTTGGTACTTCGAAGATCGAAATGAAGAATGTACCAAGTCGTAAGAAGGGTGCTCGGGCAAAAAGGGAACCTGCGACCTTGGTGGATGGTGTTGATTTTATAATTATTTTCAGATATTGATTATTACTACCTTATGATATAACATATATCATAGAATAACCATACACTGAAAATATCAACCACATATGCAATAGGATCACATAAATATAACCAAGCACAATAAACATAAGATTTATCATGAGATTAGAGTTGCATCCTTATGACTTCGTTGTGGTAGAGAGATAGATGAATTTATCACTTGGTAAATTGCAAGTTCATGAATTTATAGTGAATGAAGTGAAAGGACACATCCCTTTGTTGCTCGTGGAAATGTCATTTCATAATAGATATTAATAATATTATTATTAATGTCTTTAAATAATATTTCTTTTGTTGGGTCAACTTGTGAGGATACATCACGAAGCTATAAACACCAACACTCCCTCTTAGATAGGGAGACATCATCATGCCGGAACACATCTGGATATCGTTTGATCGTCACAACTTGTCTCATACATCTTCTCATCATAAGAAAGGTCTCTTCTGATCAAGTCCTTTTGACAGAACAACTGTTCCCACTGGAACCATGTCATCCTTCCAATGATAATATATGATCTACCTGATCAACTTGGTCATCCTAGACCAAAGAGGATTACTTCCTCATGCACTTTATCAGTCTAAAACCGAAAGGAGGTTGCACTCCTTAGGAAGACTCTTCTTCCAATTTACTAGTCATTACAACTAGAAGGAGGTGATGACTGCAGCTAGTCCACCTCTATGGGACCATGCTACACATAGGAGCATTCTCCACGCAGGGATACACTCCACAAAGGAGTCTTATCCTTAGTCAAAAGAGCAATTGGAGAATTGGCTCTATGCTGACATACACAATGTTAGCACTTCAAGTCTCTTCTTGAGACTCTACCTGAGCTTCTCCTTAAAATACCAACTGTAGAATATACTCTTGTGCTAACATACACAATGTTAGCACTTCAAGTCTCCTCTCGAGACTCTACCTGGAGCTTCTCCTTAAAAGATCAATTGGAGAATCTGCTCCTATGCAGACATACACAATGTTAGCACTTCAAGTCTCCTCTCAAGACTCTACCTAGAGCTTCTCTTCACCTAGCTAATGTTATTCTTCTCCTCACATGCAAATCTATTCATGTATAGGGCTCTAATGTGTGTGCACCCACATTAGACTAGACATTGTTTATTCCACAAGGGGAAGCTAATCACTATCAAATAAACAAATCAAACATCCTCTATAATGAGATAGATCACTCCATTACGAGCACTCCCTCACGAAGTATACAATGTGACCTCAATCCTTATTCACACTTAGCCAAATCACATGACTAATAAATATTGTGCAAGCACCTCAATCCCTAATCACACCTAGTCAAATCACATGGCTAAGCAAGGCTCCGCTAGGGTCATTCGTCACATGGCCATTTCCTGTTAGTCAATGTATCATTCTCCTTGGTCAAATCACATGACCAATCTGGTAGAATGTATGCCCGATGTTGCACCCTGGAGAAACATCAACATCTCATCCACATAATCCTTCCTCTTGATAATCAATCTTGGAGAATGTACAAGATATGCAAATATGGGATACCTTCCAATTTATCACAATATTATGATATTTGCTCCCTCTGTCATGAAAGCAATGTGTGCATTGACTCCTCCTAATTCATCTTAGGGACTAGTCTCTCCATACCATCACATGATGTTCGGGAGAAGGAATTTCCCCATACTAATCATCTTGTGTTAATCTCCCCATCTCATCACAAGATGTATGGGAGAAGGAACTACCCCATACTAATCATATCAGGACTATTCTCCCCATCTAGTCACAGGATGTATGGGATAAGGCACTTCCCCATACTAATCATCTGGGGTTAATATCCCAATCCCGTCACATGATGTCCGATAAAAAGAATTGCCCCATACTAATAATCTCAGAACTATTCTCCCCATCTCGTCACAGGATGTTCGAGATATTTCCCCACTCTGTCACAAAGTGTCCGGGAGAAAGCACTGATCTCCCCACCCCGACACATTGTGTTTGGGAGAGGGCATTGTTCCATCTTGACTCATGAGTTGATGAATGAGAAACTAGGGACTAATCTCTCCACCCCACTCGGTGTCTGAGAGAAGCCACTGCCCCGCTCTGAGCATTTAGGGTCTAATCTCTCCACCCCACTTGGTGTCCGAGAGTAGGAACTGCCCCATTCTGAATCGTCTTAGGGACTAATCTCTCCACCCCACTTGGTGTTTGAGAAGAGGAACTATCCCACTTGAACCACCCCTATCCAAGTCACATGGCTAATACTAGGGAAATGCTTGATGCTAAACCTCTAGGAGGATAGTGTGTGCAACTGAGGGCTAATCTTGTCACCCTGTCATAGGACGTCTGGAAGAAGACACTGCCCCACTCTGAGATATTTACCCCTATCCAAGTCACATGACTAATACTAGGGGAATACCTTCTCGATGCATAAACACCACTCATCAAGTGACAGTATCCCCACCCCATCATAGCCTACAGGGTGGCTGGGAGATGATACTACCTTGCCTCTGGGCCATCTGAGCATCCTACTTGAGTTGTATCTGAGCATCCTGCTCATTCTACATCTGAGCATCCTGCTTGCTATGCATCCGAGCATATTTTTCCCTCTACATCTGAGCATCCTGCTTGCTTTGCATCTAAGCATCTTGCTCCCTCTACATCTGAGCATCCTGCATTTTCTACATCTGAGCATCTTGCTCCTTCTTCATAGAATCCATCTTGTTGTCCTGGGATATAAATCCAATCTCCCTGTGACAAATGAGTTTCTCTTCCTCCTTCTTAAGCCTAAACTCATAATCAATCTTGCAATACCAAGCTTCCTCTTGATGTTGAGTCTCATTGCTACATCTTGGGTAGCTACTCCTTATGGATATAGAAGTCTATGTCCATGTTATATTCCTCATCCAGCAACTCTCCTGGTTCGAGTTATTCATGTCATCACTTTGAGTTGGAATCCAGCTCATCCTTCATTTCATGCTTGAGCTTCCAAACTGGATCTCCATGACAGGGGTAAACCAAAATTAATTAACCATTTTTGCATGGGCCAATACCCTCACAACTTTGTTACACCTAAAATCTACTCATCATAAGATTCAGTGTATACACCCCTGAAGATACCTAGATTAAGTATTTTCATCTGGGAGGATTTGTACTCAGTTGTACAAACTTTTGAGAGGTCATTGCAGGTTGCACACTAGCAACATGGGACATCGCAGCTTGCTCCATTGCAGGGTGCGACGAGGTCAGTTAATGGGAAAAATAGTATATTCGAGATCCTTCTCGAAACTTGCTCATTTAGGGGCTTATCCCTGACCTCTAGGGGAGCTGGTACTCGACCCCTAACTCTTTGGGAGGATCCCCTATCTCTCTCCTACCATCTCTCAACCTATCCTATCCATACCCTATCCACTTAGTCCTATATAAATGAAGCTCACTCCCATCCCAAAGGGAGGAAGCCTATGGTATCTACATGCTGGTGAAATCTCTCTCAGAACACCTCCATTCACCTATTGGAGAAATCATACTTCCTTGGAAGGACATGGCAGTTGGCTTGGTTGGAGAAGGCCTACTACGTTAAGTCTTGGTTGTAGTTCTATATCTCTATCATGTACTCCTCTATTTACAGTAATACAAATGCTTTCCACCAATATTGTTCATGTGTGCAATGATATTGAGTAGTTTACCTGCTTAACTGTTTACTTAGATCGCTTATTGTATAGATGTCTTTTACTGCTTTCTCTTGTTTCTTGTCTTGACAGGTCTTGCAGCTCAAATCTGACGACCGTGGGATGGGAATCAACATTCGGGAGAAAGGATTGCGTAGTAAAAAGGTAAGACATCTAGTACTTGATCCTTAAGTAGATTTAGGAGATGTATTTGTAGTCTGTTCTATTTGTTCTAGACTCACATTGAGCTAGGGAGATCCGGCTCGCATCCGCTCGAGTGGATTGTCCGATAACAAACTCCAAACCACTAACCAAACCATTGGCTCTGATACCATGTTGATTTTATAATTATTTTCAAATATTGATGATTACTACCTTATGATATAACATATATCATAGAATAACCATACACTGAAAATATCAACCACATATGCAATATGATCACATAAATATAACCAATCACAATATACATAATATTTATCCTGAGATTAGAGCTGCATCCTTATCACTTCGTTGTGGTAGAGAGATAGATTAATTTATCGCTTGGTAAATTGCAAGTTCATGACTTTTACTATATAGTGAATGAAGTGAAAGGTCACCTCCTTTGTTACTCGCGGAAAGGTCATTTCATAATAATAATATTAATAATGTCTTTAAATAATATTTCTTTTGTTGGGCCGACTTGTGAGGATACCTCATGAATCTATAAACACCAACAATTGACAAAGAAATTGGAATTGAAGAAGTCCCAGAGTATCTCAATTTGGATCTAGTGGGACTGTTTTGTGGAAAGGTGGTGGGGGAAGCAACTATGATAAATTGGATGGAGTTAAATTGGAAACCAGTTCTAGAACAGGTCCCCCATTTCCACATATTGTCGAGAGGATGGATCTTGTTTAAAGTCAAATTGGAGGGGGATAAACAAAAACTATTAGAGCATAATTGGAAATGGGGTCCATCATGTCTGATTCTAAAGAGGTGGCAGGTGGATTTTGATGCAAAAAGGGAGCCTCATAATTTACAACAAGTATAGGTAATAATGCCAGGACTTCCAATGATTTTCTGGCAAAGATCTGTTCTAGAGGCAATTGGAGGAAAGCTAGGAAGGTTTGTTGCTTTAGAAGAAAATTGGGATCAAAAAGTGGATAGACGTTGCACCAAAATTTTTGGGGAATTGGATATGCTTGATGGATTATATGAAGAGATAAAGTTGGAAATGCATGGCAGTGTATGGATTCAAAGGTTGGATTATTGGAAGATTCCCTTCCAATGCTTTGGGTGCAGGCAGGTTGGGCACTTAGTAAGGGATTCTCCTAACCTTTGGGTTAAAAAGACTCCCTTGGTCCCAATTAACAGAGTGGAGTCAAATCACATTGTGGAAAAATGTGACAGATTGCCTTCCCCAATCGTGGATGTATCAAAGGAGGAAGCATGCAAGAATGTGGAATACAATTCACCTTCTACATCCGATAAGCCTGATGTTCCCTTTGTTGTTTCTACTTCTAAAATTGACAATTTTGAAACAGTTATTCCCATTGGAATTGCGGTTTCTCCTTGAAATTTTCCTTCTTCCCCTATCCCGTCCCCCTATGAAGAACAATCCTTAGAACTGTCAAGTCCTGAGTGTCCTGTTGACTCGGACCCTACTCATGTGGTTAAGGAAATCCCTCCCTCTTTGATCAAGAATAAGGTATATAACACAAGATCCAGGGTGGTGCTTAAGGGGATGGAAGAAGTTGTGTTAGTGGGTCGATTGTACTTGATCCCCCGCTGAAGGTCATGTTGGGAAAAAAGTAGTAAATTTTGAAATCCAAAAACCAAGCTATGTTGGATATCAAAGTCGAAAAACAGTCCACAATCAATAAGGCCCTTAGAGCAGGGAAATACCATACTAGGGTTCCATGATGCTCTATCTTTCATTTAATGCAAGGGGTGTAAATATTTGATTCAGATATCACTACTCCCTCTGAATTGCCCTGAGATCTCAAGCGGTATGAGTCTCAATATCAATATATACTCATAAAAAATATAGACTCAAACAACTAGATCTACATTTACCAACTGAAATATAAATGCAATCAAACACATAAACAACATATATACCCTGGAACCCTTTTGGGGAAAAACCAGCTAACTGTGGGGCTATCTTCTCTCTCGAGCCCAAAGCATATAGATATAAATGAGACAATACAATATAGGATTACCTCAATAGGTAACTCAACTAGTCCAAAACTGGACAGACTCTACTTTGCATTCATCCAGCTGATGCATGCACTAGATGAGTAAGCCCCAACTATGAAACTGGATCTGAGTAATCTAAAGATGCCTTTGACTGATCTTCCCTCTCTCTATCTCACTGCTCTGAACTACTCTGAAACTAAAGAAGCCCTCTGATGAACTTGACCTACTCTGCATGCATAAGTGCTCCCTCCCTCCAGATGTCAAATGCTCATACCAGACCGGATCTCAACAGATCTGAGCTCTGATCGTCCCTAACCTTCCTCCAATGCCGAGGCAAGGCTATCTTAGAAGTCTCTGACTCTGAATTGGTCATTCCAGCTCCAAACGAGCTTATCCCTCCTTGGGAAATGCGCCCTTCTCCAAGAGAACTCAACCTCCTCCAATCTAATCAGAAATGACACGGTTGAGCTCTCTCAGCTCACAATACTGGGTGTCTAGCCTCTCTGTGACTGAAGGTCACTGATCTAGCTTAGATCTGACCTTCCTAACTCTTGCAGCAACTCCTCTCTCTCTCAGAAAGTCACCCCACATGTGCAGCTACGCCCTTCTCACTCTAGCAGTATCTCACTCCGACAATGCAACTGAGTAACCTCATCTGGGGACCCCCTTCCTCTATAAATAATCTCACCGATGAATTAGGTTTGCCAAAACCCTAATTCCCGGTGCATGCAAAAGGTCACTTTTGCATGCAGTCACTGAATGCTGACAGGTCATGCAAAACTCATGCATGCAAAGGTCAATCTCCCCTGAAGCTTTGCATGCAGCCCCCACTGGACTCATGCCACTGAGTAGAGTGCATCTCATCCTCTACTCCATCTTGATTCATATGCAGCTAATGTACCTCCATGTAAGGTATATGAACCATGGAGGACATCTCGAAGTTACTGTTATCACATATATAGTAGCCGGGCTACCATACATTATTTTTCTGATTCCAATACACTATTCAACCAGTTCCCTTGCATTGAGATGCTGAGATGAGCATCTACTATGGATCATTGTCAGATGTTGGACAACAGTTTTATTCCCCATGCCATGACTAAGTTTTAGGACACTCAGAGAGATGACCGATGTAGCTATTTATCCATTTATACAGAGAATTCAGTAGTGCCCAGAGTTATAGCAGCAGTTTCAGAGGACATATGATGGTTCAGATGATGAGCTTTCAGGTATATGACTCAGCAGATATATTATGGTGTTGTGGTTATGTTGCTTTTATTTCCATTCTCTTAGCATGTCTTAGCATTTAGTATCATGATCTGGCGATCATATAGATATGTGGACCTAGTTGTATTATATATATCACATTTGTCCCTACTCAGGCTTAGAATTTCTTGGCCTATACTCATTGTTTTTACCTTCCCTGGGGAGAATAGAGGTGATCATTCCCGCCATAATTTGGCTTGCTAGTGTCGGTTTCAATATTCACTGTCTTCATCCATCCATGACTTACCTAGTTGATTCAGTACCTTGACTTATTACTTGACTGGTGGCATGGAGGACCTTCCCCCACTGTAGCCTCTATATTGGATAAGCTCCCCTGTTTATTGTGTCTCGTTTCTGAGTCGGTGACAAAAATTACCTATGGTGAGTTGGATTTCCTTGTGGAACCCCCCTAGTCACTAAAATTGTTGTTGGATAAACCTGAAACTTTTAGTGCTACCATGAATACAAAGTATGGAAATGAAATATTATATCTTGTGTGAAAATCCCATTCATGCAATGTGTTTCTAAACACACATGAATGAAAGGCAAGCCAAATGAAAATGGCTATGAAATATCAAATGTTATATTTTTTGTGAAATGTAAAATACCTAGGTAAACAAGCTGTCTGTGACACACCTAGAAGTGCTCAGGTAAACAAGTGCCTTAAAAACACACCTGCGGCAAGAAGCCTAAATAAATGTAAATCTATGCAATGTGTGTGTAAACACACATAGATAAAAGGCTATGGAAACTCTAGGCCCAAAAAGCAATGGAACATAAATACTATATCAAAAATATTGCTGGCCTCTTTTGTATTATGGATTGTGCGCATCTGTGTAAGGTGAATAAACACTCTTTGAACAACTTATCCATTTGTGAGACATCGCCATTCCATGTGTTGTTGCTTGTCCACTATATGCTATGGTGTGTATTCCCTTTTCCATTTCCAAAGTGTCACAGTGTTAAGTCAATAAGTCATTCCTTCTAGCCTAGCCATGTTTTTCTTAGCCTTCACCCTGCACTAGCAAATTGATCACAACTATGAAGTGAGTATGACCTTGAAAGCCTAGTCTGAGTAATAAATAATAATTATGACTTATTATATTTGGATTTAGATTGCTAGTAATGATTACTTCTTGTTATAATTTCTAATTGAATGGATTGTAAATCATGTTTTAACCTTGGACACCTTGCAGCAGCTTGATGACAGTTTGAGTGATATTTTGGTCATGTTGACTTGGTCAAACCTCAGTTTGACCAAAAGTCAACCAACGGACATGAGGTGGCAGACCTCAGATGATACAGATAGATGATATATGGTATGGTACAACTCACCATGGTGGGCTTATGCAGTGGTTTCAGGCTTATGAGGATGATTTATGCATTTCAACACTTTTACAAGTTATTATTATTTGGTCTGCCGGATATGATGAGTGTTTATTTTGGACCATGCAGAGGTTTATATGATGTATGAATAAACATATTAGATTGATTTGGACCTTCTAAGTCCAATGAGACAGTCTGTTTTCAGTTCCGGGCAGTTACAGTGATGATTGAGCCTTAGTTGGCTATCCTAGTGCAGTTTTGGTTTGTCGGAGGCCCTGTCAGAGCATTGATGAGATTTACTTGGTTCACCTAGGGCATTGTGCATGGAGGGGGTGGTCCAGCCACTTTTCATTACCATATTACCCCCCCCAGACTCATTGGTGAGCTCACCTTGACAGCGCAGGCACTCCAGGAGGCAGTTTGGGCAGTTTCATGTTTCTCGAGGCAGTTCAAAAATGGTAGAAATGGCTACAGAGGAATTCGATTTGGGATACTGATGCAATGTTATGGCATGGGATGATCAGTGATGATGAGTGGGATGTCTTCCACACCTTCTCCAGCAGTTTCAGCTTCTTCGGGACCCACATCCATCACTTATGGCACTTTCTGATGATTTTTGGAGCCTCCCAAGGCTCACGATTTGTCCATAGAGGCACGATTTGGTACTTTGATGGCTATTTTATTGATATTGTGCTATGGGGATTGACCAAGGGTGTCTAAAATTACCCCTTGGACCCACTATAAGCTAGATCTACTATTTTGTCATCATGATTTGGTGGGATCCCCTCTCCTGGGGCGATTTTGTCCACTTATTGTTATATTTTATTAGTGATCCATGTATTTTATTATTGAGCTCATCTCAACCATTGATTAGATATTTTGATATTTTAATAGTAGCCACTCATTCAAAACGTGGTTAGATTGTGAATTCTCTCCCTCCTATTTAAAGGAGAGAGCTTCTCATTTTAAAGGAGGACTCTTGGCTCTGGATTATTGGAATAGAGAATTATTATTGCATCTATCTGTTGTGTTGTGGTGAATGCTTTTGGAGTTCGTTCGTTGATTCTTCCTTTGCACTGGGTTCTTGGATATTTTGTCTTGCTGTATTTTTGTATCACGTTTTTGCATCTACAGGTGGAGGCCGATTTGGTTTGAGGAGGACGTATTGGTAGGGGAGGACCCTCCCTACTTCTTCTTTGGATATCTTTGTTGGTAACAGGGAGAATTACTATCCCAGGACCTTCTATTTCATGTTATCATTGCATTTTACTTGTATTTCCTCCATACTTGATCTGACTGATTGAAATCACTTTCCTTGGTTTGACAGGTAGGGGAGGTCGCACTTGTGGGCTAGGGCATCATTTTGGCAAGCAAATTCAACAAGTTATCATTTGATCTCTGCGGGAGTCTTCCTCAACAACAAGGCATCTCATTCCAACACTCAAGTATGATATCAAAGTAATTTCTCTCTCCATGATCTATCCATTTGTCTAAATGCTTCAACCCTTATAATTTCAAAACGCTCATTTTACAATTTCTCAGATCTAGCAAGATCTACTTGGATTTTGGGTATAATATTTAAAACCCACCTCTATAGCATCCACGGCAATTCGGATCTATAGTTTGGTGTGGATTGGCCTTCATCCAACCCATTTCCCAAGGCAAATTAGCCTCTCCAAGTGAGGTCGCACTTCTTGGACAGGTGAGTTTGGTATGATCTAGCACCTGGGTAGGTGAGATCCCACTTGATCCTTGATCTACACATTTGATAACCTACCCCTACTGTGACTCTTTAGTGATTTTCACCTTATGGGCCCCATTCCTCATTTTGAGGGTTGAGCCCCACTTGGGTCACTTTGTGTCACATTTCAATCTCAGATCTACTGAGATCTAGCCATTGGATGACCCTAATTTTCAAGATCCACCTAGCTTGACACTTCAACATCCCTGATCTATAATTTGGTGGACATCCGACTCCCTTTGGCCCATTTCCCATGGCACTAATCTTCTCCAAGCTAAATCGACTTTCTTATATTGTTGGGTTAGCTAGGATTTGATCTTTGTCTTGCATGTTTGAACACCTAAACACTGTCACATCTATTCATCAAGCTCATCTTTGGTATTGGTTAGCCCTAATTTGGTCCTTAACTACCCTGCATTGGACACGATTCCCAAGGTAGTGGATTTTCTCACAATTGAGTAGTACCTTAATCCTTGATCTTATTCAAAGCCTCATAAGTCACTCACATAAACATGTTGGACCAAATCTACATCGTCTAAATCCCGTGATCCAACCTATTACCCATCCTGTGACTTTATCCATAGATCTAGGGTTTTCCATACACCTTACGTACTTCATTAATACTTGATTTGATCTGGTGTCTTGGTTTGATCTCTCCTCTCGGGAGTAGATCTGGGTCTCCCCCTTTGTTGTCTTGGGATAGATAACATCAAGTGAGTATTGCCTCGATTGGTGTGACAACCATCCATTGGGAGACGAGGCCATCTTGGTTGCACCTCTTAGGTTTGCCTTCCCTTTTGCCATCCATCTTGGATCCATCTCAAGGGGCACCTACAAGTTTGGTGATAACATTTTGGCGTCGTTGTCGGGGAGGGTAGAAGCCTACCTTGGTTCGACATATTATTTGTCACTCACTCTCTCCTGCATTTTAAACGACATACATCTTGGTAGAAGAGTTTTAAAGTCTACCTGGTGACTCTGAATCATGACTCCGCTAAGGAGCGAACTCATTTACATCCTTATAATACTAGAAGTAAAACAAACTTAAATCAAGTTGAAGGAACCCCACTTACTTATCACAAATGAGATCCTAAAGCTCAATCATCTAACTTCTTTTGGAAACTTGTTAATTCAGATTCTCCAAACCGTGTGTTAGGATCTCCTTTATTTAATTCGGTTCCTTCCTCATCTCCTAATTCGAACTTAAAGACAAACTCACTTAAGTCAATGGCCGGAACCAACTCTGGAAACCAGAATGTTCCTCCTCCACAAAATCCTAGGATCTTCAGAAGAAAGGCTAAGCTATCTCCTTTAGACTTTTCCCAAATCTAAGGTGCACCCCATGACATGCCTGAGAAGTACTTTGAAAAAGTTCCCAGATTTGATGGAGTATCTACTAAGTCCATTGAATATCATATTGATAAAGTATGGGAACACATGGAAGCATATGGAGCATCTGAGGAAGATGTTTTCATGAGGGGTCTCTTGGCATCTTTAGAAGGAGATGTTAGGAAGTGGTTTGATAGGTTTCCCGCCTCATCCATTAATGGGTATGACAATTTTGTTAGCAAGCTCAATAGTGAGTGGTCCCGTAAGTTAGATGGGAAATTTCTCTTACATCAACTATTTGACATTAAGAAAAGAGAAAATGAATCAACCCATGAGTTTAATGTAATATTTGATAAGACAGTAGCTGCTATCCCTAAAGAGATTAAACCCAAAGATCAAGCGATTGTTATTCATTACTTGAATGCATTCGAAGGATGGCTTGGTTATCACTTGAAGGATAAAAACCCAAATGACTTAAAGACCGCCCAATTCAATGCAAAGATGGCTGAGCAGAATGCAGCATCTATGGGGAAACAAAACGTTTTCGATCAATTTACCCCATCCACTTCTAGATCTGACCCTAGAATCCGAAATCCCATGGAACATGTGAGTGAGCCAAAGGAATCAAACGACACGTTAGAAACAATGCAAGAAATGATGAGACAAATAACTGTCCTGACTAAAAGTGTAGCAAGTTTGAATGACCCTGAGAGACATAAGAACCCTTATGGCCCTAAAACTTATTGGAACAACAACAGAAGGCCTGAGGGGGATAGAGATAGACGACGACCTGAGTATCCAGAAAACTCTGAGAAAAAGAATGTTAATTGGTGTGATGAAACAGAAGAAGAACAATTTGACACCATTAGCCTAAATGACCAACCAGACAATATCAACTTTATAAATGACTTATCTTATGATGAAGATTTTGGAAGAATCCTTCTATAGGAAGAACCATGGGAGAAAGAAGAAGAAATAATTGAAGAACCTAGCTCCTCATGTTGTGCCATAGATCTCCCAGAACTTAAGGAACAACCCAAGTATAGAATTTACAAATGAGGAAATAAATCCCAACCTTCTTTCCTTGACAAACACAAAAAGACAAATGAAGATCAAAAGGAAGAAGAAGATCTTGCCGTAACTGATTATGATCTAAAAATTAATATGAAGAAAGAGTTAAGCAAGATAATGTGTAATATCCCTATCACTGAGTTGATGAAGGTGCCCTTTGTTAGAAGCCAGGTAAAGGAGTTCTTTGATGGAATTGGCCAAGAGAAAGTTCCTAAGACTGTCTTAGAATCCTGTCATATCCAGAACCTTAGTGGAATGCAACTTAGTGAGACAGATAAGGATCCACCAATAAACATCCATTCAGCAATTTATGAGAGAAAGAACGGTGGTCACCCTCCCTTTTACCTCACCTTACACATTCAGAACATGCTCCTTCACAATTGTATGTTGGATTCCGGAGCAGCAATGAACTTCATGCCTTTACAAGTCATGAAGGAAATGGGATTGAAGTGACTAGACCTTATGGAAATGTCTGTGGTATAGATTCCCGTCGAGTGCAGTCATATGGTTTGATCAAAAACCTTAGAGCTGATCTTTTTGCATGCTCAGACATTTCTACCATGATGGATGTAGTTGTCATTGATTTTCCCCCAGCATATGGAATGCTTTTATATAGGAAGTGGGCAGTTGGTTTAGGTGGATACCTTATGATGGATTTATCATATATTTGTGTTCCTAATTCTGATGGAGCTTTGATTAGGGTAAACAGAGAACCTTGTTATAACAAGCATTTAGAATCATTTGATGAAGGGATTAAAAACAATTATGAGGATGAATTATTGAATAATGCAAAGGCTAACCTTGTTGAAAATGAAAATGAGATTGGGGAAGATAATCAAGTTGAAAATATGTTCATGGTAATGGAAGATTATGATTCCTCTTGGGAAGAAGAGCAGATAACTGAACTTGCTAGGAGGATAAATTTGGATCTACTTAGAAATGAGTTTTCAGAAGAAATAGATGAATTGAGAAGAAATGAGAATCAAACTCAGGTTCGAGAACAAAATAGTGCAATCAATCAAGAACCAATTACTGAAAATAAAACACCTGAGGAAGTTGGTAATGGTTTAAATGATATAAGAAGAGGTGAACGTTTGCCCAGATCTGTCATTGAAATGAATGCACTTATTGATAGTAACATAACAAGACAAAATCAGGGTATGGAACCAATTCTCCCATGGGAAAATCATCTTGAGCAAACAAATGTTGAAGAAAATGTTATTGAAGATCCTGTCCCCGTAGTTGATGAATTTGATGACATTAGGAGGGGAGAAATAATTCCTTTTACTGTTAGAGAGTGGTTTGACTTAACCGATCATAATAGAGAAAGGGAAAGCCAAGGGCTTCCACCTATTTATCCATGGGAAAACCGTCCTGCAGCAGCTGTTGTAGTTGAAGTAAACAATGAATCCGATGTCTCTCATTATTCTGATGTAGATGATTCCTTATCTCACCTATCTATAGAAGAGGATAATTTAATTCAAGTTCATGATAATTATTTAAGTTGGGAAGAGGATGCCCTAATTAATGATTCACTTGAAGGAGACTTTAACTTAAACAATCTTTCTATTTTTCAAACTCCTTCAGATTCTCAAAACCATGCTTTATCTGCATACCCTCATGTCCCAGATTTTCTTCTACCACCTGAGTCATCTAGTCATCATGCTCATGATCCTTCTCACATTTCTATCTCTTTTGTATCTCATTCTGAGTCATTTTCCACCAGTTTGGAAAACATGGTCATTCCAGTTCCTTCAGGGGAAGGCTCTAGTCATAATACTGTCATATCCTATGAGCCACCCCCCTTGGAAGAATATAGAGATTTTTGGATTGTAGGTGAAGTTGTTAAAAATTTTGTGTCTCCTCATGTTGAAGAGTCAAATGAAGTATTCCAAGAGACGAGAAGAGAGATTAGAGAAGTCCTATTGGCAGAATTGCTATTTCATTAAATGGTGGTTCACCCAGAGTTGATGTAGTTCCTTCTAAGAGGAGCTCAAGGATTGTCACACCTCAACTGCAGAACCCTGCTGAAATCCACCCTATGCCCATTCGCAATATTGGAATTATTCCAAAGTCAATCAATAGAAATAGATTTCCTACAGGAATTCAAGTCATCATTCCCAATCATTTATTGCATATTAGATCGGGACAAGCTGATGACTTGTGGGTTGGACCTTTCACAGTAGAGCAATGCATTGATGGCACGTGCTTCCTAACCACTGGTAGTGGACGACATATTTTATATCCTATAAATCAGAGGGACCTAAGGGATCATATCCCTAATCCCACATAGTTGGGACTTCTTCGCTTGCCTTGCCTGGTAGAATAGAGTAGGTAAAAAACTGAATAAGCTTGTTTGGGCAGTAGTTAGTTTTTTTTTTTTTTCAGCCATTCAGTCTGGCGCCTTTTGTGTGTTTTTCTCCTAAGCTCCTTTTGAAGCTCTTAGTTTAAACTGAGTACCTGTCATTTTCTTTTCCTGCACAATAAAATATCAAACCTATTAAATTTGTGTTAGTAGATTTAAATTTATTTTCTGCATTTATATTTCATGCATTTAAAATTTATGTTATAGAATAGATTTTATTTCAGTTGGATTTTATATTTTTCCCATACATGCTGCATGAGGTATTTTGATGTTTGTGAATGCAGATACAAGAGCATAATAATAATAATAATAAAGGAGCTGAAAGCAAAATGGTAGAGTGTTGGATCGAGGATTCGAGTAGCAGAGTTCGAGGACCAGAGATTATGAGGTTCTCAAGCGCTCTTTTCAGCAGAGCACTTGTCCAAGCCAGAGCCAGATGTTATCACATATATAGTAGCTGAGCTACCATACATTATTTTTCTGATTCCAGTACACTATTCAGCCAGTTCTATGTTGGTGTAACCAATCCTGAAGACCTCTGTCAAGTCGATCCACGGCTCTGTAGGTCATCTGCCTATGACCCTGAGTTGACTCAGCTCTATAAGTCAACTCCCTCTGTATCTAAACTAACTTAGCTCTCTCTTGAGCCAAGTCCATCTCAACCATGTCATACCAGCTCACTCTCTGACTGGTGCCTGCATGAGCAGCATGCTCATCCATCTGATCTCCAGAATCACTGCCCTGATCCTCATCATGGTGAGCATCTTGCCCACCCATCTACTGAACAACCTCACTCCTCCTGGCCTCATCTCTGCTATGAGCATCCCTCCCATCATTCTCCTCTGCATCTGAAGAGGATGCACTCATCCATCCTGATGTGCCCGAGGTAGGCTGTCCATGAACCAAATAATCACCATCGATCCTGTGACCAAATAAGATTGGGTCTACTCCTATAGGATAGGTGAAGAACTGATCCATGTGAAACACTACAGGGTAGCCTGTTGTTGCCAATGTTTCCACTGAGAGGACACTTCCTCTCAGTCCTAGAACAAAGAACACTCCTGAAACCTCCAAGATCTCCTCGCGGTCAAGCATAAATCTCACTCTGCCCACATCGGTAACCAAATGGTCAACCCCCTGACCATCTCGATTCAATTGCATGGATGTATGCTCTAGGATCAGGAATGCATCTCGCACTCCTGTCATATGACTGCTGAGAGTGATGTCCACTCTCCACCTATGATCGACCTGAGCCTCTGGTAGGCTACTATCATGTTCTGTCTGAACTGAGGCTAATGAGAACTCCTTCTCAAACCGAGAAGAGAACTCATCAACCTCCTCTACTGCTACCACCTGCTCATCCTAGATCAACCATCTCTCAGTCTTCATGTGCATGCATATCTTAAGACCTCATGCACATGCCTATCCCATGCACATCTCTGTAAAAACACTCCCTCTTAGTAAGGAAGGTACTACTGGAGAAGCATCCATAAGGATCAAACATATCATATGCTCCTACAGCTACTCTCTCTAAACTGGAAGAATTTCTAGCTGCATCTGCTGCACTCTGATATGCAGATCTACGCTCCTCCTCTATCAATGTCATCTGGAGAGAAGCATCATTCTCTCCCGCTGTCACTAATACTGAAACTGTATCCAAGGTCTCCCTGGACCCACATACAGGCTTTCCCAACAACCTGTACTCTACTCTCAAGCTAGTGGCCATAACTCTGCAAAACTGAAATACTATAACCCATAGTGAAACACGAATCTCTCCTGATCATAGATCTGGGAGATCTATCTCAGATCTGACCTCTGAACTAACAGATCGGATAGATCTGGTATCTATCCTAACAGATATGATGTCTACACTCACAGATATAAACTCTACTCTTCAGATCTGGACTCTGCTCTCACAGATCTAAACACTATGCTTCAGATCTGATATATCTGCCATAGATCTGGACTCTGCTCATCCCAGATCTGAATGATCTATCTCAGATCTCACCTCCAAACAAGCAGATCCGATAGATTTGACCTCTACAACCTCAGATATGAGCTATGCTCTTCAGATCTGTTAGATATGGTCTCTATCTTCACTAATCTACTAGATTTATCTCATATCTAGTCTTAAATACCACAAATATGATATATCTGACCTCTACAACCTCAGATCTGAGCTCTACTCCTCATATCTGGTAGATCTGGTCTCTATCTCCACATATCTACTAGATCTATCTCAAATCTAGTCACCAACACTACAGATCTATCTGTGACTGCCCACCCTGACCCTCAATGGGGCTCTGATACCATGTAAATATTTGATTCAGAGATCACTTCTCCCTCTAAATCGCCCTGATATCTCAAGCGGTATGAGTCTCAATATCAGTATATACTCATAAAAAATATAGACTCAAACAACTAGATCTGCATTTACTAACTGAAATATAAATGCAATAAAAAACATAAACAACAAATATACCCTGGAACCCTTTCGGGCAGAAACCAACTAACTGTGGGGCTATCTTCTCTCTCGAGCCCAGAGCATATAGATATAAATGAGACAACACAATACAGGATTACCTCAGCAGGTAACTCAACCGGTCCAAAACTGGACAGACTCTACTTTGCATGCATCCAACTGATGCATGCACTAGATGAGTAAGCCCCAACTGTGAAACTGGATCTGAGTAATCTGAAGATGCCTCTGACTAATCTGCCCTCTCTCTATCTCACTATTATGATCTTCTCTGAAACTAAAGAATCCCTCTGATGAACTCGGCCTACTCTGCATGCACAAGTGAGCCCTCCCTCCAGATGTCAAATGCTCATACTGGACCGGATCTCAACAAATCCAAGCTCTAATCGTCCCTAATTTTACTCCAATGCTGAGGCAAGGATATCCTGGAAGTCTCAGAATCTGAATCGATCAGTCCATCTCCAAACAATCTTCTTCCTCCTTGGGAAATGTGCCCTCCTCCAATCTAATCAAAAATCACACTGTTGAGCTCTCTCAGCTCACACTACTGGGTGTCTAGCCTCTCTGGAACTGAAGGTCACTGACCTAGCTCAGATATGACCTTCCTAGCTCCTGCAGCAACTCCTCTCTCTCTCTCTCAGAAAGTTGCCCTACATGTGCAGCTACACCCTCCTCACTCTAGTAGTAGCTCTCTCCGACAATGCAACTGAGTAACCTCATCTAGGGACCCCTGCCTCTATAAATAATCTCACCAATGAATTATGTTTGCCAAAACCCTAATTCCTGATGCATGCAAAAAGTCACTTTTGCATGCATGCAAAAGGTCACTTTTGCATGTAGTCACTGAATGCTGATAGGTCATGCAAAGGTCAATCTCCCCTGAAGCTCTGCATGCATCCCCCACTAGACTCATGCCATTGAGTAGAGTGCATCTCATCCTCTACTCCATCCCGATGCCTATGCAGCTAATGTACCTCCATGTAAGGCATCTTAACCATGGAGGACATCCTGAAGTTACCATAATATAACAAGGGGGTTAGGGGGATCCCCCAAATTAAATGCCCTAAAAGGGATGATTCATAAGTTAAAACCACCAGTCATCCTATTACAGGAAACAACGATAGAAAGGATAAAAGCTCAAGAAACCTTAAGTACTTGGTTAAAAGATTGGTCCTTTGTGCATATAAGCTCTGCGGGTCATTCGGGAGGACTTCTAATGATGTGGAGCCCTGATTTAAAGGAAGTTACAGTCTTCCATAATGAGTCCATTTTGAAAACAGTTTTAGAAGACAAGTTATCTGAAGAATTTTTTCAGCTCTCAATGTTTATGGGCCCTTTCATAATTGGAAAACCTTTTGGGAATCATTATTCTCATCTGGAATGATGGAGATGAGAAATTTGATTTTTAGTGGTAGACCTAAATCTTACACTCTCTGAAAGGGATATTTGGGGGTCTCTAGTCAGGCATGATTCACTAAGCAACTTCTTTAATTCCCTCTTCTAGTCAAAAGGGCTAGTTGACGTTTAGCCTTTGAAGCTTGAGCCTACTTGGAGGAATAAAAGAAGTGGGGAATATGTTATATCCAAGTGTCTATACAGATTCTTAATCTTGGATAATTTGCTTGTTGGAACCTTAATGGTGCACTCGTGGATAGAGGTTGGAGGTCTGTCAGATCATTGACCAATTCTTCTGTCGATTGAAAAATAAGATCAAAAGCTCGTGTCCCCTTTTAAGTTCAATCCAACTTGGCTTAAAGAAGAGAGAAAATTGGTGGATGAATCTTGGTCACCCCTTCAAGATGATTCTTCAGTTTCTTATATGAAACAAATAGTAGACAATCTAGCCAAAATAAGGAAAGCATCCAATGAATGGGATAAAAGATATAAAGCTAATCAACAGGCTCAGTTAAAAGAGGCGAGGGAAAATATATCAGAAGTCTATAATCAAAACAACTCTTGTTTATTTTCAGAAGAATATTTTAAGGCATTGAAAATGTATGAACTAAAGCAAAATGATTTACTAGCAAGGGATGAACAATTATGGAGGCTTAAAAGCAGGGCCATTTGGATCGTTGAAGGCGATAATAACACTAATTTTTTCCATTGGTTTTCTTCTCATAGGAGAAATGTAAACACTATTACGGAGATTCAGAATGAGTAATGAAGTATGGCCACCTCCTTTTAGGAAAAACTTGTTGCAGGTGTCTCATATTTTCAGACATTGTTCAAAGAGTCGGAAGGATGTCCAATTCAAGAAATTCTATAGGTTCTTATGATTTTTCAAATATTGCTAACCTAAGAGATGAATGAATCCCTATTAGAGGATGTTTCAGAGGAAGAACTGAACTACACAGTGCACTCTTTCCAAAAAGTAAAAAGTCCGGGTATCGATGGATTCTCGATTGAATTCTTCCAAGGTTTTTTCGACCTAGTCAAGTAAGACCTTTTAAAGGTTGGTCATGAATATCAACGGTCTGGAAACATTCTTGGAGCAATAAACTCAACATTTTTGGCATTGATACTAAATAAGTAGAAACCCTTATCATTTGATTATTTAGGCCTATTTCCTATTGTAACGTCGTTTACAAAATGATTGCTAAGACAACTGCTAAAATATTAAAGCTGATCCTGAGTAAGATTATCTCAGAGGAGAAATTCAGATTTCTTTATAACTGACATATTCATGATGTTGTTTCTTTGGAACAGGAGGCCATTCATTCAATCGACAAGAATAAAGTCAATTCCTTTTACCTTAAGTTGGATCTATCTAAAGCTTATGATAGGGTTAGCTGAACTTTCCTGTGATTGTTACTCATACAAGTTGTTTTTTCAGTGAACATTGTAAACTGGATAATGGGATGCATTCAATCTGCATCCTTTGGTGTCCTTATCAACAAATTGTTAAATTTTCAGAATTTACTTCAATCTGATCTAGGATCTTAACTGAGAGAACAACATGTACAGCATATCTACAGCATATCAATCATGGAGACAATAATGCAAGCACACAAGAGACACAAAGATTTACTTGGGGAAAACCATAAAGGTGAAAAACCCCAATAACTTCCTCAGAGATAGATAGAGCAATGATACAACCCAACCATAAGAGATAGACATATCCTAGCAGCAGATCCTCCTCCTCCATAAGTGTGCCACTCCTCCTTGAGTGCATGAGTGAGAAGTGAGTGAACAAATAGAGTGCCTCCCGCACTCTATTTATACTTGACTTGACTTGCCTTTTACATAAATCATGTAGGCTCGAACTTAACCACATAACATAATGCTGACTAGGCCGACCCCTAATAGGGTGGTCTAATAACCCTTTGACCCACATGACTTATACAGGGCCGACCCCAACAAGGTGGTCTAATAACCCATCAAGTATAAGTTACGACATTTACAATATAAATGACGACACTTCCTTATAGAGGAATAATACCATCTCTATAGGAGTACATACAACATACATATATGAAATACATTCCAAAGTTACATCTACATCAACACTCCCTCTTAACTAGGAAGGTATTTCTCAGCACAGGTCTTCTAGCACAAGTCATCTTCTCTGGATCATCGTCACTGGATAATCGTCATCGAGTCATCATTATCGTCACTGTTGCTGCTATCTCAATCATTCTCTGAATCTACTCGTAATAGGAAGTTCTACAGAGCCAGTCCTTTTTCATACTGGATGTAGTCCCACCACCTGCAGGTCTTCGTCATCATTGGCCATACTGTGGAAACCTCAGGACTTATTACGTGCATCACAAAACCTGGCTGCAACATCCCAGGCTATTATGAGCACACAGCTCTACCTGTAGGATCTCCCAGGAGCACATTACATGTGACTCATCACAAAACCTGGCTGAAGCATCCTAGGTTTTTACGAGCACGTGGCTCTACCTGTCGGATCTCCCAGGAGCACATTACATGTGATCTCACCACAAAACCTGGTTGAAGCATCCCAGGCTGTTACGAGCACACAGCTCTACCTGTCGGATCTCCTAGGAGCACATTACATGTGGTCCACCATAAAACCTGGCTGAAGCATCTGAGGCCTTTTTCATCTTGTCCAGATCTCCCAGGAGAAAATTACATGTGGTCATGGCAAAACCTAGCTGAAGAATCTGAGGCCTTTTTCATCCTGTCCAGATCTCCCAGGAGCAAATTACATGCCATAGGACAAAACCTCAAAAGAGCATCTGCCAGATATCCCAGGGCACCGAATTACATGCCATAGGAAAAACCTCGAAAGACTATCTGCAGATCTCCCAGGGCACAAATTATATGTCCTCCCAAAGCAAAACCTCGAAAGAGCATTTGCCAGATGTCCCAGGGCACCGAATTACATGCCATAGGCAAAACCTCGAAAGACCATCTGCAAATCTCCCAGGGCACAAATTACATGCTTACCTGCACAACCTGATCCAAGGCCACAAAGTATCATCTGATACTCATCATACATCATCCTGATGTACACATGATCATCATCACTGCAACATCCTGCTGCATGTCATCTGGAGAAGCTCGTCATCCACGATCATCCTGATCATACAATGCATCCATCTGATGCACACCAAGTATCTATCTGATACATATCATCATACATAGTGTATCCACCTGATACATAGATACATGATCCACACAATGTATCCATCAACATACATGATCTACCTGATCATACCTGATACATATCAATATACATGATCTACCTGATCATACAATGTATCCACCTGATACATATACAGATACATGGTCCAAGCATCCAACATGATGCATATACACAATACATAAAAATGATCCAACCGATCATATTTAGCATCCAACATGATGCGTACATACATATAAATGATCCAACTGATCATATCCAGCATCCAACATGATGCATACATACATAAAAATGATCCAACTGATCATATCCAGCATCCAACATGATGCATACATACATATACAAAAATGATCCAACTGATCATATACAGCAGAAACCGGAACATCATCATGATGCTCATCATCCAGCACTTACATCCACAGCCATGTGAAGGATCCTCTTTCCAACATGATTGGAATGGCATCAGCAAATGTGTCCATCACTTCTTCCTCGAAGTGTCCTCGATTTGAAGAACACCAAGCCTCCCTCTGAAGTACTCGAACTTCACTCTGGCTAGTGGCTTCGTCAGCACATCTGCAATCTGCTCGTCCGTCTCAACATACAGGAGCTTCACGGCTCCTCTCTGCACCATATCCTATATATAGTGATATTTGATCTCTATGTGTTTCGACCTGTCATGAAACACTGGGTTCTCAAACAGCTTCACACAACTTTGGTTATCACAGAATATACCAGTAGCATCCAACGGGAGATCAAATAAATCAGACAGTAGCTTCTGTAGCCATACTGCCTCACAACTAGCTAAACAGATTGCAACATACTCTTCCTCAGCTGTACTCAGTGCTACACAGGACTGCTTCCTGCTAAACCAAGAGATCACACCTGATCCCATACTGAAGCAGCACCCAGATGTGCTCTTCCTATCTGCAGCACTGCCATCCCAATCTGAATCAACATAACTTTGCAGGTTAAGATTTTGATTCGCTTCATACTTGAGCCCATAATCCACTGTACCCTTCAGGTACCTTAGAACATGCTTTACAACAATCAGGTGAACACTCCTCGGATCTGTCAGGAACTGACTCAATGTGTTCACAGCAAAGCAAATGTCTGGTCTCGTGTTCGTCAGGTACATCAAGGACCCAATCATCTGACGATGCATAGAGACATCAACCGGCTCAGATGAAGCATCACAAAGAAGCTTCAGATTCGATGCCATAGGTGTGGCCATGGCCTTGCAATCTATCATCCCGAACCTCTTCAGGATCTCTACTGCATACTTCCCTTGTCCGAGGAAGATTCCATCTGCACTCTGCCACACCTCCATGCCAAAAAACAAATAGTGCATCATCCCCAGGTTCTTCATCCCGAACTCGGCAGCAAGCTTCCGCTACGTGTCAGCAATCAATCTATCTTCACCTGTAACAAACAAGTCATCCACATACAAAAGTAGTATCACTGGATTGCCTTCCTCAACCTTGTAGAAAAGGTTGGAATCCGCTTTATTCTTGGTAAAGCCCAAACTGGATAGAAAGCTATCTATCCTACCATACCAAGTTCTGCACACATATATGACTACACCATGCTGTCTTGAAATCCATCTGGTGCATCTTCTATTTTATCACTTTTATATTTCTTAATGCTGCCATCTGCAACATGCTTGATCTGATAGGTCCATTTGGAAGTCATAACAAACTTCCCTTCAGGTCTTGGGACTACATCCCAAACATCATTCTTCATGATCGACGGATCATGGCATTCCATTTCTTCAATAGATAATTTTGTTGTTGAACAAATGTTGTAGTTCTTGTTTTGTAGGTGATGGCATACGATCTTTCCTACACAACAAGTTAAATTGCATGATTAGAAAACATCTCATAGTTTTCAGAACAAATTCTTACACATAAAGAAATATGTCATACAGTCATGCAATTGTCTTAGCTAATGCTTCAATACAACATTTATCCATATCCTATAACTTTCTAGATGCCTTCCAATCTCTACCAGAACATTGTTAAGAGTGTGCACAACTCCCAACATGTCAGCAAAGAGGTTTCATTCTAGATAAGTAGCAATGGAATGTTGTACAGTGCCATAGGCCACTTACCCATGCATATTAGTAGTATACTGTTCATCAATGCAATTATTCTAATATGCATAATACACAACCTAATTCTAGGAACATCAGTATATACATTATTGAACAGTATTATTTAAGAAATGACAATTCAAATACTTATCTTTGTTTGTTCATTGGGTGGACTCCCTCTGAGTCTTCGCTTCCTTGTAGGAGCTACTGGAGTCCTAATCTGAAGTAGCTTCTTCTACACCTTTTGATGTGGAATGTAGAGAGATGGTCAACTCCCTTTGAATATCTGTCCTTGCAGAAGCCACTGGAGTGTACTCCCTCTTGATCTTTTCTTCCTGGATTACTCGTCCTTGAACTTATATTCATTCTCGATCCCTATGCATGCTTGTTAGTATCATCATTGTGTTATCCTCTAGGTCTCATATGTAATCAAACATTCATTAGTATAATCTTAATATTATCAAAACACAATAATCTCAAGCATGTATAGTTAGGATCATTTCAAACACAGATAATAAACATTAGTATTCAAGGTTTCAAGGAAGTCTTCTTTTACTCATGCATATTCTTATTTGATCATAGGACTCTTTTGGTTAGTTAAATCATCAATCAAGATAAGAGATATAATATGCATAAAACCCGTGATTACTCAAACCTATACCTTCATGATTCTTCTGGTTAGTCATATCATCAATTATGGTAAGAAACATAATATGCATACAACCATGACTATTCAAACCTATGACTTCACGAATAATCATTATCAACAACACAACAGTATAAGATCCTAACACAAGGTAGGATTCTATCTTGATATAGGAAAAACATACCTGGATTAGTATGCTAGATAGTTATGTCTAACATACTCACATGATGTCTTCTTGTTCTTCTTCAATGACTTGTGCTAGTAACCTGTATATCTCATAGGTTAACCATTATAAAACCAAGTTATACATACCTCGTAAATGGATCTTCTATGAGATCCATGACAATGGATGAATCTTTGTCCTCATGTAATCATGATCATATGTTCTTGAACCAGAACATGATTTGTCTTTCTTGGTGTACCTTTCATGTTAGTAGACAACATAAACCTCATACAAAACCATAATGCATTAGTACAATCATAAGTGTCAACACCCTAATCAATGAATATCTTCTATCATGTATTCATAAATTTGTTAAATCTAAAATCAAGATTGTA
This sequence comes from Larix kaempferi, assembly GCA_027924585.1. Classification (NCBI taxonomy): domain Eukaryota; kingdom Viridiplantae; phylum Streptophyta; class Pinopsida; order Pinales; family Pinaceae; genus Larix; species Larix kaempferi. Next base: position 18,887,956 of record BSBM01000931.1, on the reverse strand, counting down.
CTAACCACAATAATATGAGGACAATCATACCATAAACTTAATCATGAACAAATATCGAAACATACCTCGATGAGTCATACCTGTCAAGATCGCTTGTAATATTCTTATGTAAGGCCTTAGCCTCATCTCCCTCTGAAACAGGAACTTCTTCACTCATGCAGATGATCAATCCATCTTCTTCTAGGATTAACCCAATCCACTTGATTTGCAAGAACTGGACCTGGAGCTGGATATGGGTTTGTCAGGGAAACCCCAAAAATTCAAACTTTGAATTTCAAACTGCCGAACGAATAGAAATATGCGCCTTGATGAGCTGATCAAGCTGGTATATTCAGAATTTGAAAACTGCAAAGTTTCACTCCTCAATTTTGCCTTTGAAACTTCCAGATTCACTGGACATGACCCTGAACTGGGGTTTGATGAAGCCCACTCTTCTTCCCCATCAAAAGGTTTGATCCAAAGCTCTAATCTTCTATTTTTCTGAGGAGCTTCTAGCCGTGGTCACAGATTTCAAAAATTCCCATTTTTTTACAGAAGCCCTAATTTTCCACTTTTCTGATCAAAGTCCCAAACTAGGGTCTGATCAAGCCCAGCCTTCTGCCCAACCAAAAATTCTGATCTTGGTCTCTAAATTTCTATTTTGATGAGTAGCATCCAGCCGTGGTCTCCGATTACAAAAATTCCAACTTTCTCTGAAGCCCTAAATTCCGGAAGCCATGAATGAAGGTACTCAAAAACAATTCTGTATTGACAGAAATATGTACCTGATTGTTTTTGGTGTAACTCCAAACTATTAGATCCACAGGGTCTGAAAACGTTTCTTGAGATAGCCTGACCTGTTATCTTTCCATCCTCATAGGTCTGACCTCAATTGGATTCTCTGAGAGAGAGTTATGCCAAATGTCGCAATGTGACCTGTTTTGGGATAATACAGGAGAGCGAACTTGTACGGCGTGCCACGTGTCACTGTTTGAACTTCGGCCTCTAAAACATTTTCCTGAGATATCTCGCCCTGTTATATTTCCATCCTGATGGTTCCAACCTCAATTGGACTCTCTGAGAGAGATTTATGCCAAGTGTCGCAACGTGACCTGTTTATGGGATAATACAGGAGAGCGAACTTGTATGGCGTTCCACGTGTCACTGGTTCAACTTAAGCCTCTGAAAAAATTTCTTGAGATAGTACAGTCTGTGTACTACCTGTCACTTTTTACAAAATTTCAATTGGATCTTCCTAGCCCAAGTTATGACCTTTTTCCCAAGGTCACCTGATTTTGACTCAGATCTGGAAGAGGCAGAAACCCTATATTGTACAGATCATAAATCACAAAGTACAATGAATTAGAGGTTGTCCTTTGGACACAAGGTACATGGGGATTTAATCTTCGACCTATAAATATTTTAGATCCGAAAAATTCACCAAAACGGATTTATAGCGAAAGTGCTACGATGACTGGTTTTTGCTATAGCAAGCCCTAGCATCGTAAGTGCAACAAGTGTCATACATGCCATATCATGCCTTCTTTCAGGCTAGCTCTAATACCATGTTAAATTTTCAGAATTTACTTCAATCTGATCTAGGATCTTAACTGAGAGAACAACATGTACAGCATATCTACAACATATCAATCATGGAGACAATAATGCAAGCACACAAGAGACACAAAGATTTACTTGAGGAAAACCATAAAGGTGAAAAACCCCAATAACTTCCTCAGAGATATATAGAGCAATGATACAACCCAACCATAAGAGATAGACATATCCTAGTAGCAGATCCTCCTCCTCCATAAGTGTGCCACTCCTCCTTGAGTGCATGAGTGAGAATTGAGTGAACAAATAGAGTGCCTCCCGCACTCTATTTATACTTGACTTGACTTGCCTTTTACATAAATCATGTAGGCTCGAACTTAACCACATAACATAATGCTGACTGGGCCGACCCCCAATAGGGTGGTCTAATAACCCTTTGACCCACATGACTTATACAGGGCCGACCCCAATAAGGTGGTCTAATAACCCATCAAGTATAAGTTACGACATTTGCAATATAAATGACGACACTTCCGTATAGAGGAATAATACCATCTCTATAGGAGTACATACAACATACATATATGAAATACATTTCGAAGTTACATATACATCAACACAAATCTCTTTCTTCCCTTTTCAGGCCATCGCAAGGTCTAAGGCAAGGTTTCCCGCTCTCTCCATTCCTTTTTCTTATGGTGGTAGAGGAATTAAGTAGGTTGGTTCACCATGCAAGAAATTACGAGACATTGAAAGGTGTATGGGTGATGTGTTGATGGTGGGTGAAGGATCTCTAGAAAATATGCAATCTATATATTAGATTTTACATCTCTACAAAATGGCTATTGGTATGATGATTAATGTGTAGAAACAAAATCTTGCTCTAAACCTGATATCAGAGGACTTGCAGAATAGGATAAAGGATGTGGTCCCCTTCCCCTTGAAATCTATGTGTGACGGTTTCAAAATACCTGGGATTCTACCTCAAATCAAAATTCTATTCTTTCAAGGATTCAATCTTGCTATACATGAAAGTGAAAGCACGAATATCATGTTGGGATAATCTGTTCTTGTCTAGAGGAGGACGTTTGGTTCTCCTAAAGTTTGTTCTCCACAATATTCCAATATATTGGGCATCCATTGCTTATATTCCAAAAGGGATACTAACCAAGATCCGTAAGAAGTGATTTTATTTTTTATGGACATCGAGCAAGCATGTAGAAGGAATCCCACTGGTAAAATGGACTACGGTGGCCAATCTAAAGGAGCTTGGGGGTTTGGGATTAAAGAGAATGGTTTTGTTTTGTCAATCTTTAGCAACAAATTCGCTCTGGAGGTTTGCACAAAATGCCAGTTCTGTATGGGGGAAAGTGGTGACTTCTAAATATTGTCAGAACTCCTCAATTATTGAATGGTTTAGAAGGAATGATAAGTCTCATAAGAACGGATCAGTAGGGTGGAAGGAATTGGTCCAACCTTATCCATTGATAGGAAATTGGATGACGTCGAAAATTGGAAATGGCAGAAGTGTCCATAGAAGTGTTTATATAGGATAAGATCCCTGGGTTGGATTAGGGAACTGATTTCAAGCTTTCTTCGAATACAGTTGCGATTCTTAAAAATCAACAAATTTTTATACTAGCAGATGCAAAATACCAGCACCCCCAGGATGGTGGTAGATATGGTTGGAAATCATCCTTTTCACTTGGTTTAGAAGGAGAAGCGACGGGGGAATGATCATGTTACATAAACAAATTGGTTTCAAGCTTCATTATCCTTGAAGAAGATGTATCTGACAAGTTAGTCTAGACAAAGAACAATTCAGCAAGGGAACTTTCGGCCAAACCCAACAATGAGGCTCATGCATTAGAATCATTTAATGGAAACATGGAGTGGTGGTAGTCAGTAGTATGGAAGGCCTCAAGTTCCCTAAAAGAAAAAATTGCTCTCTGGATAGCCCTGAGTAACAAACTATTAACATGGGAAAATCTATTGAAACATGGATGGAATGGGCCGAGATGGCATGTGTTCTGTCATTCGAACAACGAATCCTCTACTCATTTGTTCGTTTCATGTTATTATGTAGTGGTTGTATGGAACGCTTCCTCCAAGTATCTGAATTCTGTGTCAATACAAATTGGATCCACTTTAGAGAAAACCTGCCAGCAGTGGTGGAAGACTCTGTCGGTACGTTTCTTTGATGATTTCCCTTCTTCTTTCATTTACGGGATATGGTGGGCAAGAAATTACGCTATCTTTCAAAATAGTTTGGTCCCTCGAGAATTAACTGCGGCTCTGGTTGTGCAGTGGACGAAGAAATTTAAAACAAAGGTGAAGCCAAGAAAACATCGTAATTTGGTTCCTCCTGTTGGCAGGCGGTTGGATAGGTCACCATCGCAGCACCGCAAGTGCTGCGATACCGTGGAATACGGAAATTCAAGTGTGAATAAGAATATTTTATGTAATTTTTGGTCAGTTGAACCGCGGTATGCGGGTTTTTGTGTCATTTGGACCATGATAGATAGATGTTGGGTCATTTAGTTTGAAGTGTCAGTTAGGAAGTAGTTAGAAAGTAGACAATCATTGTAAAGGCACAAGCCTATAAATAGAGATAGGTTTTTAAGTGTTAATACATCATCTTATCTTGAGGAGTGATTGTGATCTCTCGGTTTTGAGAACATTGTCATCTAAAAGATCTTGATCCAATGCTGAATTTTGTTGTATCTAGGTTTTGCGGAATTAATATGATGCAAATCTGTTGAGCAAAATCTCTGTGTTGACTGGTTCATCTTTGGTAATGCATTTTCGTGATATGAGTATGTGAATGATGTGATGTCTATTTGCTACGATTCATGTGTTACTGTTACAATTATGATTTGTCTTTGCTTAATGATGTCGCTAGTATGATCAATGCCTAAGTTAAATGTTTAGATCTAATTTTGAATTGTTGCAATAAGTTGAATGTTTGATGCACAATATCCTCCTACATTCGGCGGAAACATGGTTCCGTCAACTCTCCCTTGAACATCTCGGGTGAGACCTCATCTGCTCCGCAGGTGTTTCTAGACAGGGTAAAACCTGTCTGGGCTGGTGCTCAGGGAGATTGCAGTGGGTTGGTGTCGACAGTGATGGGAACCCCTGTCGACTGGGTTTGAGTCAACAAATGGTTCCGTTGCCGGGACCGTGTGCGAAGTGATAGGAGGATATGTGGCATCCGACGCAACACGAAATCCAGAGCTGGTTTGACCAGAAGTTGCAAAAGTTCACAGAAAAAGAAAACCAGAACCCTCAATTGATGGTAGATCAGTGGGTAGAAAGGTACATTCAGGATGGTCCGCACAAATATTTCTTCTCCAAATTCCCAGCCATCTTGTTTGAGTGGTTGGAAAAATTGACTTTCTAGAAGAGGAACTTCCAATGTGGTGAACCGACGGCCTGGACTCCAGACCTAATCTAGGAGCTACAAGAAGTCGACAACAAAGCATCGTGGGCTGTCGAAGTTTGGCTCGATTGCATACTGGAAGGCTATATCACTGAATTCGCGGTTGATATGAATAAATACTATAGTGAAGCTGAAAGGTATTTCTTCTGTGGACCGCGCGGTAGGTTTTTGCTGTTGCTACAGTTGTCTATTAAAATGCTTATTTGTGAAAAAGGCATATTGAATATGCATCTTGATCAGTAAAAACCCTGGTGGGTGAAGGCCATGGATACTGCGATGGCAGGGGGGGTACATGGAATGATAAGGGGTAGATGGGTGCAGGTCATGATGATACTGTGAGTGAAGCCGAGGAAGAAAGTGGTCTTACAAGGGGAGGAGCAAGGTTTCGACAGGAAAAGAGGAAGAGGACAGGAGAAGGTCCTGCTGCGATTGGAACGCAAGACCGCAAAGGAAGACCACACAGGACGAAGCGACCTCACAGCCCAGACAAGGACAACCAGGATATGCCCAGGATAGAGGCAGGACCAAACCCCCGCAGCCACATGCCCACACCTCCGCTCACTATCTGTCAACCAGTGAGAAACACAACTTCGACACCGTCGTGTCAACCAAACTTGATTACTAATAGTTCAGCGACTGGAGGAAGGAAGCCCAGGATGGCGGACGAGGATACAAAGTTACCGCTGTTCCATGAGAATGGAACAGATAATCCTGAGTAGTATTGGTTCCTCTGTGAAGTAGTATGGACAGTAAATCAAATCACTAATGATAATGCCAAGAAAGGACAACTTGCAACAACTCTTCGAGGTCGTGCATTAGACTATTTTATGAAATTTGTACAGGTTCTTGTCGGCACCCCAGAGAAGACGCTGGATGAATTCATGAAGGATTGATCGCAGAGTTCTGGAAGCCCAAATATGAAGCACAATATATCACGGAACTAAAAGAAATTAAGCAGTATCCCAATGAAACGGTGTGGGACTTTGACCAACGATTCAAAACTCTGATGGAAAGGGTCAGCTTTGATATGAGTGTGGTCCAACACAAAGAATGGTTCATCGCAGCATTGCTCCTGCACATCCATCTACCGTTGATGCAATAGAACATCACAATATCGAGTGAAGCTTTGGAAATTGAGATGCGGTTGGAAGCTTCGCCGATTGGAGAGAATGCAGCTGGTATGTCGCAGATTCAGACCCAGTTGGCCAACTTGACGATACAGCTCCAAGATCTTAAGAAGGGCAAGGAACAACGAGAAGAAGTATGGTGTACACGTTGTCGCGACGAGGGGCATACTAAGGATAGTTGCCCAGACTTCTGCAATTATTTGCTTTCAGGAGCACCGAATCCGTTGAATGGCGGCGGCGTGTCGTGGTGTCGTGTTTACCAGGTATATGGGCACGACCATGAGGAGTGTCCATACATGCAGAAGATGGTTAAAAATCCCATGAATCTGTATTTTACATTTTGCAAGTCTGTGGGACATGAACACAAGGATTGTCGGGCGTATGGGTTACTCCAAGAGCGGGCATATGATGCATTCTATGTGAAGTATGACTATCGTGCTGTGTAACAACCGCAACCGTAGGTAGCTCAACAACTACCTTAATCGCAGGTCTAGTTTGTACTGCAGCAACCGCAGTAGTTCATGCCACAATATGCTCCAATGCAGGTGGCTCCACAGCAGCCACAGTACATACCGCCAGGGCAAGGGGTGCAACAGGCACCCATGCAACAACAGTTCAACCAACTGCAGTACCAACAACAAGGAGGATTCTGTGGGGGATCCTGAGGAGGATGCGGTGGAGTATTTGGTCATGGAGGCGGACGAGGAGGTCGAGGTCCTGTCCAGTGTTACAATTGCGGAGATCTAGGGCACTACCAGCGAGACTATCCATAGCTACAAACACATTGTACGTTTTTCTTCGTTCATGATCACACCGTAGAAAACTGTCCGCAGCTGATTGCGCGATGGTAGGAAGGGAATGTTCCTCAATTGCAGAACCAAACTCAAGTACAACAACCAGTGCAGAATCCAGCACAACAACCGGCGCAGAATCAAAACTTGCGGCCGAATCAGAACCAGAATGTAAATCAACCAAGGAACCCACCAATGAATTAGAATCAGGGTGCGATGATTGCGACCATTTCTACCAAACCGAGGATGCAAGATGCTGCTATTGCACTTATTACCCGTGGTGGTGCGAAGACTGGAGCAGATGCTCTGTACCCCCTTATCAGGTTAGCGGGACCGAAGAAGGCGTCATTTGACATTGATTTCGAGAGTGATGCATTCTTTCAAGCACGGCGTGAGATGGAAAAAGATCATGGTAAGGCCGTTATTTGTGACATGCCTCCGGTTTTCGATGCCACTTCAGAAGTAGGTCCATCGCGACAGTCTGGGAACTTGCAGCAATTATTTGAAAGTTGTTTAGCGCTAGCAAAAGATCTTGATGCTCTCGCCGAGATTGAGGGACTGTTGCAGCAACCAGCCAAGGGACGGTAAGAGTCTCTGGCAGTGAATTCCTTACAAAGGAGGAAGACATGTAAGGAAATGTGTATGAACATTCAAATTGGAGATTATGAGGTTGATTCAGTTATTCTAGATCTTGGTTCGGATGTCAACATCTTAACCAAGAAGGCCTGGCAAAAGATTGGGAGTCCCACATTGAGCTGGTCTCCCGTACAGCTCCATCTGGCTAATTAGGCCAAGGTGACCCCAATCGGGAGAGTTCCACGCTTGGTGGTGGACATTGAAGGCATGCAGACACATGCATATTTCGATGTGATTGAGGTAGTCAAAGGGGGAAGCTCCTATCCTGCATTGCTCAGGATTGGATGGGATAACGACAATACATCCGCCATCGAATTTAAGAGGCAGATGATGACTTTCAAAAACCGCGACCTCCGAGTCGTCGCTCCATTGGATCCAGCTGAGGACCACAAGTATATTGAACCAGTAAAGGACGATGATCTCCATAGATGGGACCAGGCATACAATATTTTCAAAGATTATGTTCATCCGACTGCCAACGGTGAGCTTGAGTGGCGCAGCTTTAGCTCTGTGTCCTTCGACTTTGACGACGCGTTAGAAAATTGGCAGAATCACTTGCACGAAGTGTCATTCCGCAAGTGTGGGTTAGTCACACAGTCATTTTGTCGTGTTGCAACCGAAGTTGTTGCACTGCCAGTATATGAAGGGTTTCCTGGATTGTCTTATTTTTTTAAGGCATTCGAAGAAAAGGTTTCAGAACCCCAGCGATTGCTGACATTGGAGGAAGCACTAAAGGCTGCTCTAGCACGTTGGTGGGCGGCACATAAGAATTCCATTGCAGGGTGGGCGCAACGCCGCATGTTGATGACGGTTCGATTTGGGGATACCAAAGCTTGCCACACAGGGAAATATGATGGGCAGCATGACCCTAGAAATCATTTGAAGGAATGTTAGTTGTTGTGGGCATCGCGACCAAAGGATGAGTGGGTCCATGCCTTTATCCATACTTTGGACGAGATGCCATGATCCTGGTATACTGCAGCCAAATTACGAGGGGAAATTTCCACTTGGTTGGAATTGGCAGTATGTTTTACTATGTTTTACTCATACTTCCAGCTTTGCGAATGCCAACCCGGATGTCCATAATGCTTTGCAGCTCATCCGCGATGTCATGCTGAAGGTTGTTCCGGTGGAATATCCGATGGATCCGCATACGCACTGCAAGATGCAGTCCATGATGGAATGTTACAATATCACTGGTGGGCCGAAAGATGGTGATGATCCGCGAAATGTCAATATCCCAGAATCTGAAGGAAGTCACGATGTAGTTGCATCGGATGCGTGTTACACCTAAAATATTACCATCATGAGATTCAGTGTATACATCCCTGAAGATTCCTTGACTAAGTCATTAACTTGGAAGAGATGTAACCCAATCATACTAGGTTTTGAGAGGTCGTCGTAGGTTTCCCTCATGCAACCTGCAACATCGCAGGTTGTCCTTTTGCAGCCTGCGACGATGTCAGTTAAAGCTTCTTCAAGCCCATTCTCGAAGCCTGCTGACATGGATCCCTATCCCTGACCTTTTGGGAGATCTGGCATTCGTTTCCTAACCTCTTGGAAGTATCCCCTATCTCTCTCCTACCATATCTCAACCGACCCTATCCACTTAGTCCTATATAAATGAGGCTCATTCCCACACCAAAGGGAGGAAGTCTATAGTGTCTACATGATGCTGAAATTACTTTAGAGATATCTCTACTCTTCCATTGAGAGACTCACACTTCCTTGGGAGGTTATGGCATTGGATTGGATGGAGAAGGATTACTTCATTAAGCTCTGGTTGTAGTCGTTCTCTTCTATGTACATTCCCTATTTTTACAGTAATATAAACCCTTTCCACCAATATTGTTGTGTTGATGATATATTGCGTAGTTTACCTGCTTAACTGTTTACTTAGATCTGTTACTGTTTAGATGCTTTTTACTTGTTTGTATTGTTCTGTGTGTCTTGGCAGGTCTTGCAGCTGAGATCTGACAACCGCGAGTGTAATATCCCGAATTTTGTACTAACTATTTATGTTGTTATATTGGGCCACGGCCCCAGAACATATGTTTTATTTGGAGTATTGGGCATGAGCCCTAGCACCCATGATTTATTCTTTTATATATTGACATACTGGGGATGGACCCTGGCTGACTTCTTTATTGAGTGTATACTGGGCAAGGAGGCCCTAATGTTGTGGTTATGTTCTTTAGCATATGATGTGGGTACAAAACCTAATATACTGAGATGATCTTTTGTTACTTACTGTGCAGAGCTATGATTTTACATTATTGACTTATGAGTGTATGGAGCGTGGACTCAAAAACACACATATAACCTACGTACTGGGCATAAGCCCCGATGTATATAGAAGAATGTTTATGTACTGTGAGTAAGCCCTGAGGTACATTGAGTGTTGGGCATAAGCCCTGTAGCACTCCAAGCTTGATAAATGAATATCGGATCCAAGGCCACTTGAATATTCTAGATGTGCCTCACAACCACATTCTAGCACTAGTGTTGAGCAGGAAGCTCTGGAATTGCACTAGCGTAACGCCCATGTGAAAGTGTTGAGTGAAAAGGCTCTGAAGAGCACTCGGGGTTACTAAATATCAAAGTGTTGAGTCGGAAAGATTCTGAATAGCACTTCTACTTTCATCACATTTATTTAATTTGGTTAAATGATTCATCTTTTATCTATCATCAAATACTGCGGGAACTTACCATGTTAAACGAGGGAATCCGACATGCAAGAGAGAGACTAGAGGTGCCTATCCAAGCTTACCGAAAGACCGTCCAAAGAATTGGACCATATCCTTAATGTTTAAAAGAAGTATCATGTGAAGATACATAATTAAATAAAAGATAATTGCCATAACCTAAAGTATGGATTGACTAAGAATAGTCTTATGTGAACAAAATGTGTAAAGGCCTCAAGGCTAAATATTATTATTAAGAGCTTTAATAATAATATTGTTATTATTTATTTATAAAATATATTCTTTTATATATAGTTATGCATAAGTGGGCTGCCACATTATTAAATAGTATTAATAATGTATTAATATTTAGGTTGAAATATAATTATTGTTATTATTATTATTATGAAAAGATTAAAGTTAAAATCACTTATAGTTAAAACAAGTGAAAAGTCCTAGTTCAAGAGGACTAGATATTTTAGTAAATAATATCTTTTAAATATTAAATTATTTAATTTAAAGAAACTAAATATTCAACAGTCTTAATTCAAGACTCCCCTACATAAAGAGGGCAGACCCCAAGAGTGGGGGATTCCTTATTTTTCATTATCATTCTCTTATGGTAATCAGAGAGAATTTTCTGCTCCAAGAACTGAAGCAATCCCATAAATTTTCCAGATCTGAACCAGTAGTGAACCTAGGACCTCTATCTCTCATTGCATGTTGGAACCAGCTCGGGGGGATCTAGTTGGCGCCAGGAACTATCAAAGGTTCATGGTTGGGAGGAACATGGTAGCCCCAAATTTATCCATCTAAGAAATCAATCTAACAATCAACCAAACTCAGAAGACTCTACATTAATAATGGTTTGAGTGTGCAGGATACTACAGGAGAGGAGCAAGTCACAAGGCAACCAGGTATGAATTAATAAACTCCCATTTCAAGTTATAATAGAAGCTAGGCATTAGTATAAATTTTGATATTACAACACTGTATTGTTTTCATCCTAGTTATTTAAAATATTAGTTACTTATAGGAACCAAACCCTCTAACTAGAATTGTATAAAAACTCTGAGATTCAATTTAGAACCCAGCAGAATTTCTAGCAGGTCTAGCCTAGCTAGCCTGTGCTAGACATCTAATCTTATCTAAAACCTTGAATCCACCTTCATTAAATTAGACGACGGAGATGTTCTTATCAATATTAATATATATTTAAATGTTGAAATCGTATGATATGTTTTAGATCAATGTATAGCTAGGGTTATATTTCTGTCATCCATTGATGTTCTTGTAATTATCTCTAAACCCTCACTTAGGTTTTTAAACCCCAGCGTTTCACAAACCAGGCTTAAATTCTTTTAAAACTACTAACTCTTATACAAGAAAACGAGCCAGACTTCGAACTCTTCACGTCATCACTTATCAAAATTTGCAGACTCAAAATAATCGTAATTACTAACTTCTATCCATTCAAACCAAAACGCAGAACTCATCACATTATCAAATGACCATATCGTTACATTTTTATTCCACATTAGAAACCTTTATTTTCTTTTCCAAACACTTCTTCTCGCAGACAGTAAACAAGAAATCTGAGGTAGCGTCAATGTTCCATTATATAGACTTCCAAGAAAACATAATTTAAACACAAAAAGATAACGCAGAACAGGACAACCAATTGTTTCGTTGAGTCTAGATTAAACCCAGACTCATTTCACCATTACGACTTGTAGTCAAACCCTGCCGAGTATCAATTCTTCAACCAACTAGGCAACCCACTACCTACCACAACGAAAACGCGATAGGATTGAATCCCATAGCAAAACAAAGCTTTACAAATCTTTACATACATATCTATTATTACATTAAAGCACCAGTCAGAAGGTTGAATCCCATTAACGATTTTCCGAAGACTTTCTTTTACAAAGCGCCGATGCTTGGCATTAAAACACAGACCTCTTTTCAAGCAAACAAATAAACAATAGCTAGGGTTTGTATTATCATTTAAACGCAGGAGTTTTTACCAAACAATATTTTCAACCATTCATCCTACAAACCAAGCGTTTGACTTCCCTTATAAAAATAAAGGATTGACCCAGGTCAAGTGGTCAAGTCTCGGGAAGCAACCCGATTGCCCAGGCTACTATTTATAAACTAAATTTTAGACAAAAGTACCACCGGCATCAACAAACACAGAGATTCCATTTAAAAGTACAAATCAGTCACCTACAGGATAGAAGCAACGACAACACATACAAAGGATTAAACTAACATTATTTCTGATACTCCTTAGGAAAATGTAGATACTAGACAAAGGCAAGTCATACATAGAATTTCGCAGAGGCCAACCTCGCTGCATAATATTAATACATGACCAGAGTTCATTGAGAAAACACAAAACCAATTCTTGTATTGAGGGCATCATAACCCATTGTAACAGTTTAAAACTCTTCATAGAGCCAAATGGCCAAACATACACACTAAATCAGGAAACCCTCCAAGGATGTACTGTCTTCCAATACAAATAGATACATTTAACGAAGGTCCAGCCAACAGCAACCTCAAGGAACCCAAACTTGTTGCAATGAAACCAAACCGAGCTCACGAAGTTCCTCATAACAAATACAAACAGTACCACTCCACAGAGGTGAGAGGAAGGGATAAGGGATGGTGAACCCTGAACTTACCCTTTGCATTGCCAATATAGTCGATAGTACTAGCCACCAAATAGTAAGCCATGCAAGGAGGAACGCCATCAAATACCTGTCAAGCCCACAAGTAGCACGAGGTTAAACCCTGATATTTTAACAAGTGGTAGTTAATTATAGCAATAAACATTGTATGGAGAAAGAATAACCATTACCTGGACCATGTCATTAGTTTCTTCACCCCTGCGCATGAAACTCCAGGAGGTGCACTGAACATGATCATAGCTTAGGTCAGGGCACGAAAACCTCCCAGGCGCAACGGGAGTCTACCCAAGACCAAATGGAACGAAGAGCCAACGTTTGCAAGGGTAAAAACCCTTTTTTGAAAACCCTCCCTTGCCAGTTGGTCACCACTTTTAAATCACCATCATTCGGGTGGTAGTTGAGGCCCCACTTAATACCATGTATTAAGTTTAATATTTATCCAAGCGCTATAGTGGGAAGTTGTATAAATGCCAACGATATGGTAGCATCAAGTAATCCTTTATTCCAAGGTCCTTCTTAGAACCCTAGCCTTACACTTTAAACTTGTGAACACTTCTAGTACATGGGGATAGGAGTTTCATAGGGGGGGACCCCTCATAAAAATACCTGCATGCACATATAGGATGAGCCATTAGCAATTGCTAAGTAAGAACAAGAATCCCAAGACTTACCCTTACCTCTCGGCATCACTGCCAGGGTACATCTCCTCATGGAACACCAGGTTCCTCCCATAGGCCTCAAACTTCCATCAACAAAGGCCATCATGCCTGAAGAGATAGTTAGACATTACAAACTCAAACATACTCATGAAAACTCAAAAGCAAGGGGACAGGACCTTAGGTACATTCTTTAAACACACCTTGAGATTTCATATATACTAACTGATGGTATTGCTTCCGTAAAAGTAAATTTAATGAACAACAACTACTCTCAATTTTCTTTTCCGTTTTAGATGAGACATCTTAACAGTACTTAAGTTAATTTAGAATGCATCATCTGTTTAGGCATGGTAGACAGTAAGGAGAATTTTTTTTAAATTTTTACTAATTTTTGGGGACATTACAGCGAGACGTGGAACAACATCCAGGAGAAAGGGCTACAAACTCAAGGTAAGGCATCTAATTACTTGTTCCTTAACTAGATCTAGGAAAGTGGTTTATGTTCTATTCTATTTGTTCTAGTATCACATTGAGCTAGGGAGATCTAGCTCGCGTACGCTCGAGTGGATTGTCTGTCAAACAAATCTGGCGACCATACTGGGGAAGACATTGTTTGTAGTTCTCAATTTGAATTCCATTTTTAGTTGATTTCTTTTGCAAGCCTTTTGATTTTCCTTCTAAGCCTCGTTTCACCATCGGATCTTCAATTTGAAGAGTCTATAGTCCTCCTATGATTCCGTACTCACTCTTTTCAAACCATTTCATTGCTCATTGTGTGGAGATTTGTTCGTTCTTGAACTTGGATCTCGCTTGTCACACTTGGTCAGTGGACTTAGAGCGACACTATGTCATTTTTTATCTTTGTTCTCTGTCTGTTGGCCTATTGTCACAACCCTTTCATTGGTCTACTGCGACATCGTCGCACTTCCCACATTGGTAAACTGTGACGTCGCTCTGTGTACAAACACAAACTACGTCGATCTGTCAAAATTGGAATACAGGCATCCATTCTCCATTTTTCATTTGAGTTTTGGTTTGGTGTATAGACCCTCTCTGTGCTGCAAGATCCAGTCAGAGACCCCATTGTTGATTCTGTGTTAGTAGTGTTTGGTTCTTTTCAGATTGGTTTTGGGTCCCATCTTAGACAAGTCTGAGATTTGGTAGTGGCAGACAATTTGGTCTCCCTCGCCTGCATCCACTCACCCTTGCATTCCCTCCTCTCCTTACCTGATCTGGTCATTGCATTGGGTCGGTTTCTAGACCTCGTTTGCATACATCTTTTGGTTTTGCTTGCATCCGATTGATTTTTGGGTCTTTTTGAGATTTGGATCCATGTTTGGCCCCTTGAGTAAAAACTAGTGTTTTGCTTGCATTTTTAAGTGAAATGGATTATGTTTTTGAATCGTGCATCCTATAGTCGTTTTGACCCATCTTAAGGTTTTGAGATCATTTTTGGTTTGGTGTGATTGGTTTGTTTCAAAGACTTGAAAAGTGTGGGATATCCATGTCTTTTTTAGCCTCTCTTTCTTGGGTCGTGCATCTTATTTCTTTTACATCCTATCTAATGATTGTTTGAAAAGATTGATTCCTTGTCTCCACTTTAGTTCAAAGAGAAGCTTGATTTTGTCACTCTTTTTCTATATTCATGAAATTGGAACACATAAGTATTCTTCTTGCTTTAATTTGATCATTTGAAATTTTTGGTCTTACACTCATAGGAAGAAGAAAAGGTTTGTTTCAGTTTTGTGTACATTTGAGTTAGACATGATTATTAAGTGCTTTTCTTTGTCTTGCATTTGATTGGAAACATTTGTGGAATCCTTCTTTACGTAGCTTAGATGTGTCTTTTTCAAGTGTAAAAAGATAGGAAATGAATTATAATTATTGCATTTGGTAGATTTTGAGCCTTTCTTGAGTACCTTTGAGTTGTTTGGGTGCTTGTCATTTTTCTTTGGGAATTTCTGAATGATTAGAGTGTTGTAGATATTCTCTCACTTTCTGTATATAGATATGAAAAGCGTTTAGTTATCAATTTCCATTTTTGATACATGCATTTGAAAATTGAAAGTGCTTCATTATTTGTCTTATACATTGTTAAGATTTGTCGCATCTTTCATTCTCTTTGCGCTTTTTGGCTTATGATTGCAGAAAGTTAGAGTTATTGCACTCTAGGAAGGATTTCATCTTTTCGCTACTACTTAAGTACTTTTGGTTTGAAAGAAAGAAAAATCTCTCCTTACCTTATGTAGTTTTCATTGAAGAGGAAAGGAAAATGTGCATTATCATGTAGTTGAGGATTGCATTATGTTTACATTTGTGTACTCACCTCATGCATCCACCTAACCATACAAGCTAAAATTAACGCTAGCTTAGGTTAAAATCATTTAGTAACTGTGTGTAAGTTAGAGACATGTTTCGACGTCTTTAAGCGTGACAACTGTCGTTATTTTCCAGCACTGTATTTCGGGGGTATTGTAGTCTTCCACGTACTTATCGATATATCGAAGCTCTTTCACGTACCAACCAGGTATATCGAAGCTCTTTCACATACCCACCAAGTACTTCACGTACTTGGCGTATATCGAAAGGTGTTTCACATACTTGGCATATATAGAAAGGTGTTTCACGTACTCGGTAGTATATAGGAAGGTCTCGTGCCATACGGTTGTGCATTAGACAACACCACTACGGATTTGAGCTCCCACATACCTTGCGTATATCGGGAGACACCATTACGATTCCTGTGACCAACTGAGTTAACCATTTAGCCATCTTGGCATCACAATACACCGAGAACAGCACTCGGGGAGATTACTACGCACGTTCAGTCTAGGTAGTCAGGTATTCAGGCAAGGGTATGGTCCCAATCCTCCTTGTCGCGTTTTACTGTTGGACCCTACGGTATATAGCGAGTTGCGAAGCCTTGATAATCCTGTGAGGATCCTAACTTTTCATCCACTCCTATTCACACAGTTTGCTTGTTGCTTTTAGACTTGAGTAGTGTTTGATTTGTGTGGTAATTTAGAGACTCTTAGGAAGTTTAGATATGGAATATTCTTCCGGGGCTACCAACCAGGAAACCCCTTTCCAGGGTATGCCATTTGTTATTCCCCCTTGTGGAACTGTTGGTCCTCCCTTTATGGCTACATTGAGTCTTCCTGGATTGACGATAGGATTACCGGTATGGTTATTCTCCAATCCAGTTACACCAAGTGCACCAATCGTGTCGAACCTAGGTCCTTCACCACATAAGCATCAATCTCATGGTGACCCTTCTCCTTCTTCGTCGAAAGTTGAATCGGCTTCCGTCTCTTCCTCTTCTCCTACTAAAAACTCTGATGTTAGTAAGAAGGCAGGTGAGAAGAAGAAGAAAAGGAAGACAAAGAAGAAGAAAGATAATAAAGAGACCAAGCATCAACCATCTGCCTCTGATGGCACTCATTCTATGAGAACACCTCGTAAGCCCAAGTTCCCTAGCAAACTTTGCAAGGGTGATCACCTTCTCAAGGATTGTCCCAGTCTTTCCTGTGTGTCATAAGTGTGGTCTAAAAACCCCAGACCGTTTGTATCGTCAACCTCTGAACATCATGTTGATGACACTCCCTCGACCAGTGACCTGTTGGTGAAGGGTCGGAAGGGTAAAGTCCTATATCCCTGTTTGATATGAAAGGGTATGCACTGTACTTTCCTTTGTCCAAGCATGGATGAAGCTTCACGGTGGTTGGAAGATATTACTAGTCCTCAATAGGTGCTTCCAACAAGTGATAGTAAGTTGTCCCTCAACCCCCCATTGGTTGACCAAGTGATCAATTCAGTTTCATCTGTATTTGATCCCACTCTCCCTTCTGAGAGTGAATTGATCGAGTCGTTGCCACCTCCACTCGATCCCGCTCTTCTATCAAAGAGCATTCATACTACAACTGTCACCTTGACATAGTCTTCATCTCATCCTAATCAACCCGATGAGAGAGGATTGATAACCATTGATGTTTTTCTAGTTAGTTCCGATCATGGGGGGCAAGAGTCCGTTTCCACGGGACCCCCTCCAAGTACTGAGGTCATTTCCTTTGATTGGAATGGTCTAGCAGAATCTTGTCTCCCCTCAGATGTTCCTTTTCAGATATTTGTAGGTGTTGCCGATAAGGAAATATTTCACACTATAGTTGACGAGGGAGCTTCTGTTAGTATTTTATCCTCAACTGCTTGGAAAGCTATAGGGTCTCCTCAGCTTGCATCGGTTACCGACCAGATTTTGGATTTTAATAGAAGGCCTACGGGACCTTTAGGGATTCTTCCACAGTTACCTATCACTTTGAGAGGTAAAACTGTTTATGTTGATGTCATGGTTGTCCAAGGTCCTTTAGATTTCAATATGCTCCTTGGACGTGATTATGTCTATGCTATGAAGGCCGTTGTGTCCACACTCTTTCGAGTGATGTATTTTCCCTATGATGGAAGGATTGTGACCATTGATCAGCTTTCCTTCGTGACACCCAATCATCGCATGACTGGCATTCAACAAACTTCCCTGAACGTTCCACACGTATTAGTGGTTTCTTCCCCTTAAGCATGAGGGGCATGCCTCCAGCCTCTGGACTTCATGTTGGGGGGGGGCACACTACCAACCTCTGGATCAGTGCCCGTAGTTGGATCATAGTTTTATTCTCTTTCGAGCTCGTTAAAAAATGAAATAGACCCCGCCAAGCATAGTTTACCTTTGGTTTCAAGCTTGGATAAAAATGAAACCATTTCCAACCATAGTTATTGTTTATTTCAAGCTTGTGAAAAAATGAAATAGATCTTCCTCCCATTGATTCGAGCATCCCACTAGGTCTAGGGATTGAACCTTCAGTTCGTATGCCTATGTCACTTGAGCCTCGTTCTTCTCACCCCCCCGGTGAACATATTCATATTAGTAGCCAGGTTTTCACTTGGGTAAGGAAAAGAGTAGTCAGAGGAAACGAAGCTTGGGGGGCATGTTAACCCATGCCGCTAGCAATCATGCTGGGGGGCATTTACCAACCTCTGGGTATCATGTTGGGAAGGAACCCGTCAATGGGCCTTAACCATGAGCATAGTTCCCTTTCTATTTCAAGCTCCTTAAAAAATGAAATAGGTTCCCATGAGCAGAGTTATTTTCCTATGTCAAGCTCGTTAAAAAATGAAACAAATCATTTCCCTTTGAGCCGAGTCTTCTCGTAGACTTAGTACCTAAACCTTTTTTTCATCCGCCTATGCCTTAGGCGAACAAGATGAAGCTTGGGGGGCATGTCTTCAACCTATGAAAGTTAAGTTGAAGTCAACTCAATCACCTCTCCACACCATGTTGGAGCTAAGCCACTTACTTCTAGCAATCACGCTAGGGGTATGTACCAACCTTTGGATACCATGTTGATGAAAAGTCCACCAGTGGGAATATTTTCGAGCATACTTTTCTTTTTTGGTTTTCGAGCTCGTTAAAAAAATGAAACAGTACCTCTAGAAATCATGCTAGAAGTAAGTCATCAGTTTCTTGTGCTGGGGGAAAACTTCCCAACTAGCCATCATGTTGGGAAGAAACCTGCCAATGGGAATTATCGTGAGCATAGTTCATTTTCTGTTACAATCTCGTTAAAAAATGAAGCAGACATCATGAGCATTCTTCCAACCTATCTTCGAGCTGGTTAAAAATAGTAAGATAGTATTTGACCTTACTTTTCACCTTTTTCGTGCTCTGGTTAAAACACGAAAAGTGGTTTGAGCCTAGTTTTTACTTTTTCGTGCTTTGGATCAAATATGAAAAAGATTCCAAGTGCTTTTGATACCATTATCGTGCTCGTTAAAAATTTGAGTAAAAAGGTGTGTGTAACGAGTATAGGTTTATCACTTTATCCGGCCTCGCTAGACTATTTACAGAAAAGGAACTGTGCCGAGTTTACTTTTTCCTTTGTCATACTCAGTTATCAACCATGGCAAAGTTGTTCATGGGGTCTTTTTTAAGCTCTTTTCAGACTCCTAAAATAGTAAAAGATCGCCAAGCGAACTTGATGCGTTCACGCTTGTAAAGGTATTTGAATGATCATCTCCCCAGTGATAATTTACACCTTTTTCGGACCAGGTGGCACTACTTACGAAAAAGGTATACTCCAAGCAATCATGACTGGAAGAGTCCTCTCCTGCGTTGTTTTACCCTTTTTCGGGCGATGAGGCTAACCTTACGAAAAATGACCGTTGGATTCTTCTTTATTTCTTTTCAAAATCTTTAAATATGAAATGACGACCGAGTTTTACCTTCTATGGACTCGTTAAACTTTCACATTGAAGGGCCCGTCATGGGACGAACCCCTCCTATCCCAGGTTCAAAAAATGTTTGGGATTGGACTCATCTATGAGATGAGTTATACCGAGCATCTGGTTACCCTCATCAAGCTCGTAAAAAACACATGAGGCACTCATCATTCATGATGGGGAAAAAGGAAAGCTTTTGTATTACACCTTTTACCTGTGGCAGTACCTAGTCGTTCTTGAACATGGCACTCATTTGCATTTTCATATTGTACTTGGATCATTCATTTGTCCTCGAGTATTACCTACTTCCTAATTCTTGTTAATCCTTTGAGTCATTCAAAGAAAGCTTCCATCATCAATTGCATTAGGATTCGGTATCATGCTCGTTATGTCAATACTGCCAAGTCATGCCATGCCCATGTTCAAGAATACTCTCACCATCCATTATCTGCAGTCAGTACACCTTCCATCGTGTCGGTCTACTTTGAGTCAGTCTTGCATGTTACTGTACCATCCGATCTACTCTCAACATCATTTGTCGTGTTTCGTGTCGATAATGAGGGATTCATCATGGCCCTCCTTCGACGGATTCATCCTTGTCAACTTCAACACCTCATCCAAGGATTGAATCTAGAAACCAATCAAGTACCTTGGACCTGCATGCCTCAATGACAGGTTACCTCGCTTTCAACATGAGTTTACATCATTGACTCTTGATTGAAAGATTTCATCTTGCGTTCGACTTCAACTCATTTATTCACACTTGATGATATGTATTGTGATACCTTGAGGATCATTGACATTAATGGTGATTTCGCTCGCACTTGTTAACAGTATACATCAATGACCGGTAATCAAGTGGTTTCTACCATGTTCGACGTCAAGACATTTGTAATCACATCGATAGATTCGTATCATTGCGGGTTCGGCTTGAAGACCCTAGGGAATCATGTTTTACACAGGTTGTGATGGAGTTTGTTTTGAGTCATATTATAGGGATCCACTTTTGTATTGGCCGTGGTTGTGTTATCATCTCATCATGGATCTAAGCTTGTGTTTAGTAGCCATGATTGTGTTCAGTCGGTCATTACTACCATGGATCTGCACTGTATTGGTCGGCAGCCATGTTATGAGTCATATGAGACTGTGTACTTAGAGTTAGTTGTACTGTAGCAGCATCCTTCGTCCGACAAGCCATTTCCATTCCTTTTGTCAAAGCATTTCACCTGTCCAATTTCAATAGCTTCATGCTTTGGGGGACATTCTGTTTCATCGCAGGTTTCCCTCATGCAACCTGCAAAGTCGCAGGTTGTCCTTGTGCAGCCTGTGACGATGTTAGTTAATGGAGAAAAATAGCTTCTTCGAGCCCATTCTCGAATCCTGCTGACATGGATCCCTATCCCTGACCTTTTGGGAGAGCTAGAATTCGTTTCCTAACCTCTTGGAAGGGTCCCCTATCTCTCTCCTACCATATCTCAACCGACCCTATCCACTTAGTCCTATATAAATGAGGCTCATTCCCATACCAAAGGGAGGAAGTCTATAGTGTCTACATGCTAGTGAAATTACTTTTGAGAGATATCTGCTCATCCATTGAGAGACTCACACTTCCTTGGGACGTTATGGCATTGTCTTGGATGGAGAAGGATTACTTCGTTAAGCTCTGGTTGTAGTCATTCTCTTCTATGTACTTTCCCTATTTTTACAGTAATATAAACGCTTTCCACCAATATTGTTGTGTTGCTGATATATTGCGTAGTTTACCTGCTTAACTGTTTACTGAGATCTGTTACTGTTTATATGCTTTTTACTTGTTTGTATTATTCTGTGTGTCTTGGTAGGTCTTGCAACTGATATCTAATGACCGTGAGACGTGGAGCAACATCCAGGAGAAAGGGATACAAACTCAAGGTAAGGCATCTAATTACCCGATGCTTAACTAGATCTAGGAAAGTGGTTTATGTTGTGTTCTATTTGTTCTA
The DNA here is from genome assembly GCA_027924585.1 of Larix kaempferi. NCBI lineage: Eukaryota > Viridiplantae > Streptophyta > Pinopsida > Pinales > Pinaceae > Larix > Larix kaempferi. Next base: position 18,866,139 of record BSBM01000931.1, on the reverse strand, counting down.
GTATCACATTGAGCTAGGGAGATCCGGCTCGCATCCGCTCGAGTGGATTGTCTGTCAAATAATGCCCCGAGTGATCCGATCAGTCAGCCATTGAAACTCCGTAAGATCAACATTGGGATGGAAGACAAACCAAAGTTTGCAAATGTGGGAGACTATTGGGATGACGAGATGATGGGGAAGATCATAGATTTGTTGCATGAATTTCAAGAATTGTTCCCCATGAAGTTTTATGAGATGAAGGGGATCTTGGGAAACTTAGGGGAAATGAAGATCCCGTTGAAACCAAATGCCAAACCAACTAGGCAATGACCATATCGACTGAATCCGCGCCATAAGGAGAGGGTCAAAGTAGAACTTGACAGCATGTTGGATGCTGGTATTATTGAACCAGTTGAGGAATCATAATGGATCAGTTTGATGGTGGTACAGGACAAGAAGATAGGGGAAGTGCACATTTGTGTCGATTTGCGGAAACTGAATGATGCCTATCTGCACAATCCATTCCCAACTCCGTTCACTGATGAAGTGTTAGAAGGCGTGGGTGGCCAAGAGATGTATTCTTTCATGGATGGGTTCTCTGGTTATCATCAAATTCGGATTATGAAGGAAGATCGCCACAAGATGAATTTTGTGACGGAGTGGGGTTGCTTCCAATACACGGTTATGCCATTTGGATGGAAGAATGCACCTGCAATATTCTCTCGGGTAGTCGTTACTGCTTTTCAGGATTTTCATCCAGAAGTTCCTGTAAGTGTACATGGATGACTGGACAATCTATGGCTTAATCCGTGACCATCTGGCTAATCTATGGTTGATGTTGGAATGCTGTCGACGTCATTAGATATCGCTGAACTTGAAGAAGTGCATCTTATGTGCACCATTTGGTATATTATTGGGTCACATTGTGTGCAAGCAAGGATTGTTAGTCGACCCAGCAAAAATTGCACTCATTTTGAACCTAACACCGCCGACCAATGTCAAGCAATTGCGAGCAACGTTGGGACACACTGGGTATTATCGCAAATTCATCAGAAGATATGCAGCGATCATGGCCCCTATGGAGAAGTTACTAAAGAAAGATGCGGTATTTCAATGGAGCCCTGAATGTCAAGATAGTTTTGAGACACTAAAGGCTAAGATGGCCTCAGCGCCGATCCTAGTATTTATGTTAAATATTGTAACTTCAAAGAATATTATATTTGTACTTTATTATTCCGGAGATGTTTCATCCCTCCGAGGTAATCCTATTATGTATCCGGAGATGTTTATTCCTCCGAGGGTTAGTATTAACTAGGGTTATTAGACCCACCATGTGTGGGTCGGCCCTGTAGTTATATTTTAGGGGTTATTAGACTTCTCCAGGTGAGGTCGGCCCCAACAGGTCTTTTAGTCAGTTGAGAGTCAAGTATAAATAGATGAGGTGAACTCCTCATTAGATCATTCACTCACTTGTGAAAGGGTGCGCACTAGTTGAGGAGATCTGCTAAGGAGTCAAGAGGAGAAGGAGCACATCTTGTATTTTGGTTGATCATCTTATTGAGGAAAGCTTTACTGGGTTTTCTACCCCATGAGGGTTTCCCAGGATATATTGTGTGTTATCTTGTGATTGTGTTTCTATCAGAGATCTTGCTTGTCTATTTGGTTTAAATCTAACATGGTATCAGAGCCAAACTGAATAGGACATCTTTCACAAGGTAAGAATACCTCTTTCTCTCTCTTTGGTGAAGTTAGGGTTTCAGCCCAAAGTTGATATTATTGATTTTTGGTTGCATGGCTGGATAGCCCTTTTCAATACCTTTCTTTTGAGCTATAGATCGAACTTTTTGGTTGGGTAGAACTCCGGGAAATCCAAACCCTAATTCTACCAAAAGTGCGATACGTCAGATTTTGGTTTCAGAAAAAAGTTGTAATTTTTGAATTCTGATTATATGGCTGGGTATCCCTTCTCAAGATCATTCTTTTGAGCTATAGATCGAACTTTTTGGTTGGGTAGAACTCCGGGAAATTCAAACCCTAATTCTACCAAAAGTGCGATAAAATTATGTTCCAGATTCCGGAAAAGTAAAAGGTAACTTTCCAGGTAAGTCTACTCTGTCTCTTGGACTCCCCCAAGAGAAGATGGCTCCAAATACTAAGCTTGAAGACAAGCTAGAAGGCATAGAGAATTTCCGAGCATGGAAATACAGAATTGGTCTAATTCTTGAGGAGAATGATCTTGCTCATTATATCAAGGAGGAAGTTGCAGAACCAGAAGAAGATGAAGCCAAAGAGAAACACAGGAAGGATCTGATTAGGGCAAAGAGAATCATAGCTGATTCCATTAAAGACCACTTGATTCCCCAAGTGTCTTCCAAGAAGACTCCAAAGGAAATGTATGATGCCCTAGGAAGAATGTATGAAGGAAAGAACATCAATAGGAAGATGAATCTAAGGACTCAGTTGAAGAGCACCAAGATGAACAAAGGAGAATCCATTCAAGACTACTTCTCAAGAGTCCATCAAATCAAAGAACAACTAGATGCCATTGGTGATACCCTTGATGAAGATGAACTTGTGATGACAGCTCTAAATGGTCTCACTAGACCTTGGGAGTCATTCATTCAAACTATGTGTGCCAGAAAAGAAAGTATGAAGTTTGATGTAGTTTGGGAAGATTGTGTACAAGAGGAGGCTAGGGTTGCAAATAGAGAAGCCTTGCTCAAAGAAGATGACCAAGCCTTGGCCACTCATACCAAAAGAAGAAGGAGTCAATCCTACTTCAAGAAAGGTGGTCTCAAGGAGTCTCATCCTCCTCACAGATTTCACAAGAAAAGAGGATCTACTCAAAGAAGGGATTACTCTTCTTTCCAATGCTACTCTTGTCACAAATTAGGACACATTGCTAAAGATTGCCCTCTACAGAAGAAAAAGGGTAATCACTTCAAAAGACATCAAGCACATCTTGCAGAGGATGACAGTGAAGAAGAAGAAATAGAGGAAGAAAGGTCTCACAATAAAAGGCCTAGAGATGAAGGGGAAGAAGAAGAAAGGACCTTCTTCAAAAGGAGGTCAAGAAGAAACACAGAAGAAGATGCAGAAGAATATGTTCTATTCTCCGCACTCTCTAGATCCATAACCCCTGGTGAAGGTACATGGCTTATTGACAGTGGTGCTTCAAAGCACATGACTGGACAGAAGAGGACCCTCTCAAATCTTGAAGAAAAGAATTCTCCCCAAAAGGTATCTCTAGGAGATGACTATCAATATCCCATTAAGGGAATTGGTGAAGCAAACTACAAACTCGATTCTGGAACCCCCATGAAGATGAAGGAAGTTCTATATGTTCCAGGATTAAAGACGAATTTGCTTTCAATCTCAGCTTTAGACAAGAAAGGCTATAGAGTTGCATTCATTGATGGACAAGTGTTAATGTGGTCCAAAGGCAAATCCATTAAGGATGCAATTGTTATTGGTGAAGAGGAAGGAGGTTTATATAAACTCAAGGGTCATCCAGAAGCTGCTCTTGTTCATGAAACCTCTAGCCCCAGTGAGCTATGGCATAGAAGACTAGCTCACATTAACTACAAAGCCTTACCTTATGTAAGCAAGGTGGTCATAGGACTACCAGATTTAAAGGTGGATCATAATGGCTCATGCAAAGGATGTAAGAAAGGCAAGAATGTCAAGAACCCATTTCCAAAGAGTGAAACAAAGACCAAAGGGATCTTGGAGTTAATACACTCAGATGTGTGTGGTCCAATGCCCACCACCTCTCTAAGTGGGTTTGAATACTATCTTTCTTTCATTGATGATCATTCAAGGAAAACTTGGATATACTTTCTAAAGGGTAAGAATGAAGTTTTTGGGAAGTTCAAAGAGTTCAAGGCTCTAATAGAAAATCTCTCAGAAAAGAAAATCAAGGTTCTCAGAACAGACAATGGTGGAGAGTATACTTCAAAAGAGTTTGAAGAATTCTGTAAGGAAGCTGGAATCAAAAGAGAACTAACCACTCCCTACAATCCCCAACAAAATGGGGTTGCAGAAAGGAAAAATAGAACCATCATGGAAGCTGTGAAGACTATGATACATGACCAGGATCTTCCCATGTATCTGTGGGCTGAAGCAGCCAGAACAGCAGTATATGTTCAAAACAGATTATCTCATAGTGCTCTTGATTTCAAAACTCCAGAAGAAGTGTTTTCTGGAAAGAAGCCCGAAGTAAGCCATCTTAAAATATTTGGGTGTCCTGTGTACATCCACATTCCAAAGGAAAAGAGAACCAAGTTGGATCCTTCTGGTAAGAAAGGAATATTTGTTGGCTATTGTGAATCATCCAAAGCCTTCAGGATTTACATACCAGGTTTTCATCATATAGAAATAAGTAGAGATGTAACCTTCGATGAGGAAGCAGCTCTTAAGAAATCTAGAAAATGTCAACTTGAAGAAGTTTATGAAGAAGATACATCTCCCAGAGTCTCAGATACTGTTCACATCCCTGAGGAGGACATAACAGAGGATCATGACATGCTGGAACCACAAGAACCCCCTGTTGCAGAATTATCTAGGAAAAGAAGACCAGCATGGGCTAGAGATATTATACAAGGAGCTGAAAGATATGGTGCTCCTGAAGGCTCCACTAGAGAAAGGAAGAAACCAAAGCTAGTGTCCAACTATATGGCCTTGATGTGTGATCTTGTGGATCAACTACCTACTAGCTATGAAGAAGCAGCTCAAAAGAAAGAATGGGTAGAAGCAATGACTGAAGAATATCAGTCAATAATGAAAAATGATGTTTGGGATATAGTCCCCAAACCAAGAGATAAAAGTGTGGTTTCTTCCAAATGGATTTTCAAAATAAAACATGCTGCAGATGGAAGCATTGAAAAATACAAGGCAAGGTTTGTAGCCAGAGGATTCTCTCAAAAGGAGGGAATTGACTATGAAGATACATTTGCACCTGTTGCTAGGTATACTTCGATTAGAACTATCATGGCACTTGCATCTATGATGAAATGGAAATTGCATCAAATGGATGTTAAGACAGCCTTCCTGAATGGTGTAATTGAAGAAGAAGTATACATAGAACAACCTCAAGGTTTTGAGGTCAAAGACGGAAGGACCCATGTATGCAAACTGAAGAAGGCATTATATGGTTTGAAGCAAGCTCCCAGAGCTTGGTATGGAAGAATTGACAGCTTCTTATTAAGCATGGGCTTTACCAAAAGTAAAGCTGACCCCAATCTCTATCTTAAGGTAATGAATGATGAACCTGTTATATTGCTATTATATGTAGATGATTTATTTCTAACAGGAAATGAGAAACAAATCATTGAAAGCAAGAAGAAGCTTTCTTCAGAATTCGAAATGAAAGATCTCGGATTAATGCACTACTTCTTAGGCCTAGAAGTATGGCAAGAGCAAAAAGGGATATTTCTAAATCAAGGTAAGTATACTGTGGAGATCCTCAAAAGGTTTGATATGTTGGAGTGTAAAGCTATGGCCACTCCCATGGACTCCAACCTAAAACTACTAGCTAATGATTCATCAGAACTAGTGGACATAACCCTATATAGACAAATCATTGGATCTTTGATGTACTTGACAAATACTAGGCCTGATATATGCTTTGCTGTAAATACCCTAAGTCAGTTTCAAGTAGAACCTAGAAAGGTTCACCTTATAGCTGCAAAGCATATCATGAGGTACCTAAAAGGTACAGTGGACTATGGTCTTTACTATCTTAGAGAAAATGAACTCAAGTTGCATGGTTTCTCAGATTCTGATTGGGCAGGTAGTGTCTCAGACAGAAAAAGTACTTCAGGTGGATGTTATGGTCTTGGATCTGCCATGATCTCCTGGTTCAGCAAGAAACAATCTAGTGTGGCCCTCAGTACCGCTGAAGCAGAATATATAGCTGCTTGCTCTGCCAGCTGTGAAGCGGTGTGGCTTCGGAAACTCTTATCTGGAATCTTTGACTTAGAGATGGATCCTACTGTGATTATGTGTGATAATCAAAGCTGCATTAAGATGACTGAAAATCCTGTGTTCCATGATAAGTCAAAACACATTGAGATCCGTTACTTCTATATACGAGACATGGTGCAGAGAGGAGCCATCAAGCTCGAGTACATAAGCACTGAAGATCAGGTTGCCGATATCTTGACTAAACCTCTGTCTCGAGTAAAGTTTGAATACTTCCGAGACAAGCTTGGTTTAGTCCAGAAGGACCCTCCTCGAAAGGGGGAGTAGCATAGTATTTCTGTCACTTTTTTTTTGTTAGCTACTTACAATTATTTAGATTTAGAACTCTTACATATCGTTTATACATGATTTGATATGATGTATTAGTGAGAATACATACATGTTTTGATGTACACATGTTTTGATGAGATGTGTACATGTTTTGATTAGTGATGTATACATGTTTTGATGTACACATGTTTTGATGTGATGTGTACATGTTTTGATTACTGATGTATACATGTTTTGATGTACACATGTTTTGATGTGATGTGTACATGTTTTGATTAGTGATGTATACATGTTTTGATGTACACATGTTTTGATGTGATGTGTACTGATGTATACATGTTTTGATGTACACATGTTTTGATGTGATTGTTGACGTATACATGTTTTGATGAACACATGTTTTGATGTGATGAATACATGTTTTGATGTGATATATGATTGTACCTGTATGGATGAAGATACAGTTGAGGGGATTGAATCATCCCTGGACTTTCAGTCCTAAAGAGAACCGTAGACGTAAGGTCTCCGAAAATGAAGTCCTTAGTGGACAGTTGAGGGGATTGAATCATCCCTGGACTTTCAGTCCTAAAGAGAACCGTAGACGTAAGGTCTCCGAAAATGAAGTCCTTAGTGGACAGTTGAGGGGATTGAATCATCCCTGGACTTTCAGTCCTAAAGAGAACCGTAGACGTAAGGTCTCCGAGAATGAAGTCCTTAGTGGACAGTTGAGGGGATTGGATCATCCCTGGACTTTCAGTCCTAAAGAGAGCCGTAGACGAGAGGTCTCCGAGAATGAAGTCCTTGGTGGACTTGAGGGGATTGGATCATCCCTGGACTCTCAGTCCTAAAGAGAGCCGTAGACGTGAGGTCTCCGAGAATAGAAGAGAGGACTGCATCGTCCCTGGACCTTAGTTCAAAATGTACGTGATGGGGATTGCATCATCCCGGAACTGATAGTTCAAAATGTACGTGATGGGGATTGCATCATCCCGGAACTGATAGTTCAAAATGTACGTGATGGGGATTGCATCATCCCGGAACTGGTAGTTCAAAATGTACGTGATGGGGATTGCATCATCCCGGAACTGATAGTTCAAAATGTACGTGATGGGGATTGCATCATCCCGGAACTGATAGTTCAAAATGTACGTGATGGGGATTGCATCATCCCGGAACTGATAGTTCAAAATGTACGTGATGGGGATTGCATCATCCCGGAACTGATAGTTCAAAATGTACGTGATGGGGATTGCATCATCCCGGAACTGATAGTTCAAAATGTACGTGAAGGGGATTGTATCATCCCTGGACTTCGGTCCCTGAATTGATCCGTAGACGAATGGTCTCCGAGAAAGTAATGGTATTAATGATGTGGTTACTTGTATCGGTAGGATACTTGTATTGATGATGTGGTTACTTGTATCAGTAGGATACTTGTATTGATGATGTGGTTACTTGTATCAGTAGGATACTTGTATTGATGATGTGGCTACTTGTATCGGTAGAATACTTGTATTGATGATGTGGTTACTTGTATCAGTAGGATACTTGTATTGATGATGTGATTACTTGTATCGGTAGGATACTTGTATTGATGATATGGTTACTTGTATCGGTAGGATACTTGTATTGATGATGTGGTTATCTGTATCGGTGGGATACTCATATTGTTGTGTAGGATACTTGTATGATCGTATGATGACGATGCTACTGATCGTGTGATGACGATGCTGTTGATCGTGTGATGACGATGCTGCTGATCGTGTGATGACGATGCTGCTGATCGTGTGATGACGATGCCGTTGATTGTGTGATGACGAAACTGTTGATCGTATGACGACGATGCAGCTGATCATGTGAAGACGATGCTAAAGATCGTGATGTTGATATTGATGTACCAGTAACTGGTTGAGTTACTGATGAAGTCGAATTGAAGAAAGCTTCCGATGATTTATAGATGTATCATGTGTAGTGACTCCTTGCTCCTGCAGATGCTGTTATAATATCCTTCTCGTTAAGGGGGAGTGTTAAATATTGTAACTTCAAAGAATATTATATTTGTACTTTATTATTCCGGAGATGTTTCATCCCTCCGAGGTAATCCTATTATGTATCCGGAGATGTTTATTCCTCCGAGGGTTAGTATTAACTAGGGTTATTAGACCCACCATGTGTGGGTCGGCCCTGTAGTTATATTTTAGGGGTTATTAGACTTCTCCAGGTGAGGTCGGCCCCAATAGGTCTTTTAGTCAGTTGAGAGTCAAGTATAAATAGATGAGGTGAACTCCTCATTAGATCATTCACTCACTTGTGAAAGGGTGCGCACTAGTTGAGGAGATCTGCTAAGGAGTCAAGAGGAGAAGGAGCACATCTTGTATTTTGGTTGATCATCTTATTGAGGAAAGCTTTACTGGGTTTTCTACCCCATGAGGGTTTCCCAGGATATATTGTGTGTTATCTTGTGATTGTGTTTCTATCAGAGATCTTGCTTGTCTATTTGGTTTAAATCTAACAATTTACAGACTGGAGCAAGGAATTCCATGTCCATGTTGATGCATCATCGATCGTGCTAGGAGTAGTACTCGCGCAACCTGGGGAAGGAGATCTATATCATCCCATTGCTTTCGCGAGTCAGAAGTTGTCGTCGACAAAGAGGAATTATACCACCACTGAAAGGGAAGGTCTAGCGATGGTCTACGCGTTGCAGAAGTTTCGGCACTACTTATTGGGCGGACATTTTAAGATGTTCACCAACCATTTTGCCTTAAAATACCTAGTCAATAAGCCTATGTTGGGGGTGAATATATGTTGTTGGCTACTTCTTTTTCAGGAGTTTGATTTTGAAGTCATTGTGAAGCCAGGACATCTGAACGCAGGCACCGATCACCTGTCGCGGATCGAGACAGGAGAAGAACCAACCAACATTGAAGATGGATTGCCTGATGCGCAACTGTTTAAGGTTGAATTCACTGACGATTATTTCACAGATATCATCTAGTTTCAGGCGATAGGAACTGCTCCAGAATTATTTACGACCAGTCAGAAGAAGCAATTGGTGGTCAAGGCTATTGATTTCCAGCTGCTTGCAGGTGAGTTGTACAAATTGGGACCAGATGAGATCTTGCGGCGCTGTGTTCTGCCTCATGAGAAAGGACAGATCTTGTCGGAAGCACATGAAGGAGTAGCTGGTGGGCACTATGGTGGTTGTGTGACTGCCAGGAAGGTGCTCCGTGCAGGGCTTTGGTGGCCGACAGTTCATAATGATGCGGCAGATTATGCGCGGAGCTGCGATGTCTGTCAGAGAACTAAGAAGCCCTCTCGGACGGACGAGATGCCATTACAACCTCAAGTTACACTGCAGACATTTGATAAATGGGCAGTGGATTTCGTGGGCCCTATCAACCCACCGAGGAAGCGCACTGGTGCAAGATACATCATCACGACGATAGATTATTTGACACGTTGGGAGGAGGCTGCACCAGTTGTTGATTTCTCCGCGGAAACAGCCGCGTGATTCCCATTTGATAACATTGTCACTCGTTTTGGCTGCCCCAAGATATTGATGAGCGATTAGGGCAGTCATTTCATCAATCGCACCGTCAACGCATTGACAGAGGAATTGAAAATACAACATAAGAAGAGCACGCCATATCATCCGCAAGCAAATGGGACAGTAAAAGCATTCAAAAAGGTCTTAGAACATGCGCTAATGAAGGTATGCAATGTGAATCACGATGACTGGGATCTGAAAATCTCAGCAGTTTTATGGGCGTATCGCACCACATGCAAAAGATTGACGGGACAGAAACCCTTTAAGTTGGTCTATGGGCAAGAATCAATTATGCCTATGGAGTACATTGTTCCGAGTCTACGCATAGTGGCAACGACATGCATGGATGATGACGCGGCATTAGGAGAGTGTCTGTTGTCGCTCGTGCAGCTAGAAGAAGAACGCTTCATCATAGGATTCCATCAGAGAGTGGAGAAGTATCGACAGGAGGCTTGGCATGATTGCCACATAAAAAATAAACAGTTTCAGCAAGGTGATTTGGTGTTGTTGTACGACAGCAAGTTTATGAAACATCCCGACAAGTTACAGATGCATTGGCTTGGTCCATATCCCATCAGCAACATAACTTCAAGTGGCACAGTGCAGTTAGATGTAGCGATGCTCCCAAAGTTAATCAATGGCACCCGGTTGAAGCCCTATAGGTCAGGCTCGACATAGCGTGATGCCTGAGTTGCATCGGAAGTAAAAAAAAAAAATGATGAGGAGAGCGCAGGTGGTAGGATGGCGCACTAGTTGGAAGAGAATGCGCAAGCAGCAAAGGTTTCATCGCAGTTTGGGAGCCGGTCCGCGACAATGGCAGGGTTGCGACCGAGTCAAATCAGCAATAAATACCGAAAGTTCAAAACAATTAATTAACGACGCTTGTTCGAATGATGAGCATTAATGGTCGATCCGGTCGATCAGATGACAGGATCGACAGTGGATTTGGGTCATTAAGACAAGATTTTGTTTGAGTTAATGCAGTATTTAGTCATGATTACGAGGGATTTGGTTGGGCGCTATAAGAATGGGCCGAGACTGGTCGGAAGGCACCTGTTGGTGCCGAGTGAGTGCAATTTCCAATTGTTGAATTGCGCAAGGTTTGGTTGTGTTGCAAAGTGAAGTTGCAGTGTGTTGGGCAAGTTCTGGGTTGACCAAGGTTGAGCCATCTGTTGGCATTGTGGGAATTTGAGTGCGGCATGCCGAGTGAGCCGGATACGGTGGATATTTTCGGTGAAGCTGAGTCACCCCTCATTCTTGCTCCGATTGAGGAAGAGGTTAATCTCGTGGAAGAAGTTGCTACCATGCCGGTGGGATTGTCCTCTGTTGTCTGCCAAAAGAGGGGAGGGACGCAGTTGATCTCCTAGTGGCCAGAGAAGCGGCAGACCCGGTCTACTGCCAAAGTGCCAAAAGGCGTCCCCGCAGAGAGCCCATCAAGCTCGGGGGTTGTGGAATCCGCAGTCCATGCAGGCATTTTTTCCGTGTATATCCCAGTCTACCGACCTCCATGTCGAGCTGGTGTGCAGCCAAGTAAGATCACTAAGAACCAGTGGTATCAAATAAGGATGCCGTCAATTCCACCATGTATGAGTTGTACCACAGACATCGTACCTGCATTGATGTAGCTACGGTATGGTGATCATGACTTGCTGGCGCTGGAAGATGTTATGACGGAGCCCTTTAAGCCACGAGCACCAGGGAAGACCGGTCCGGCACCATGCATTCCACATGATTGGGCACGCGGTTTAGAGAAGGATGGGTTGTTGGGTTTGATTTACATGCCACATTTTGGGCGGTTGACAGAAGCCAATGCCTGCGTCAGACAGTTGCTGGCGTGTTTTCATGGCAGTGTGTTATGGTTGGATAGGAAGGTCACCGTGACGGTGGACCTGATTTCTGAAATCATCGACTTGCCAAAAGATGGGGTCAACCCGTCGCAATACTTTTAGGGGAAGAACAACGACAAAAAGCTTGCAGCAAGGTTGCGGAAGCAGTATAAGATGCAGAAAGATGGACGAGCTTACCGCTTGGACACTATCAACGAGCCCGTAGTCAAGATTGGGGCGTGAATCTTAGCTACCAAAATTATGCGGAACAGTCGACCCAATCAAGGAAACTCAAGGGTTGTTGCCTTTGCGGAGCTCTGTGCGATAGGCATACAGATAAAATGGTCCCTGTTTCTACTTAACCAGTTGACGGAGGATGCATTAGTAGCCCAAGCGGGACAACGGTCATTCACATATAGCTAGCGACTGATATTAGTCGCGTTGGTTTCCTGGATGGAACCTGATGATTACCAAAGAATGGAGGTGGACTCGGTGCAAGAACGTAAGGGAGAGCGCTACCAAAACTTGTGGTGGATATAGGAGCTAGAGCGCCTCAAGGATTGTGCCACGCAGTTCTAGTTTTATTGGGAAGTGCTGCAGGCGGCTGCTAAGCGGATTCCACGTTTGACTCAGGCCACTGTTGAGAAGTACAAGGGGATCGCTTAGTTCGTGATTGGCCCACACAATATTTATGTGCAAGTGTGTCGCGATACATATAGGTAGTGGTTGCAGACCCACTATAAGTTAACAGATGAAGACATGGATTTGATCATTGACGACTGGTCGATCGAATGGAGCGAACCAGTTCTTCGGGAGGAGGAGTCTACAGGGATACCATCTGATGTTCTAGTCATGGACGAACCGCATCATGTATCGGATGAGGAATCATCGCAGACTGCTACGGATGATGAACGTCAACTTGAAGAAGGCAGAACGAAGGCACACCATGAATATGCCACCATTAGTGGGATTCCCTTGTCATCAAAGGCGCAGCTTGGCCAACTCATCCTTGCTATCAACAATGCAACCAATGTGGCGGCGAGAGCAATGACAACAAGAGCGGATGAAGGTTTCCATGCGGTCACTGCCCGTCTGGATTCCTTGTGCAACATTGTGGTGAAGAAGGCACCAGAGGGATCAATTGTGCAGACAGTTGGCGCAATCATCACTAATCCGCGGGTCCGGAATGTCCAAATTCCCCCGATTGCGATTGTGACTGACAATGAGGCTCTAAAGGATTTGCTGCAACAATTGGACACGTTAGTTGTTAACATCAACGCGCTGTCGTCACAGACGTTGGTGCAGCTACAGGCAGTTGCCAGTTAGGAATTTGCGGATAGAGAGACGAATGTCCGGAGCCAGCTATTGGGCTTGCAGGAGGGTGAAGCGACGTTGCAAAAGGAGGTGGAGGAACACAAAGGGAAGGCCGCAATAGCTTGGGAAGTGACCGACGAACTCAAGGACACAATGGAGCAGCTTCGGGTCTAGAAAGCCGGTGAAATCACTGCGTTGAAAAAAGAACAGGATTGGTTGATGGTGGAAAAAACCACTCTGTGGAATAGTAAGGTGCATCTAGAGGAATCCTTTGTTGAAGCATGTCAATACGTATTGGAGTCGACAGCAGAATTGGCGTTGTTCGACCAAGCGAAGTTGGGGACTGTCATTGCTATTTTGCAGGAAGAAAATGCTACCTTGGCTCACGCCCTCCAGCCGACCACACCAAAGGAAGTTGTCACAGCAAGGAAGAGCACCATCGAAGAGTTGGCGATTCAACTAGACGAGCTGGAACGAGGAGCGACAAAGATCACTGCTAAGACTGCATTTTTTGGGGCAGTATTGTTCAGGATGAATAGCTAGAGTAGTTGACCAGGCAACGACGCGAGGCCGAAGAATAGCTGGCAATGTTGAAGACATCCATGTGCGCACTCCCACCGACAGCACAGGTATCTAAAGCGGCATATCTCAAGGAGTTGCAGTAGCGCATCGCCAAAGCAGAGGAACGTCAGAAGAAGCGCGCTGCCCAGTTGGATGAATTTTAGGACCTCGGAGCGCAGTTCAATGTTGTGGCTAACTCTTCTCTGCATGCGGTATAGGAAGGTTGATGCGCGCCTGGTGGACCACCCGTTATCCCAGGAGTTAATTGAGAGTCAGGAGATCACAGCAGCAGTCACGCAGCAGGTCAGAGACATCCGCCAGCAGTACGACAACTTCAGAGTCAAGACAACTGAGTACACTATGTCCTGCTGACGTTGCTCGAGGGCAATCCACAAGATTGTGTTGGGGTACTGTTGGTAGGCAGTTGGATAGGTCACCATCGCAGCACCGCAAGTGTTGCGATACCGCGAAAGACGAAAAGTCAAGTGTGAAAAAAGATATATTTTATATAATTTTTGGTCAGTTGAACCACAGTATGCGGGTTTTTGGGTCATTTGGACCATGATAGATAGATGTTGGGTCATTTAGTTTGAAGTGTCGGTTAGAAAGTAGTTAGAAAGTGGACAAGAATTGTAAAGGCGCAAGCCTATAAATAGAGATAGGTTTGTAAGTATTAAGACATCATCTTATCTTGAGGAGTGATTGCGATCTCTAGGTTTTGAGAACATTGTCATCTGAAATATCTTGATCCAATGCTGAATTTTGTTGTATCTGGGTTTTGCGAAATTAATATGATGCAAATCTGTTGAGAAAAATCTCTGTGTTGACTGGTTCATCTATGGTAATGTATTTTCGTGACATGAGTATGTGAATGATGTGATGTCTATTTGCTACGATTCATGCGTTACTATTACAAGTATGATTTGTCTCTACTTAATGACGTCGCTAGTATGATCAATGCCTAAGTTAAATGTTTAGATCTAATTCTGAATTGTTGCAATAAGTTGGATGTTTGATGCACAATATCCTCCTACATTCGATGGAAACATGGTTCCGTCAACTCTCCCTTGAACATCTCAGGTGAGACCTCATCTGATCCGCAGGTGTTGCTGGATAGGGTAAAACCTGTCTGGGCCAGTGCTCATGGAGATCGCGGTGGGTTGGTGTCGACAGTGATGGGAACCCTTGTCGACCGAGTTTGAGTCAACACCTCCCAACATTGACAAATCAATCCCTTGGGATTTTTTCGATGAATTCATTCAAGGATATCCGCCCTTGGGAGGATTGGGGGGAGTAATATATATAGAAGAGGATTACAAGTTAAAAATTAGATTTGGAACAGGTCACTACTCCAACAGTAAGGTAGAACTTGTTGCTTTATGGTTAATACTCAAAGCAACAATTTCCAAGAATATAACCAATTTGAAACTCTTTGGGGACTCTAAAATGGTCATCGGATAGGGAAATAATAAAATTCAAATAAAATCCCCTCATCTTCAACATCTTCTTATGGTAATCAAAAGGTAGATGGGATCTTTCACGTTCATCTCATTCTCTCGTGTGTATAGAGAATTAAACACTGAAGCGGGCTGACTCTCCAAAGGTGCACTGATATTGGAACCCGGTTCAACAAAGAATGAACAAGAAAGTTTAGGCAACAATGTTTAATCAAGAGGGAAGCAAAGTGTATCCATGTAGCAGAGTTCGCTCTTGACATAAGTAGAGCATAACTTTTTCAGATCGTCCATGAAGCAGTTTTAGTATCAACAGAGATCTTTGAGGGAAGCTTAAATAAAGTTGGTTTTTCATGAGTATGGATGTATATTTGTGATAAGACATGTAATGTACAGATTTGTAAGCTATTTATGTAAGTCCTTGATGGATTGCACACGTTTATTCTAATAGAATGAATGAATTTTTTCTTCGGAAAAAAATTTAAAGGTGAAGTATATCTTTATAAGTTTATAGAGGTGAAGTGTAAAGTAATTTAAGGAAAAAATTAAAATGCTTTTCTCATTAAAAAACGGGGGGGATTAGAATGGAAGAGATGTATTCTAGTAATGAGAAACAAAAATCAATGTTTCATCAAAATTACCTCTTGCGATGCTAAAAGTTAATGGCACATTATATGACAGTCCTATTACCATTGCTATTTTTCCAACTTAGTAAATAAAATTGTATTCATGTTGATGTTTCCAATCAATTAAAAGTTCTAGAATCAAGTATAGAGAAGAACAAGTGGAATGAAGATCAAATAAATGATTTACACTTACATGTTAGTAATTATAATTTTGCATCTCAATTCATTATTGCAACTATAGACGACAATATTATTGACATAATGATGGGTTCTAATTGGCTGGAAATATTGGGTACATTTACATTCAATGCGAAAAAATAAATTCATGACCTTCTTCCATGAGAAGAAGAAAATAACAATACATGACTCATCTATGGAATCATGCATAAGAGTCCCCTCATCACAAAATACAGATGAAGAATCACCATATGAAAGCTATGAATATTTAGAAGAGGAAGTAAAGCGTTTGAACAAACTTCTTATGGACAAAGATAAGGAATTTGTGCAAAATCCAAAAGAAATTAGAATGCCAAGAGTCAGATTTCTTCCAACTTCAACAACTAAAGAGATACAAGAAAAAAATAGAGACATTAAAAATGCTCACAAAGTAGAGATTGCAAATATCAATAAAATGATATTGCACAATAACGATGAGATATTTCGATTGATAAATCATAATAAAATTCTAGTCACAAAAATCAATAAATTAAAGAATGAGAAGCAAGAAGACTAGAAGATTGGAAGTCGAAACAAGCTAATGAAGATATCGAGAAGAAATTATTAGAAAGGGAGGAAGAGATTTGCAACATTAAATATCATAATCAAGATTTGATGGAACAAGTTAAGAAGTTAAATGATTACGAGAAGTCGCAAGAATAAATGTTCAAGAAGCTTAAGAATGAAAAGAGGTTGTTGGAAAACAAGTTAGAGCAAATCCAGAAGGAGGCATCAAATTCCTCAGGAGTAAAAATCCAAGTTGTGGAAAAAAGAACAAATACAGATCTAATCCACATCACAGCTCAAGAAGATGCAAATCTAATTGAAGAACAAACATATATGGATGTTGGAGAACAAACTATGGGAGTTACAAGTGTACGCACTAATAGAAGTTCATCAGTCAACCAAGCAACATCAACAAGTGAACAAAATCATATGCTAGAATTGAACCAAGAAAACACTACAAAAATGATAAGGGAAAATATTGTTATAAGAACTCCTTATCGGCATCCAAATCATAAAATCAGATATCTTAAACAATAATAGTATCAATATCCCTTAGGTCAAGGACAACTAAATTATCATCCGAAAAAAAAATGATACTAGCGCAATTAAGCCTCATGATAATAGTTCATCATGTAAGTGAAAAGTTCCACAACGAATTGAATTAGGATGGTCCTATCCTTTTACGATTCTAAAATTTTGCTTAGCACTCAAAGGTTCATATCGTCTCATTTCATCAACTACGATAGAAAAAAGAATGATGCGATGACATTACAAGAAAAAATAAAGACGTAAGCCTTTTCATCAATATGCTTTGAGTACAAATCATTTCTAAATAGGAAGGAAATGTTATAAACACAAATAAAATTAAATATATAAGATAATATCAATAATAAATAATAAATTAATGAAAAGATGTTTTTAATGAAAGGGCAATCCATCTAGATATATATAACGGGCCCTCAAGTTGTAATTATTCATCGCATTCATATTATTTCAATATATTTTCTTATCCATTATGGATTATAGTTACATGCAATATCCGTTTGGATAGCTCACGTGTATGAACCAATTGGTTCACAATAGTCATACAAGTTCTCTCTCTTGAAAATGACCAAAAAAAAAAATTGAGAAAGCTAACATAAACTTCTCTTGGCATATCAAAATTTGGTCAATCCTATAGTAGTATAGAGAAGACATACTAGGATACTACAGGTCAAAATTTTAGACTTAGGAGGGCCAAAATTTCATAAGTAATTTAGGAGAAAGGTCAACTAGAAAGACAACCTACAAAGTAGGGTTTTTAATGTATGTTAACTTGAAACTTACATAACTTTTTATTTGAATATCTGTTTTGGGAGATTCCAAATGTGTGATAAAGAGAAAAAAGAAGAAAAATATAGGTAAATATTATTTTTGGCTCATGTCGCAAGAGATTCTACAAAAAATAATACACCAATTAAACCTCCAGAAAGCTCAACCATGACTCATGTAGAAAATGAAGAAATGTTAACCAACTATCCAATTTGGAGGGAAAAGTTAAATAATTGAGAGATAGTTTCGTGACACGTGTTCAAGTGTTAGACAAAAGAAAAATCTACTCTAGAATAGAATATTCAAACAATGGCACAAAATCTCATAAATGCCACAGAGGAGAGACTCCTTAAAGGTGATAATAAAGGAACCCATGAAAATAAAAATAGTATTAATGTGGAACAACCTTCCATTAATACACATATTCCATGAGGATTTAACTGTAATCAGGGATGGGTTCCTATGGTCATTCTTTGAGTCCCTAAGGTTGAAATAAGAAAGTTTGATGGAACATATGTGTTAACATGGGTGAACCAAATAGAGCAATACTTTGAATTCTGTAACATTATGGATGATAAGAAAAAGATTTACTTAGCCTTATATTGGATTTTGAGATAAAACCCTATCAATGGTATCAATGGGTAGTTAAAAGGAATCTTACTTCTTATAATTATACTTGATGTATATTTAGAGGAGACCTAGAAGCTGAATATGGTAATGTTTGTGAACAAGATTACTTTTGCTAGTTGACAAGAATTAAGAACTTAGTTGAAGTTGAAGATTATAATTCAGAATTTCAAGTATTGCCCACAAGGGTGGACAACATAAGCGACCAACATTTGTTAGAAGTCTACATAGGTGGATTATAATAAGACATTAAACATGAGCTTTGCTTAAAACATATTGAAAATGTTATGAAATTAATTAAATATGCTCATTGTATCCAAGCAAAAAATAGGGATACATATAACTCTACCACTAGAATATATGCAAGAAGCAAAGATATAATTTTTCCTCAAAGGGAAACCCTATCTCAACCTACTCAAATATCACATAAGGAAATAGATAAAAGAAGAGAAAAAGGACTATGTTTTGGTTGTAATAGCAAATGGTTAAAGGGAATAAACGTCAAGAAACAAATTTGTTCACTTTGTAGAATAATGATGAGGAGAAAATAAAGGCATCCACACAAATGGGTGAGGAAGAAATTCTAAATGAATAGGAGCATGGAAATATGTAGAAATTGTGCACAACATAGATCTAGTCGTGTAAAATATAAGTTGATGCATTGGTAGTTGTAATGTCCCCATTTTGACCCTATGGCTTTAAAATCGTAAATGATGTAAATATCGTTATTAAATCATGGTGAGGAGCTCAAGGTCAAGGCCCCGCCATCAATTTATCATTTTATGTATCAGTAATTAAAAATCAATGCATATGGTTCTTGTGCTAGCCATGCACAATAGAAATTAAGATATCATGTAAATATGCATTTTAATAAAATACCCACAACTAGCTATGCAATGCAACAAGAGATGGGGGCATGATTTTACAAGGAATTGGGAGGGAAAACATTCAAACCCTTGATCCAATCAAGTCAAGCCAAGTGTCAATGAGAGAAACCATAAAACCCTCGACTACCCATGTTGACTTTTGTACCCAATCATTCATTTCTCCCAAGAGTTGGTTGAAATAGTTAATGCCTTGGGGAATGGGAGGTATGGCTGTCCAAATTCAGGTATGGGCAAGCCACCCTGCATGGAAAATCGTGTTTGGCTTCCTTGGCAAGAAAAGAGCCACAAAATTGCTTCCCAAGCCATTATTCACCCATCAGTTTTGCTCTCTCACGAGTTTGGAGCTTCTTGGGCGTTTTGCTCCATGGTTTTTCTGTGTTTTCCTTCATCTTTCTAGTTGGGAAGGGTGTTTTTGTTTTGGTTACTAGTGGGGGAGAATATATTGATTTGGGGTTTCATTGAGGCTATTTTGGCCATTGGAATACTCATAACCTATGGGAGAAATCAATTTTGCTCCCTGTGGTCGAATTTCTCTTTCCACAGTTCGTTTTTGGTGTGCCCACGATTTGGGGGAAACCCATGGCGATCTTGTTGTAAATCTCATTGTTAAAATGTGTATCCATGCCCAATGATGGAGTTTTGTTGTGTGTAAGTAGTGTATGTTGGGGTATGGGTTATGGGTATCCATTGCTTTGGCTTGAGCTTGAGTGCAAGCATCCAAAACTGAAGAGGGTTTAGATTTAGCCTGATAAACCTAGCTGTGGACTAGCTTGGCTTAGATGAAATGATTATTTGGCTGTGTATGAGCTTGAATGTCCCCTTTTCCTTGTAGAAATCATGCCCATCTCGGGGGTGGTCTCTGAGTGCTTAAATAATACAGGCTGGGAAGAGACCTATGGTTGGGTGGAACGTTGCAACGACATAGCTAGTTGCTTGGGACCATCTCACAATAAAGGTAAGTGCTTTTCTATCTATGTGTTTTGCCTCTGCAATGTTCTAAATTGATGACATTTTTTGATATGCTGAATGCATATGAAATATGTGTGGATGGGGTTTACTCCCGCTGTGCATGTTTGCTTGATTTGCATCTACACACATTTGTTTTATTGTTGTGAATCTAATGAATGGGTTGATTTTATGTAAAAGCCCCATAATTTGGTATCATGATCCCTTCCTTGAGTTGGATCGATGGGAGGGGACATGACAGTAGTTGTGTCAAAACCTCAAACACTCAATATTGTATGATACATTAAGAAGCAAAGGGTCATAATGTTGATCGATTCATGTAGTACACAACTTCATTGATAAAAAATATTAGTAGAGGGCCTTAATTTTTTTGTTTATCCAATGACAAATTTTCAAGTATTGGTCGCTAATGGGGGAAGTATTGAATGTAGAGGGAAATTCCATAACATTAAACTTAATATAGGAGACTATAATCTATCAAGCCCCATCTATGCTCTTCCCATTGGAGGAGTAGATGTTGTTCTATGCATTGAGTGGTTTAGAACCTTGGGTGCAATTTCTACAAACTATAATGAAGTATTCATGAAATTTGAATCAGAAGGAACTCAATATAAACTCAAAGGGTTTAAATCTCCACCCTATCAGATCATCGTCTCTCATATAATGGAAAATATTTTAAAAAAGGGTTGTGTTGGAGTTATTGCTAGAATGTACTCTATGGAAGTCAAGCATGAATATGGAAATATTCCAGATGACCTAAAATGTATCTTGTAAAATCACCATAGATTCTTCCAAAATATTCGTAAAAAATACCTCTACCTAGATATCATGAACATAGAATTGAACTCATTCGCAGAAGTACTCCTAAAAAAGGTATTATAGATATATGCATCAACAAAAAGGGAAAATTGAGAAAATTGTACAAAACATGAAGGATGGAAGTATTATTCAACCAAGCAGAGTTCCTTTCAACACTAGTAGTGATGGTGAGAATAAAAGATAATGCTTGGAGAATGTGCCCTAATTACAAATATCTAAACAAAATCCCATCAAGGATAAATTCTGCATTCCAAATATTGATGAGCTATTAGATGAAATTCATGGAGTGGTTTATTTTACAAAGTTATATCTTTAATTAGGATATCATTAAATCATATTAATAGAATATTTCATTCCCAAAACAATTTTAGAACACATGAAGGGCAGTACGAGTTCTTGGTCATGCCTTTTGGATTAACTAATGGTCCTCCTTTTCAAAGCCTTATGAACAAAAAATTTCAACCTAATCCTCTAAAGTTTGTGTTGGTTTTCTTTGATGATACACTTATTTATAGCAAATCGTGGAAAAACACATTAAAGATGTAGATCAAGTCCTACACATTCTTGAGAAAAATCATTGTATATAAAAAGGTCCAAATGTGCTTTTGGGAAAAATAGAGTATTTGGGTCATATTTGTAGAGAATTGTGTGCATTGCAAGCCCACTCAAATCTCTCTTGAAGAAAATTTCATTTGTATGGAATGAAGAGGTTACTTTGGAATTATCACTATTAAACGATGCTATGTATTCTAAACTAGTATTGGCAACACCTGATTTTAGTAAAACATTCATAGTTGATTGTGAATCATTGGGATAAGGAATTGAAATAGTATTGATGTAATAAGGGAGACCATTGTGTTTTGAAATTATACAATTCAAATGAAAATACATGGTGGAATCTACATATGAAAAATAAATGGAAACAATTTTTTATGTTGTAGAAAAATGACAACAATATCTCATTGGGAGACACTTTAAATCCACGATAGACCATGACACCCTAAAGTACTTTTTGGAACAAAGAGTGTCATCAAAAGAGAAAAATAGGTAGTGAAAATGGAAGGGTTTTATTTTGAAATAATCTATAAAAAGGGAAGGAAAATGTAGTAGCAGATGCTCTTTCCATAATAGAACAATCCTCCAATTTATATTCCATAAGTTCTTCCATTTCGATGTGGTTGGAGGAAGCATGCCATGAATGGAAATAAGATAATAGTACTAAACATAAAATACAGTGTCTCAAAGAAGGGAAGAGCTCTATGGAACATTGGGAATGGAAGAGTGTTACTCTTTGGTACAAGGTTAGAATAGTTTTGTGCCCTCAATCAAAGTTTGAAATAAAAAATATTAAGGAAGTGTCATAACTCTATAATGGCATGCCAATTTGGTTTTTTTAACATGTCAAAATATTAAAAAAAAATGGGAAGGAATGAATAAATATATTCAAACATTTGTAAGAGAATTCCAGGTGTACCGAAGAAATAAAGTAGAGACAATCAAGCCTCCATGATTACTTCAACCTTTACACATACCTAATAAAATATGGGAAGATATATCGATGGACTTCATTATATGTTTACCAAAATCATGAGGTAAGTATGCCATTTTTGTGATTGTGAATAAACTCACAAAATATGCACATTTTGTGGAATTTAGAGTACATATACTACAAGTCAAGTGGAAAAAGTGTTCATGAAGGAAATTCATAGAATTCATGGAATCCCTAAAGTAATCATCGGTGACAAAGATACAAAATTCATAGTAATTATTTGGAAAGAGTTATGGATGATAATGGGAACAACAATGGCTATGAGTTCAATATATCATCCACAAACATATATCCAAATAAAAATAGTTAGCACATGTTTAGAGGGTTATGTTCATTGTTATTCTTCATACAAGTAATCTCAATGGGTCAAGTGGATTCCTTTAGCAAAATGGTGGTATAATACCACTATAACACATCTACTAAGATGTCTCCATTTGAATATCTTTATGGTTATACATCTCCTAGTATTGTATCATTTTTGCAAGACCATTCCAAATTAAAAACAGTAGATGCACATATGGAAAAGAATAAAGAAATTTTGCATATCCTTAAAATCCTTCAAATGACCAATAACAGGTTGAAGCAATAAGAAGATCAAGATTCAAGTGAAAGAAAATTTGAGGAGGGTGAAAGGGTATATTTGAGACTACAACCTTATAAGTAATCTACTCTCAAACAAAAGAAGAATACAAAATTGGCTCCAAAATTTTATGGACCTTACAATATTCTTTGCAATATTAGAGAAGTGGCCTATGAGTTACATTTTCTTTATTCTTGCATTCATAAGGTTTTTCAAGTATCTTGCTTGAAAAAGGTTCTAGGACAAACTATGCATGGAATTTCCAGAATCATATGAAGAAGGGAAAGTTATTCTTGAAATAGAAAAATGTATTTATCGATGTTCTTTATCTCTTTGAAATAGAACCATCAATGGATTACCCAATCAAGTGGAAAAATATGCCTCCAAAAGAAGCTACGTGGTAAAATTACCAATTCAAGAAGAAACACCGTCAATTACAAGCTTTAAGGGAAAATAATTTTTAAAGAGGAGTGATATGTTAAGGATCTAACCATCATTCATTACTAGTATGTAAGTTATAGTTAGGCCGGCTTAGTAGTAGGTTACATCATGATCACTTCATATGCTATTTATAATAACAAGATTCATTTGTATAATAATCGCATCCTGTCTTGTGCATATGATACACTGTAAAAGTAGGTTTCCCCCTTGAAGATGATTCTTATTCATATCTTTATTTCATTCTCAAGGTGTTGGGTTACTCTCTCTTCTAATTTTATGCTACATTGGGAATTCGGTGCAAAAAAAATACAATGTAGCTATGAAAATGCTTTGCTTATTATCTATAACATTATGTATTTCAAAGTATTTATTTATTTGGTTCACCCATATAAACACATATGTTTCATTAAATTTTCTTAATCCAACCTTGAGAACGAAATAGTTCCTTGGTCCTAAGTTGAATGCATGATGATGTGGATTATGGAGTGATGATTGATCAAGCATCCTCCAATTGTTTTTCAATTTTCTCAATATGTGATTGGGAAGGGTATTTGTTGTTCTCCTTATCCTCTTCTCGAGGAGATGAATTAGGAGTAAAAAGGTTACTTATATCTTTCAGAACTTGCCCCCTCATGTTTTCAAGGTTATTTATTAGGTCAACTTGGATATCCCCTTTGAATGTTTGGAATTCAACTTGCAATCCCCTTTGAATATTTGGAATTTATCCATATTTACCATATTCATGATGTCCACCTTTCTTAGCATTGTATTTTCAATGTTTGCTATTCTTTCGGTAAGCTTGGACACCTCAAATTTCACATCATCTTGCTCATCTTGTGTCATGGATGAGATTTCAAGAGGTTTAGCGGTGGTAGAAATTTGTCCTCTACCTCTTTCTATTTGAGTCTAGTGATATTTACTAGAGTTTATTCTCTATTTTATTTTATTTTTATCTATTACACCTTTTGAGTCACCCTAAGCAATTCTTTCAATCAAAAGTTCTACAAGTTCCAAGATAACATACTTTTCAAAACCTTGGTTTGTAGGTTGTCTTGCTAGGTGAAATTTCACCTAAATTATCTCTAAAATTTTAGTTATTTTACTGAAATATATGCCTATGGTAACATGGTATGTCTTCTTTATAATGCCATAGGTTTGATCAAATTATGTTGTGCCAATGTCAAGTTATAGTAACTTCCTCAAATTTTGTTGTTTTTGTTTATTTCAGGAGAGAGAAATTGTATAGCCTTCCATGTGTCCGATTTTCTAGTTATGATTCTGAAATTTTTACCATAAACACTATGATTTGTATTTTTCTAATGCAATAGGTGGCACTCAACTTGGACCTTTCAATTTTCATATATAATTTTTTACTAATAAAATCTTTTTGAGACTAGCTTTGGGTCTAGTAAAAACCCCCAACTTCTACGGACAATAAACCCAAAATTATAGCCAAATAGGACCTAAATATTTTGCCATTACCTCTCTAGGTCTCTCGAGTCTCCTCCAAATTTATCTATCTGAAATGTTCCTGGATAAAATTTATAGCGAAAATAGCTATAATATCAATTGTTATGCACCAAATTCCTAAAATAGCATAAAAGTAGAACAAGAGAGTAACCCAAATCCTTGAGAATGAAATAAAGATATGAATAAAAAGCCTCTTTGAGGTGGAAACCTCCTTTTACAATGTATCTAATGCACAAGACAAGATAATATCATTATACATATGAATCTCCTTTATTATAAATAGGGGATGAAGTAATCATAATGTAACCTACTATTAAGTTGACCTAACCATAGCTAATATACTAATAATGAATGATGGTTAGGGCCTTAATAGTCAACTTGTGATATGGTGACCAAGAAAATTTGATTGTGCACCCTCCCTTTCTGAACGTGTTCTAGTTTCTTTGATGCTTAAGATTATGATCCATGGGTCATTGGAACTATGTGAGATCTAATGATTGTGTTAACAATTGATTATATTGAGTGCTCCATGAAGGTTGGTGTGCACTAGTTGACTGAGTTTTGATGAAGGAATTGCTTGACTATGTGTCAACTTGATATGGCCATCGAATGAGAGCTAAATGAAAAATTGTTTGAACATGTTCTGAAGCAATTTAACCTCTTAAATCTCCATATTGTTGTGTTGATGGGGGGTTGTTGGAACAACATGCTTTACTAGTTGAACACAACTCTAGATCATCTAGAGACAATTAGTTAGCATTCGATAGTTGATAAGAAGATTCAATCGAGTGGTCAACTGAATGGTTGACTAATGGATCAATTAGGGATTTGACTAGTTAATTAACTAAGCATTCAACTGTTTGGGTCGTTAGAATAGAACAATCGACCATGGCATAGAACAAGGTGAAAATATATTTATTTGGGTAACTTGATCAACTATCCAAATGACAGTAAAATCATAAAGTTTTGAAAACTTATTCAACCATGGGTTCCCTTAATGATTTTGAGTAGCTAATGTTTTCTATAAATTGCAAGAAATTTATGAGAAAAAGGTTATTACCTTGTACGAACTTGATGATCGACTTCAACAAGAATTTATTGCCTTGCATACTATTATCTTCATATTACAAATAGAGAATGGAATATTGAAGGATCATCTAGAGATGACCCCTACCCAACTAGAGAATGAGGCTACCTTCTTTCAAACTGTGATTTTGCAAAGGTATGATGAAAAATCCAAGAAGATTGATGTATTGGAAAGTACAATGAAGCATGCCTTTTTGGATCCCTATGGATGAATTTGATAAAATATATTCACTTGATGAATTGAAGGAGGAATTTAAAGACCTCACCATACATAAATTAATGGTTTGAAGGAGAATATTAGTAGTTTGGAGGTATCCAGTACCTAGGTAGAGAATGAGGATGCCCATTTGCAATCCTTTGTTGACTAACGTCTAATGTCAAATTGCTCCCCTTCAAGTAGATAATGTCTAATTATTTGATGATTACTAAGAATTTAAACAAGATTAATATGTTTTATTATTGCAGATGACTGAGAATGATGAGATTATTTAAGATTTACATGATTGCAAATAAGATCTTGAGAATGAAGTCAGTTGACTAAAGATTGTTGTGAATAAGTTTGTTGTTAAGAATCTTGATAGTGTATCTCAAACTACCTCCCTTGTTGTTTCTTATGATGTTGCTCACTCCTTCCTAACTACTATCGCTGAGATTTCTCCAAAATTTGAGAAACATTCTATTAGTATTGGATCCTGACTATTAACAAAGATAAGATATACCAGAAGTGGAGTTAGGAAGAAGGGAGATGGAATTTTTGTTCTAAGTATTCCCAAGTGGAGACCACCTAGAGAAGGTCTTGGTATGATTGCATCGAAGAGGCACATTCTACATCCCAGTAGGGGGGATGTGTAACTCCTTCTGTACTCATCTTGGAGCTGACATGTGCCCTTTTAAAAAAATAATAAAATATTATAAAAAATAATGTCGACTCAAATTAGATTTAAAACATTTACAATGGCATATATGTTGAATATTGTAACTTCTAAGAATATTATATTTGTATATTATTTATTCCGGAGATGTTCCATACCTCCGATGTGATTATACTATGAATCCGGAGATGTTTATTCCTCCGAATTGGTTGTGGTAACTAGGGTTATTAGACCCACCATGTGGGGTTCGGCCCAGTCAGTTATAATGGGGTATTTAACCTAATGGTTAAATACGAGCCTACATGTACTTGTGTAAAATACATATCAGAGTAGTGTATAAATAGAGGAGGTGTGTTCCTCATTATACACACTCACTCACTTGAGGATAGCGCACTTGTGGAGGAGAGGTCTGCTATGGTGGAGAAGGAGATCATGTCTTTGGTTTGCATCTTTGTATATTGCTGGTCATCTATATTGAGGAAGCTTTACTGGGTTTTCTACCCCATGAGGGTTTCCCAAGATAAATCTGTGTCTCTTGTGTTTATGCTATGCTTGTTGTTTTTTCAGTGATCCTGTATATGCTATTATTGTGAAATGGAATGTAATGCTGCTATTTTCTGTCTTAGCATATTAAATTTTAACATGGTATCAGAGCTAACCTGAAGGAAGACAAGGTATGGCACTTACGACACTTGCTTTA
Source organism: Larix kaempferi (assembly GCA_027924585.1). Lineage (NCBI taxonomy): Eukaryota > Viridiplantae > Streptophyta > Pinopsida > Pinales > Pinaceae > Larix > Larix kaempferi. Next base: position 18,838,546 of record BSBM01000931.1, on the reverse strand, counting down.
CTTACGACAATTTGAAGGTTAGGGTTTTACATAGCAAAAACCAGTCATCGTGGAACTTTCACTATAAATCCATTTTTGCGAAGGTTCAGGGTCTGAAACGTTTACAGGTCGAAGATAACATCCCCAGGTACCTTGTGTCCAAAGGGAACCCTCAGATTCGTTGTACTTTATAAGTTATGATCAGTACAAGTTAGGGTTTCTGCCTCTTCCAGATCTCAGTCAAAATCAGGTCACCTTGGCAAAAAGGTCATAACTTGGGATAGGAAGCTCCAAATGAAATTTCGTAAAAAGTGACAGGTAGTACACAGACTGTACTATCTCAGGAAACGTTTTTAGAGGCCGAAGGTGAAATAGTGACACGTGGCACGCCGTACAAGTTCGCTCTCCTGTTTTATCCCATAAACAGGTCACGTTGCGATACTTGGCATAACTCTCTCTCAGAGAGTCCAATTGAGGTCAGACCTGTCAAGATGGAAAGATAATAGGGAGAGATATCTCAGGACAAGTTTTCAGAAGCCGAAGTTCAAAAAGTGACACGTGGCATGCCGTACAAGTTCACTCTCCTGTTTTATCCCATAAACAGGTCATGTTGCGACACTTGGCATAACTCTCTCTCAGAAAATCCAATTGAGGTCAGACCTGTCAGGATGGAAAGATGACAGGTCAGGCTATTGTAGAAAAAGTTTTCAGACCATGTGGAAAAGAAATTTCAGATTTATAGCAGAAACAATCAGGTGCATATTTCTGTCAAAACAGAATTATTTTTGGAGCACCTTTATTCATGGCTTCCGAAATTTAGGGTTTCGGAGAAAGTTAGAATTTTTGGAATCGGAGTCCACGGCTGAATGCTACTCAGGAAAATTGAAATTTAGAGACCAAGATTGAATTTTTGGTTGGGTAGAAGACCGGCCTTCATCAAACCCTAGTTCGGGTTCCTGTCCAAAAGATCCAGAAGTTTCGAAGGCAATTTTGAGGGGTCAAATTTTGGAGATTTCAAAATTGAAGAATGCTAGGTTGATCAGCTCAGCAAGACACATTCTTCCATCCATTCAGAAGTGTGAAAGTCAAAGATTGAATTTTTAGGGTTTCTCTAGCAAACCCTAATCAAGCTCCAGATCAAGTTTCAGGGGGAGTTCAGGCTAAGGCCTTACATAAGAAGACTACAAAAGGTCTCGACAGGTATGACTTAAGGAGGTTCAGGTATGCCTTGAAATCTAATTCTTGATTAAGTTCATAATGTGTTTGTCTTCATGTTATTTATTAGTACAATCTTGATTAATTGTCTTATCACCCTAGTAACAATATGAATGCATGTGAATGATCGAAGACATTCATTGATTAGGGCTATATGATTGTACTTATTCATTATGGTGTTGTGTAAGGTTGATGTTGTCTGCTAACAAGACACAGGTACATCACAAAAGACAAATCAAGTTCCATGACCATGACAACATGAAGACAAAGACTCATGAGGTATGTATGACTTTGTTATATTATGTTTAACCTACGAGACATGCAGGTTCTAGCTCAGGATCTCTAAATCATTGAAGAGATTGTTTAGGTATGTTGTACATAACTAAGCAGGTATACTAATCCAGGTATGTTTTCCTATGTCATGTTAGAATCTTACCTTGTGTAAGTATACTTGGTATGATTGGTTAGTAATCAAGGGTTTATGCATACTAGATCAAACAAGAATATGCATAAGTAAAAGAAGACTTCCTTGAAACCCTGAATACTAATAATCATGACTGTACATATTCAAGATTATTTAGAATTAGAATGTTTTGATAATATTGAGAATATACTAATGAATGTATGTTTGTGTATGAGATCATGAGGATGACACTAGTGTACACTTGAGCATGCACAGTGGTACAGAATGAATAGAAGTTCAGAAGACATACAGAAGATCAAGCGGGAGACAACCACACAAACATAAAAGATAAGTATTTGAGTTGTTATTAGAAATATTAAATGATATTGCTTGTATGCATATTTGTATTCCTAGGATATATCATGCTGAGTGTAAACATTCATAAAGCATTGAATAGTATACTACTAATATGCATATGATTGGTAAATTGGACAAACATTCCATGGTTGCTTGTCTAGAATGAAACCTCTTTGCTGACATACTAAGAGCTGTGCACACTCTCGATAGTATGTTCTGGTAGAGATGGAAGGCATCTAGATAGCCACTGTATGCATACAGGATATGGGAAAGTGTTGTGCCAAAGTATTGGTCAAAATAGTTGCATAACTATGTAAATAATATCTGTATGCATAATAGGTTATCATGATTTGATGATTATGAAGTATTACTAATCATGTACTTAATTTGATTTGTAGGAGAGATCATGATGAATGATGAACTCTGAACAAGCGATGGATGTTCAACAAAAGATTTACAAATCAAACACACTATAGAAATCTTGTGGTTAAGAGATTCTCTTAGAAAGAGGAAGAGAATCATGATGAGATGTTTTGCTCCAAGGGACTAGATAAGACCATTCTCTTAAATATGAAATCAGGTTCTGTATGGGTTCCCAGGATCGGTAGTCAATTGATGAGCTTAATGATCATCATGGGTGATGTGGATCTCAACCTTTTCTACAAGGTTGAATATGGGTTCTATACACATATGACATGGATGCAAGAAGGAACTCACCACAGAGTTCGAATGATTTTGAGGCTCATATTAGTAGACCCATCTGATGAGAGATGGCACAGATAGATATGCAGAAGATCACTCAATGCTGAGTGTGAATAATGGACAATTGACAGCTTCATGACAAAGCTTGGGCTTTACCAGAAGTAAAACTGTTCCTAACCTTTACCTTAAGGTTGTGGATGATGAACCTATCATACCATTATTATATGACAATGATCTCTTTCTGACAAGGAATGAGAAACAGGTCATGAAAATGGCTGCAGAAATGAAAATGAAAGATCTCAGATTAATGCACTACTTCTTAGGTCTAGAAGTATGGCAAGATCCAAAAGGAATCTTTTAAATCAAGGTAAGTATGCTGTGAAGTTTCTAAAAAGATTTGATATGTTGGAGTATAAAGCCATGGCCACTCCCATGGACTCCAACTTGAAGTTGTTAGTTAATGACTCATCGTATTTAGTGGACCTAACCCTATATAGAAGAATCATTGGGTCATTGATGTATTTAACAAATACTAGGCCAGATATATGCTTTGCTGTAAATACCCTAAGTCAGTATCTAGTAGAACCTAGAAAGGTTCACTTAATAGCTACAAAGCATGTAGTGAGGTACCTAAAAGGTACATTAGATTTTTTGGTCTATATTATCTTGGAGGTCATGAACTCCGTTTACATGGTTACTCAGATTCTGATTGGGCAGGAAGTGTCTCAGACAGAAAGAGTACATCAGGTGGATGTTATAGTCTTGAATCTGCCATGATCTCATGGTTCAGCAAGAAACATTCTAGTGTGGCTCTCAGTACTGCTGAAGTAGAATATATGGCTGTCTGCTCTGCCAGCTGTGAAGCAGTATGGATTCAGAAGCTTTTATATGGAGTGTTTGACTTAGAAATGGATCCCACTGTGATTATGTGTGATAATCAAAGCTGCATTAAGATGTCTGAATATCCTGTGTTCCATAATAAGTCAAAACACATTGAGATCCAATACTTCTATATACGAGACTTGATGCAGAGAGGAGCTATCAAGCTCGAGTATATAAGCACTGAGGATCAGATTGCCGATATCCTGACTAAACCTTTGTCTCGAGTAAAGTTTGAATACTTTCGAGACAAGCTTGGTATAGTCTAGAAGGACCCTCCTCGAAAGGGGGAGTAGTATAGTACTTGATAACAAGTCTGTCCCTTAAATTTTGTTTTGTTGCACTTAGTTACTTAGAATTATTTAGATTTAGAACTCCTATATATCTTTTATTTTTAGATGTATACATGTTTTTTGATGTGATGTATACATGTTCTGATGTTAGATGTATTAGTGAGAATACATGCTAGATGTATACATGTTTTTGATGTGATGTATACATGTTCTGATGTTAGATGTATTAGTGAGAATACATGCTAGATGTATACATGTTTTTGATGTGATGTATACATGTTCTGATGTTAGATGTATTAGTGAGAATACATGCTAGATGTATACATGTTTTTGATGTGATGTATACATGTTTTGATGTGATACATGCTCTTGGATATTTGTACCTGTATAGATGAGGATTGGATCATCCCTGGACTTTCAGTCCTAAAGAGAGCCGTAGACGTGAGGTCTCCGAGAATGAAGTCCTTGGTGGACTTGAGGGGATTGGATCATCCCTGGACTTTCAGTCCTAAAGAGAGTCGTAGACGTAAGGTCTCCGAGAATGAAGTCCTTGGTGGACTTGAGGGGATTGGATCATCCCTGGACTTTCAGTCCTAAAGAGAGCCGTAGACGTGAGGTCTCTGAGAATAAAGTCCTTAGTGGACAGTTGAGGGGATTGGATCATCCCTAGACTTTCAGTCCTAAAGAGAGCCGTAGACGTGAGGTCTCCGAGAATGAAGTCCTTAGTGGAAAGTTGAGGGGATTGGATCATCCCTGGACTTTCAGTCCTAAAGAGAGCCGTAGACGTGAGGTCTCCGAGAATGAAGTCCTTAGTGGACAGTTGAGGGGATTGGATCATCCCTGGACTTTCAGTCCTAAAGAGAGTCGTAGATGTGAGGTCTCCAAGAATGAAGTCCTTAGTGGACAGTTGAGGGGATTGGATCATCCCTGTACTTTCAGTCCTAAAGAGAGCCGTAGATGTGAGGTCTCCGAGAATGAAGTCCTTGGTGGACTTGAGGGGATTGGATCATCCCTGGACTTTCAGTCCTAAAGAGAGCCGTAGACGTGAGGTCTCCGAGAATGAAGTCCTTGGTGGACTTGAGGGGATTGGATCATCCCTGGACTTTCAGTCCTAAAGAGAGCCGTAGACGTGAGGTCTCCAAGAATGAAGTCCTTGGTGGACTTGAGGGGATTGGATCATCCCTGGAATTTCAGTCCTAAAGAGAGCCGTAGACGTGAGGTCTCCGAGAATGAAGTCCTTGGTGGACTTGAGAGGATTGGATCATCCTTGAACTCAAGTTCTAAAGTGAGCCGTAGACAGGTGTCTCCGAGAATAGAGGATAGGACTGCATCGTCCTTGGACCTTGGTTCAAAATGCACGTGATTGGATTAATCATCCTTAGACAGTAAATCCAGGAAGGATAGTCTTAAATGTGATTGTGATTGGATTAATCATCCTTAGACAGTAAATCCAGGAAGGATAGTCTTAAATGCGATTGTGGTTGGATTAATCATCCTTAGACAGTAAATCCAGGAAGGATAGTCTTAAATGCGATTGTGGTTGGATTAATCATCCTTAGACAGTAAATCCAAGAAGGATAGTCTTAAATGCGATTGTGGTTGGATTAATCATCCTTAGACAGTAAATCCAGGAAGGATAGTCTTAAATGCGATTGTGATTGGATTAATCATCCTTAGGCAGTAAATCCAGGAAGGATAGTCTTAAATGCGATTGTGGTTGGATTAATCATCCTTAGACAGTAAATCCAGGAAGGATAGTCTTAAATGCGATTGTGATTGGATTAATCATCCTTAGACAATAAATCCAGGAAGGATAGTCTTAAATGCGATTGTGGTTGGATTAATCATCCTTAGACAGTAAATCCAGTAATTCCGAAAGGAAGGATAGTCTTAAATATGATTGTGGTTGGACTAATCATCCTTAGACAGTAAATCCAGTAATTCCGAAAGGAAGGATAGTCTTAACAATGATTGTGGTTGGACTAATCATCCTTAGACAGTAAATCCAGTAATTCCGAAAGGAAGGATAGTCTTAAATATGATTTTGGTTGGACTAATCATCCTTAGACAGTAAATCCAGTAATTCCGAAAGGAAGGATAGTCTTTAATACGATTGTGATGAGATTGATCCAGTAATTCCAAAAGGAAGGATCATGTATATAGATGACGATGCTGATGATCGTGTGATGACGATGCTGATGATCGTGTGATGACGATGCTGCTGATCGTGTGATGACGATGCTGATGATCGTGAGATGACGATGCTGATGATCGTGTGATGACGATGCTGATGATCGTGAGATGACGATGCTGATGATTGTGAGATGACGATGTTGATGATCGTGTAATGACGATGCTGATGATCGTATGATGACGATGATGTTGATCATGATGGTCTAGATGACGATGTTGATGATCGTGAGGATCCAGACGTTGATGTTGCTATAGTTGTTCGAGTGCTGCAGAAGATAAAGACTCAGTACTGAAGATGTTGATGTTCCAGTAACTGGTTGAGTTACTGATGATGTTAAGAAAGCTTCCAATGATTTATAGATGTATCATGTATGATGTATGACTCGTTGCTCCTGCAGATGTTGTTATAATATCCTTCTCGTTAAGGGGGAGTGTTGAATATTGTAACTTCTAAGAATATTATATTTGTATATTATTTATTTCGGAGATGTTCCATACCTCCGATGTGATTATACTATGAATCCGGAGATGTTTATTCCTCCGAATTGGTTGTGGTAACTAGGGTTATTAGACCCACCATGTGGGGGTCGGCCCAGTCAGTTATAATGGGGTATTTAACCTAATGGTTAAATACGAGCCTACATGTACTTGTGTAAAATACATATCAGAGTAGTGTATAAATAGAGGAGGTGTGTTCCTCATTATACACACTCACTCACTTGAGGATAGCGCACTTGTGGAGGAGAGGTCTGCTATGGTGGAGAAGGAGATCATGTCTTTGGTTTGCATCTTTGTATATTGCTGGTCATCTATATTGAGGAAGCTTTACTGGGTTTTCTACCCCATGAGGGTTTCCCAGGATAAATCTGTGTCTCTTGTGTTTATGCTATGCTTGTTGTTTTTTCAGTGATCCTGTATATGCTATTATTGTGAAATGGAATGTAATGCTGCTATTTTCTGTCTTAGCATATTAAATTTTAACAATATATATATATATATAACTACACAAATTAGATAAATTAAAATGGTTCCTCAACATTTTCACTCTAAAAATGGGTTTCACCTTGAGAGATTTGATCCCTCTCGGCACTTGGTAGATCCCCTTTTAAGATGGATCTATGCTGGTAGTTTTTCAACAGTTAATAAGAGTGACTCTACATCGGCTGTTGTTTTATTTGTTGTAAGTAGATATCTACCTAAGTTGTCATAAGAGAAACCGATTGTTGATGTTTCTATTGATTCAACTAAATATTTTGGCTTGGACACTTTATCTTATAGTGTTTTTAATGTAGAGGGATATACAAAATATTCTATTGAATAGGAACCTGTGCTTACACCTTTTGTTCATCCAAAATAGAAATATTTTCCCTATAGACATCCTCATCATAAGGATCGAAAGAATGTACCTAGGAATCAACATTCTTGGAAAGGTGGCCATTCCTTTTATCACTCTTTGCAAAAGCGACATGAAAGACAAAACTATGGAATAGTTCCTACTACCAACATTGATTGTGGTTGGTCTAATGAGCGGTCCTAGTAGCATTTGAATAGGTGTTTGAGGAATTTTTACATATGTACATGATCAACTGTACACTAGTACAATTTTCTTTCCTACCGTTGATCCATTGGAGTGGTTGAGTGAGGATTGACCAATGATACCAGTCAACTGATTTTCGACCATCGATGATCCATTTCTTGCAAATTTTGTTAAACATTATGTTTTCATGTTGCATGTTATTTGTAGTTGTATTTCCCTATGAACTATTGTATTGATCTCTCATTTTTGTTTGGGGGGGGGGGGGGGACGTTATTGGTGTTATTGAAGAATATAAACCTAACTTGATTTATCTCATTGACTAAAGTTCGAGCTGGTTGTTATAGGATATCTTGAGGATTATTTGACTTGCTATTACAAATCGGTGATTAAATGCTAGTGCTGAAAACTAGTATGTAGATGTCGACTGAGTTATTGGGATATGCTAATTGTATTATTGTAGGCCATAGTGGGTACCATATTTTGATGTTTTATGGATTCATGGAGATCCTTTCTTGATAGAGACTATTTATAGGATGGATAGAGGCTGATTATTATTGATGAATTATTGTCTATTTGACTAATCAATTAGGATTGTATTGTATTGTTGACTAGTTGATTCATTGATTGGGACTATGTGCCTTGTTTTTCTAGTCGACTCATTGACTGAGACTATTTGTCCAATAAATTTGTTTTCATATGCAATTATTTTTCAACATTGTGCAGATATTGTTTCATTGATTTCAGTGTAGATCAAGGGAAGATTCTTGTTGCAATGGCATTGCTTATTTACTATATCTTGATAGTTAGGAGACTGGAGGCGACATTGTGTTACTATACCTAATTGGATGTATTTCTTTGGTGATCAACATTTTAATTTCATATGAAATTAAGGAGTATGTTATGTAATTTGATCTTTCCTTCAAACTGAGTTTAAGGGGGAGGTTGTGTGTTGGAACCTTTGGTTGTTTATGTAAACTAACCTCTTTGACATGTGTAGTCGACCGAATTGAGGGAACCGACCATTGAGGGGGTTAACCATTGAGAGTGGACCTGAATGGAATATGGAGTTACTAGATCCACCTTTCATGGAGAATTATGGGGTACAAAACCATACATTGCGGGTTTCAGTTATGGGCCTTAACCTACATATAGATGATATGTGATCACTTTATCAATCATCATATCACAGATCTTTGTTCATCATGTTTAAGTGCTTACAATGTCTCTTAAGACCGCCACTCCTCTTGGAATATCTGTCATCCACTTTTGTTATTTATATTTGTTCCAACAACACCTCGCCATTTACATATAATGGGATCAAACCCATTAATATCAAATGTATTTATGATAATAAAATAATATAATTTAACATGAGTCCATTGAGTCTATTTCTAATCATGTTTACAATCTTTCTTGTATATTTAGAAAATTAACATGGTATCATAGTAGAAAGATCCAAAATCCAATTAAATTTAGAGTGAGAAGATTCCAAATAGAAGAGAGAAACTTTGTTTGATACATTACCCATACCCTAGTTGTTGGATGATGTCAACATTATTGTAGATTTGTTACCAAGATTGTTAAATTTTTCGAATGGAACCCACTAAGAAAAGTAGAGCTAGCAAAGTTTTCATTCGAAGAGTTTCCATTGTAGGAGATTACACAATGAGAAAGATAATATGTTAGAGGATTTAGAAGGAAAATGTAGGAAATACAATGATTGTGCCTTGATTACAAGGTTAGTTGATTCTATTTTGAAGAAGAGGATAGATGACGCCATATGGAAATTGACCATTGATAAAGATGCAAGTCATCAAGTTGATTAAAAAGGTGTTGTATCTAAGCATGAATCCTAGCTCATGTTCTTAGACTGTGTTATTAGATAGTGAATGAAAATAAGAGACCAAACTCATGATTTATGCTTCAAAAAAGCTATATTTATATTTAGAGAGAAAGGAAAAATGTAACTGGTAGAGGAAAATGGCATATAGTTAGAAGGCATGAGAAATTAGAAGCTCGTCAAACAAATAAAACCAATTTGCAACATAAATCTATTTGTAGAAGAACAACAAAGAAAGATAGAAACACACATGTATTATTATCATTCTAAACAAATTTTCTTTTCATTAGCATTGACACCCATAATTATGGCCACAAGAAATGCATCAACATAATTCAATTTTCAAAAGAATGATAGAGCTGATACAAACACACATGTATTCTTATCATTCTAAAATGTTTTTCTCTCCATTAGCATTGACACCAATAATTATGGCCACAATAAATGCAACATGTGAAGCATATACAAAGTTATTTAATTCTTAGATTCTAAGAAGGGAAGTTGAATTAACATTTTGAAGGTATTTTAAATATTTATTCTAGCTGTTGAAAGTGAAATACTATGTACATATTTTTCCTTTTTGAGAATATTTGTGAAATGAGATAGGATATGAAGCACTTTTTTTTATGAAAGATTAAAAAATTGATGAAAATTTTCATAAACAAATAAATAAAGGTAACAACTTTAGATTTGTATAAAAATGTTAAATTTCTTTGGATTCTATAATCTGATTACTACTTCCAATAAAAATAACCCAGATGCATGTAGAATAAAATTCTTAGATATGATTTTATGAACAACAATGCATAAGCTCAATTAACTGATGATACGATGCAACGGAACAAGAAACCAATCACATATAGTACATAAAAAAATTTGGTCCAATGACCCTGGAAAAACCCACAAGGATAAAATCAGTCAAGAAGAGATATTTATCATGGCTTCTCACAAATTTCAGAGTGCATACAACAAGAGTACCATACAACAATAAATGGTTGTACTTATCTCCTTAACCTCGGGAAATGAACCCAGCTTCAAATATGCAATAGTATGGCCTATATGGCACTGTGTTAATCTTGATAATTGTGCATAAACAGGAAATCATGCCCAGCAAACTCCTGTATTGTTTGTACATGTTGTACAGTCCTAAAACTCAACAAAGTCTAACTCTAGACAACGCCAGAAACTAGTCTCGATTTGTGTGCCCCACCCAAGCTGTACATCCTACAAAAATAACAGTACGGACTAGTTTTTACTAGTTTTGTGGTCTGCACATTAATTTTTGCTCCTAGCCTTGGTAATCGTTCCCTTCTTCATTCTTGGAAAATGTGCCCCTCTTGCCTCTCTCTCCTCATAAATTTTCTTTGTTGTCTCTCTTCTTCCTCTCATGTGTTTCTCACACAATATATTTGAACTTTTACCCTTTTCCTCTCTTTTATAATTTACCGGTGACTTTTAGGGTTTAAAACCCTAATTTCACTTTTAGGGTTCCAAAACCCTGATTTCACTTCCGCATTAAAAAAGTCCATTAATTAAATTTTTCTCCCTAAATTAATAAAAGTCACTTTCATGTAAAAGAAAAGTCTCAGACATCTTTTCATGCTTCCAATGTTGAAGCCATGCATAGCACTTGTCCTTGGGTACTCCAAAAATAAAAATAAAAAAGAAGCCTTTATCTCTATGTATGCTCAGAACACAAGACAATAAAAAATAGGGAACATTCATGATTTAAGAGGCCAACACTTCGTGGACAAGGGATCAAGTGTAAATGATGCTCAATATGGATTGTTGCCTAGTAGTTTGGGAGCTTGTGGATCTCGGGAATTATCCCTCAATAATGGGGTTATGAGACATGCATGTGGTTTGTTGTCTAGTAATTTAATTCAAGACAATCTCCATGATTTGGGATTTCAAGGAGGTGAAATCCAAGAAATCGGGAATTTATCTCGAGAGCTACACCTTTACAAAGGTTATGAGACAATGAGATGGATCCTTACTTGGTTCAATCACTATTTGTCAAAGAGAAGTGTCATGTACCTGTATTGACAATTAATCTGATACAACTATGTCATGTACCCATATTTGATCAATTGGAGTGAAACTTGCACAAAGAATCTAGCTAGCAAGAATGAACAATAAATTTGCAAAGTTGAGAGAAGAATAGAGAAACAAATGAAAGAATTACTTTAATGGAATGAAAAAAACGGTTGTATTACACATTATATACTATGCATGATTTCATGGTTGAACTAATGCCCCTTAGTAGAGTTTTTAGAGATATGTGGAAACACACTGACAACTGTCAGCAACCAGAGTGAAGTGCTAGGCTAGTCCTAGTTAATTGGTCATGCAATTGACAATTAACTAGCTAGCACACACGTGGAGTTGAGAGAATCTCATGCATGCACAAGTGTAGCACATCCTTAGCCTCGTGGAGGAGGAAAGGCACCTTCCTGTGATGATTCCAATGTTGCATGCAATACTGGTGATGATATCAACATTGCCATGTAAGACTAGACTCCACTATCTAACCAAAGTGTAACCGAGTAATGGGTGAAATGGAAGTGACACGTTTTTCTAGGGGAGAATATTCTCATATAGGGGATAAATAGCTTAGACCAAGGTCCGCTCAACATAGACTAATGAGCATAGGAAACGTAATATTGAGGTGGGTGAGTGATATCTCTAAACCCCCCCTAAACAACTACTAGGGAGTACACAATGAATGGGTCCCGACAAGAAGCCATATTAGGCATCCATTTTACAATGCATCTAAGTAACATATGACAATTGAAAAAGAGGAAAGAGGAAAGAGGATTGGTGACATTGAATGCAACTCTATGCTTAGCCTTTGTTGATGATAAAGCAATCGGTGATTGCTTTTTATTGGACCCACAAATGGGCCCAGAACCCAAACTGAAAACATATCTTGAAGTGGTCTTGCAATTTGTGCTATCGCCAACTCAATCTAAATCAGTGTATTCAATTTGATCAAGTGCACAACCTACTGCATAATGGATCCCATAGCTAGTGGTACCTTTGACATATGTGAGGATGCGCTTGGAAGCTTTCCAATGCAACTCATGTGGTCCTGCATGTATCTGGAAACTGCTCCCACTTCATACAAGATATCTAGATGCGAGTGAGCGAGATATAGGAGACTTCCCACTAGCTGAAAATACTTGGTGCATTCGACCAATGGTGTATCCCCACCGCCTCGAGATTTACCCTGGATAATAAAGGTGTGGTTGTTGGCTTGCATCCAATCATGTGAAATCTAACCAAGAGATCTCCTACATACTTTGACTAAGCCGTCTTGATCCCTGAATCATCATGGTTGATTTCAAAACCAAGAAATAAGTGTAATAGACCCATGTTTGTCATGGTGAACCTATCATACAAAGTTGTTTTGACCGTAGCAATGGAAGTGACTGTACTACCTATGTGCTTAGTAGATCATCTACATAGAGCACTATCATCAATATAGAATAAGAAGTTCTCAACATATGAACATTTGGATCATATTTGCATCGAATGAAATTTTGAGAGAGTAAGTAAGGATCTATTTTAGCATACCATGCTCTAGATTCTTGCTTGAGACCATAGAGAGACTTCTTGAGTCTACAAACTAGTGATGAATTATTTACATTCCCTTGTGGCTGCTCCACATAGATTTCCTCTTTGAGATTACCATGAAGAAGGAATTCGTCACATCCATGTGGTGGATGCAATGGTGAGAGCTAACTGAATGTAATCCATTTTTTCCACTGGAGAAAATGTTTCATTGTAATCGATCCCATGAACTTGTTGAAATCCTTTGGCCACCAATCTTGCTTTATACCTACTCACAAGTCCATTTGTTGCTTTATTTGTCTTGTAGACCCACTTGCATCTAACAAGTTTTTGATCTGATGAAATATGAACCAAGTCCCATGTTTGGTTCTTGATGAGGGAGTTGTATTCCTCATTCATGGTTGCTTCCTAGTAAGGAGCCTCTACATATGATTGTCCTCCTCTGATTTGTAGGATCACCCTCTCCTTGTAGGGTGGATTATGCCAATTTGGGTATTGGATCTGGATCTTCACATGCATGGTCATCATATTTAGAATCAAATTTGGAAATCACATCTGAAATCCGATATGAGTGACAGGATGCATAATCTCTTAGATCTGCTACAAGAGGAAGAACAAAAGTTTGTGCATGTTGTTCGTATTGTGCATGCAAAGGACTTTCATCAAACCCAACACTCCTTTCAATGAACAAATTTTATGTTGAACTACCTATCAATATGTATCTTTTTACATCTTCGGATAACCCATAAACATGCACTCTATGCTTTGAGGATCCAAATCCTTCCTCTTTTCTGAAGTTATGTGGGCCCATGCTTGAGATCCAAAAATGCAGAAGTGTGTGACTTCCAACTTCATGCTGCTCCAAGCTTCAAAAGGTGTCTTTCCTTTCACATATTTGTGAGGAGGCCTATTTTGAATGTACGTGGCACAGTTGATTGCTTCAGGCCAAATAATTTGTGCCAAAGTCTACAATCATCATTGGCATGGGCTAGTAGCAACGTGGAATCAAATTTAGGAATAAATTAAGAGAATGTGTACAATCTAGATTGACGATTTACCTCACCAACAACAATTCGGGATTTATTTTCCATGTCAAATATGGTCACTGAATCTAGGGTGAATTCAACACTCTTTCCCTTTCCTGCATGTGTTATTTGGTGAACAAAGAGTATATTTACGGAGAGTTCTAAAACATGCAAGACATCATCAAAACTTCCAATTTTGAGATCAACTCTCCCTTGTTCAGAAACTTTTTTCTTGAGAATCGTCTACCATTAGACTCTAGGAGTACCCGAGCATGATTTTAAATATGAAAGGACATATTTTGTGGCTCCCATGTGGTGTGATGCTCTTGAATCAATGATCCATGCATCTGCCAAAGAACTAATTGCAATTAAATCATGTGCATTACCTCTATTTTATGGTGCATTTTCTCTCGGCTTCTTCTTGGAATTCTATGGAATGCAATCACCAAGATTGTTCTACTGGAGTGTTTGTGCCATGAGGTCAATGGATTTAAACATGCAATAGGATTTAGGATGATAACCTCGATTGTAATAGCCACACTTCAATTTCCCTTTCTTTCCTTTTCTACTTTTGAGCTGGAAGATTCATCAGAGGGTTTGAAGTTGCCTCCCTTTATTGGATCGGGATCCTTCTTTCTCTTTGATTTTTGCTTGAATTTGGAGTTAGTGTTTCGACTTTCATGCATAACAAGTGCATGGGTTTTGATGTTTTTAAGTGTTCCCATCATGATGAGCTTGTGTTGCTTATGTATCAGGGACTCAATGAATGCATCCAATTTGGGCATTCTCCAAGCTGCACCCGATGTGATCCTTATTGTGTAAAATGAAAAGACAAAGACAACATAGTCTAAACCCAACTTTGATAAGATAACAAGCATTAATTGATTTTCTTGTGTTGATTTATAAATCCGGCATCCTTTGAGTTGGAGCAATAGTGCTTTGAACCACGTGAAAAAGTCTTGAATATTCTTGAAATTGCTTGGATCTAATGAGTTTAACTCATTCTCAAGAATGTGACCACACATTTCATCTTGTTTTTCAGAGAGTGTCTCCAGATAAGTCCAAAAATCATTTGGAGTGGTGGATGATTCAACATGAAACAATAATTATGGAGAGATAGTCAAGAAAAGGAGACCGGAAGCTTCGTCCATGCGGTTGAAATATTCTATTTTCTCAATGGCAAATTTAGGGTTTGTTTATGTTCCCATTGGTATTTGATATAAGCCTCTTCTTTTGAGTTGAAGTAGAATATTTGGCTTCCATTCAAAATAGTTGTATGGCATAAGAATGGTTGATGGCGAACAATCCATCCATTGGCATTGCTTCAATATTCTATACTTCCAATAGAGAATTTGTGTGTCTTCTTCCTCGCACTCGCGGGCTCTGATACCATGTGAAATTGGAGTGAAACCTGCATGGAGAATCTAGCTAGCAACAATGAACACCAAACTTGCAAAGTTGAGATAATAATAGAGAAAAAATGAAAGAATTGTATTTTAACCGAATGAAAGAATGGTAGTAATACACATGATATACTATGCATGGTTGCATGGATGAACTAATGTGCTTTAGTAGAGATTTTAGAGATATGTGGAGGCACATTGACAACAACCAGAGTGAATTACCACCAAGTCCTAGTTAACTAGTCATGCAGTCGACAATTAACTAGCTAACATACAAGTGGATTTGAGAGAATATCAATCATGAACATGCATGCACAAGTGTAGTGCATCCCTAGCCTCATGGAGGAGGAAAGGAACCTTCTTGGTAATATTTCCAATACTGCATGCAAAACGGGTGAGGATACTGAAGTTGCCATGCAATACTAGACTCCACTAGTCTAACTGAAGTGTAACTGAGTAATGACTGAAGAGGAAGTGGCACCTTTGTCTAGGGGAGAATATTCTCGTCTAGGGGAGAAATACCTTAGACCAAGGGCCCTTCAGCATATACAAATGAACATTGGAAAAGAAATACTAGGTGGGTGTGGAATATCTCCAATAATATTGACAACTACTCTAACACCCAATTCAATTCTTCCTTGGCTAGCTATAAAATTTAGTAGTAGAAGAAAAAATCACAACCAAATTGATTAAATTCCCATCCCAAAATATATTTGTAGTCCTACCATGAATTCATCCATAATTATGGTAATTAAATCCATACACATATATTAAATAAACTATAAAATAAATAAATCAGAACAAAAATATAAAACATCGCAATCCAAAACACATTTAAAACATTTATCCTTCTAAGAAATAATCTTCCAATTGGTTTCAAAAGAGGGACATTCCTACTAGCCTTAGGGTCTCTATCACACTTAATTTTTCTATGAAAAAGGCCACCAAGGATAATTTTATGGGCGAAATTTAGCCCATGGGCTATTTTTTGATGTTTTTTTCCAAAAAAAGATTCGCAAGTTTTCATTTTTTGAGGCCCCATTTCGCGCAATTTTGATGGGGTAAACTTTTTTCACTCTAAAAATCGCCAAATTATTATATAAACTATATAAAATCCTTATAAATTGAAATAATTTTAGAAAAATATTGCCAAATATTTTATAGTTGACATTTTAAGAATTTGTAAAATTTGCCAAGGTTTATATACTTTTAAATAAGTATGGTCCTTAAAATTATCCCTGAAGGCCACCCACAATCTGGCTCTAATTCCTCTTTCTCATCCCATAACCCATAAAATTCTCTGGTGCCAAAATCCCCTCTACATATATCCCAATCAACTAGCAATCCCTCATGTTATCCCATTTTGCTTCCAGTGCTCCAACACAAGTTGTCCAAGGAATCTCACTTTTGAGAGTATTCTCAGTTGCAATCTGCATTTCCTCTCACAACAAGGCATAATACTTAGTAGCATTTAGATTGACAATGATTGTATATAGTTAAACCCAAACATTCAAAGAAAAAGATAGAAAAACACAAGAGAATAAATAAAATGCATATCTATGTTCACTTGATTCTTCAAGGGTAAACCTCCAAGAGCAAATCTCTATATACAATGACAATTCTTGACTCACATTACATAACTTACTACTCTTGTGAAATAAAAGTTTGACATATGTGTTGATTAAAAATTTTATGTGACCTATATTAAAGATTATCTTTGTTACCGTTGAGAAATCATTCATCCCTTTCGAAATAGTTTTAAAGTCTACCAACGCTTAAACATGATACTCCACTCTGCATAACGAGTCAATCTCTGTACTCTTTGCGATATCACTTAAATGAACTATCTTTCAATGCTTTACACCAAAGTTCACCTACTAAAGTTCTTTTGAAATTTAAATTGGTGATATCTCATCACGCATTTATCATGCAAAAGATTGATGCAATCTGGTGAAATCTTAGTGATTTAAGGTCTGATGATTCTCCATTTTGAATTCATTTCAAGCTAAGCTAGAACCAAATAGGATCTCAATTAGCCTTTATAACCATCACTTCATTGCTAAATTTCATATCAAATTGAATTTTTTTCTATAATTTTATCAAAACATAGACATGTACAAGTGAGTTTTCAAACTAATATTTTGATTTTGCTATTCTCTTAGAACCATTCCTTTAACAATATGAAGCTAGAGTTACTTTTTCTTTGAGAATTGTTTATTTTATTTTAAGTTCAATGTAATTGGTCTATTTTAAACAACTGAAAAATAAACAAACATAGCAAGCTTACTTTGAATGAGTGATATATGTCTTAGGATCATGATCAATGAGTGATATATGTCTTAGGAGCATGATCAAGTGATTTGGCGAGAAGACCATAAAATTACAAAAATGATATAATTATTATCATTTGGACTTGCTCTCACTCATGCCACTTTGGACCAGACATTGAAAGAGGCTATATATGTGAAAAATCTTGAGAAGAAAATTGCATTGTTAGAAAATGAAGTTATAAGTATTAGAAATCTACACAAGGGAAAATAAGAATTTTCATAGTATGATTTGGAAGAAGATGAATTAATTATATAGTTTAAAAGGGAAATTTAGGAAAATACTTCCCAATTACAGGGTATGAGTTTACAACTCTCAATGGATATAAGGGAAATATTATTCAGAAAGAGACCCAAGCTAAAACATACATTCAATTAGAGTTTATTAAACAAATTCAAAACCATAGAATGGAAGAATCTCTTAATATCATACTCTTAAGCAAACAATATTTTTGTCATCATCTACATCAATGTCATCATCTTAAGCAAAATATGCTTCCAACGCACTATGAATCTGGCTAGAATCTTGTACAATGTGTTGAGCAATGAAATAGGCCTCCAGTTAGAACGCATTCTACAACTTGACGAGAACCCTCCGGAGTTCTCATTTTTTTTTAAGTTATATTGAGTGGCTATTTTTATTCTCGAATTGAAAGGTGGTGCTACCGGTAGCGCTCTTTTTTTTTCAGCGCTATAATTACAATTTTTTTAAACCTCGACCTGCGTGGTTGCGATCAAAACCCTAAATCAACCCTCAAATTGAAAAGTGGTGCTCCTAGAATCGCCCTCTTTTTTTCGGGGTTAAAATAACGCCTTGTTTGAAACCGTGGCTATAGCAATCGACATCGTTGCAACCAAAACCCAAAAATCATCCCTCGAATAGAAAATTGGTGCTATCATAACACCCCCATTTTTATTTTCGAGATCAAAATTACAACTTATTTGAAACCATGGTCTTAACAATTGATACCAATGCAACGAAAATGCAAAAACCAATATTCAAATCAAAAATAAATACTACCAGTAACAACCCATTTTTCTCTCGAGTTACAATTACACATGTTTTCAAAATATAAACCCAAAAACAAATTTTATTTTCTTTAAATTACTTTAAAAGAAAAAATAAAAACAAGATTTAACGAAAAATAAAAATAAATAACACTATAAAAACATATAAATAAAAGTTAACAAAAATATATATATTTAAAAAGACAAAATACATTAAAAATAATAAAATAAAATAAAAAATCATTTTTTAACCATTAAAAAATAAATTTAAAAAAATACAAACAAACAAACAAATTTTAAAAATTATATATATAATATAAAATATATATATCATAAACCATATTTTAAAATACATTATAACAAATTTTAAAAAATTATAAAATATTTATTATAAAAACATATTTTAATTGCGTTGAAGAGACGCATTCTACAGAGCCCAGTAGGGGGAGATGTGTAACTCCTTCCGTGCTCATCCTAGAGATGACATGTGTCCTTTTTAAAAAATATTAAAATATTATAAAAAATAACATGTCGGCTATTTAAAACATTTACAATGACATTTGTATATAACAACACAAGATAAATTAAAATGGTTCCTCAACATTTGCACTCTAAAAAAGGGTTTGCACTTGGAGAGATTTGATCCCTCGTAGAACCCCTTTAAGATGGATCTATGTTGGTTTAAATATATATTATAAACACTAAACTATAACTAAAACAATGTAAACATAATATAAAAAAAAAAGACTATCATCATAAAATAATATTATAATTAGTATCAACGTAAAGAAATTTGCAACGAAATAGGGAGAGATATAAAATGATTTGTTTTAGAGCAATGGGTGGGTGGTGCACGATTCTCAAAAGATATCTCTTCTCTGTATATTGTTTGTATTTAATTTTTTAAATTGTTTTTTATTTTTTTTAAAATGATTTTTTTAAATTTAGTTTCAATGATTTTGGATTTTCATTGTGTTGAAGTTTTATAACCGACGTTTCGAGTGGACACTCCACCCATCTTAATTTTTTTGTTATTAAATTATTTTTAATAGTTTTCTCGATTTTTAAAGAGTATTTTAAGCCATTTTTTATTATTTTTGGGTTAAGCTTTCATTTATATATTTTATTTTTTATTTTTTATTTTTTATAGTGTGCTTGATTTCAAAAAAAACCATTTTTTTTGTTAAAACTTGTTTCAAAAAACCATTTTTTTGTTAAAACTTGTTTCCATTTTTACTTTTAAAGTGATTTAAAAAAAAAATTGGGCCATATTTCAAAACCTCTACAATTTTAACCCTAGAGAAGAAAGGGTTGCCACTGGTAGCACGTCTTTTTGAATCAAGGGTTGGTTATTGCATTTTCAATACATTGGTACCGGTTGTTAAGGGCACAGTTTCAAATAAGTTTTAATTTCAACATCGAAAAGAAAAATGGAGGTGCCACGGTAGCATTAGTTTTCGATTCGAGGGCTAATTTTAGGGTTTTGGCTGCAACAATGTTGGTTTCTAAGGCCATGGTTTCAAACAATGTGTTATTTTTACCTCAAAAAAAGAGGATAATTCTGTGAGCGCCACTTTTTGATTCAAGGGTTGATTTAGAGTTTTGATTGCAACCGCACTGATCGAGGTTTAAAAAAACTTGTAATTTCAGCCTCAAAAAAAAGGGTGCTACCCGTAGCACTACTTTTCGATTCAAGGGTTGTTTTTGTTATTTTTAACGCAAAAATATGATTTTCTATGGCTAGAGTTCTTGTTTTGAGTATAAAATTCTCGTCAAGTTGTATAATTTGTTTTAGTCATCAACGCCAAGTCACTCCCCTTGAGAATGTGCTTGATGAACACTCAACATCAATAGACTACTTTCTTAAGGCTTGTTTGTAAACTTGCAACAAGTTTCACTCTACAAAATCCCATGTGGCCTTACAGAACCCACATGGAAAGCCATCAAGCCTAAGGTGTTTGTCCTTGAACGTTTCCTTCAAGGTGGCTATTATCTCATCCAATGATAGGGATTAATCGCATCACCTTGACTAGAACGACACCATTGCTACCTACCTACCTTCATAGGTGTTTGGGCTTGGAAGACCATTGTGTGGTGAGAGATAAACTATTACTTAATCATTTCCTTATCTACGGTTTGACCAACTACAATTTTAAGGGTATGTAGATACTCCTCAAATTCTTAGATGGCTAAGAATTTGAAAAAATATTTCATGGATCTGGAACCTATCTAAATTTAGTTGTGCTAAGGGATTAAAGAATTCCATCCACTCATAAGAGTTGGTGCATCTTAACAGTGTACACTTGATTTTCTTTGTTAAAGAGATTGGAATACAAAGGTTGATATACTTCCTCAAATTCTTCATGAACAACCTAGTTCTAGTTGCACCAAATGTTTGTAATCTATTATCCATAACCCCTCAAAAATGCCATAGTGTGAGAGGTGACATCAACCCACCACACCAACCATCCATCATCCCCATGGGGCCTTGGAAGAAGGTTCCACACCATCTTAATGCAACAAGACAACCAAGACTTTGCAAGTACATTCATAATATACCTAGTATGCATGTGCATCTTTTGTGCACCCCACGAGATTATAAACCAAATTAGTGGTCAAAAAGTGTGGTCACGCCATTGATTTGCACACATTTCCACCAAAGGAGTCAAAGTAGAATGCATTTTTCGCATAAAACATGGATATGTTTAGTCTCTACACAATTCTTTAATGGACCTTGAGGAAGTTATCCCAGGTGAACCATAACTCAAAGTAGTCATGGTGCCAATATCAATTCAATTCATAAACCTCGAGATGGGATTTAAGACCCATCCAAGGTTCCTTATTGCCATATGAGAATTTAATAAGTAATGCTCATTTTTCCTCCTAATTTTCAACCATATTAAATAACCACATAACAATGAAGGGGCATTTAAAATATTATAAACCATTTCTTCCTTGATTTATTATAGGCGTAAATGTCAATCAACACCATAATTAGGCCTTTGAGATTTAATAAAACCCATAGAACTTTTTGGATCAATTTAGAGCCCCATTCAATATGTGCACCAACAAGATGAGAGGAAATCAAGATGACACGCCCTTCCTTCCCATCATTATGACATGAGGAAACAATATTGGAGCCCTACTGAACATCAAATAAGATTGTATGAAACATAAAACCTAATGTTTCGGCGACTTGTAACTATAAAATATCCACCCCACATTGAGAAAACTATTTTGCAAACAATATGTTTTCTACCAAGGTCACTTACATCCCAAACATTCCATGAAACAACTTCCATTGAGAAATCCAATGTCATGTTTAATCTTTTGGATTTGGCACTTTGTTAGAGTTTAAACTCTAACACAGTGCAAAATCCAGAAGATTAAACACAATGTTGATACACTGTGAAAATATTCATACTCAAATTTTTCAACTCCAATTTCGTGTTTCTCCCCTTGATTTTCACTAATGCCAAGGAGTGCATCAAAGGAGTTCAAATTACTAACTAGTTTTCCCCACTTCAACCAAGTATGTGAGTGATTGGTTGAGGCTTTTTGAACAAATTATTTACCAATGCCCCATGTGTGTGCAACATTAACAAAGAAGAATGAACATGCACATATACGATGATCTAAGGTTCAGTGTTGTAAAGACATATTCAAGAGATATTGCATAGCTTCGCAATGCACCCTTTCACGTAATTTCGTAGTAAACACATGTTCTTTCAAGTCTTTGGACAAGTTGACCTTGACATAGACCTTTTGTTAATACCTAGGGTTAAAGAATCATTTGCGCTCATAGGAAATAAACCCATCTATCGAGGTGATGATCGAAACTGCATTGGGAGGCCCTAAAATTTTAACCACAAAAGGAAACGCAACTAGGCTACTTGATCTATTTAAAAATCCTCTAACATGGAGAAAAAACCACTGATGAATTCTTATAGATCCGTGGTTGTTGCTTGAAAATCTCCATGACAAGAGCCTTTTTAGCATAATGAAACTGAATGAAGACCTTGGTTAACTATGAATTTGCGGACACCACCATCCATGAGGCTCCCAAATCTATGTTACCCATTTAATAATAACAACTTTAGGTAGGACCTCCCTACAAAGTAACCTAATAGGGATTCACCCCTAAAAGAGTTAAATACAAAGTCATATTCATTAATAGGGATATCAATACTAATTTTAGGTTTAAAGTAAGATAACTTGTGATAAACCTTCAATACAAATTTTCAAGGTGTCTCCAATGGTACCATTGTTACAATTTCCAAACCTCTTGGTGTTCTCCAAAATGATGAGTGTTATCGAGCATTGGTTTGGCCATTATTTTCCCCTAGTAGCCCTATGGTGTAGACCATGCCCTAACAAGGGTAGGCAAGCCAACAATCAGGGCAATGTTTGATAGGAAATAATACTAGGAAAGGGAAAAAAATTGTGGATCTCACATGATATCCTTGGTATCCATATCTTCATGGGATACTTTTTTTAATTTGTTAATTGATAAAACTTCATTTGTTGTGAGTTGGTGATCTGAAAATATTCCAAGATCTTTTTAACCATAAAATAGGATGTGAAATTTGCATGTTAATCCTTATAAAAATGGCTTAAAAGACGAATTTAAATGCTTTTAATCAAACACATAAGCAAATAAAAGAGATATGCAAACCAGAAAATGAAGACAACAAATGATAATGGAGTTCACCCCTCTTGGGCTACGTCTTCGGGTCACTTCCAATGAGGAGGCCGATCTTATTAAGTCTTCAAAGCTTACAAATATAAGTTGTTGGAAACACTTCTGAGTTCTCTCAGTCAAACTCATAAACAAACTGCACCACTGCGTTCCTCTCGAAATTCTGAGAAAAAAGAGTATAAAGTCGACTATATATGCCTGAGGCCTCTAGCACACAGATCAAGAAAATCTGCCTCCATAAAAGACAAAAAAGTATGGACTGTACGGATTCCACCTCGGGATCTATGCCCATTAATGGTTGTACGATGCCTCAGAAACTATGCATACACCATGTCTCGGGATCTGTGCAAATTGCACCTTTGTATCTCCTCGAGAACTGTGCAAAACCATGGTTTAAATAGTGGTTTTGGGGTGGTTTTTGGGCACGTATTTGAGGGCTACACGCCCCTTTTTGGCCAAGAATTCCGCCTTCATTTCATAAATAAAAACCACCGTAAACCACACAATGGATGGGCTTTGGTCCAGTGGTTTGGGCATTGCGATTTGGGGGCAGAGGTCCCGGGGTTAAACCCACAAGCCTCTCCCCTTCATACGTGATTTTGTTTGTTTGTTGTAATGTGGTGGCGTTGTAACATTAAACCACGACTTGGCACTTGGCTTATCCGTTGCCACTCCACCGTCGTGTTGGATTGTAACTTTGTTGGTTTGGTTATGTTTGGTTGGTTCCATCGTCACTTCTATGGCCTCGGTGTTGGCCACAGGATCGAGGGCCTAGCCCTCGATCCCATTCATTTTTCTGACCATAACTCCATTCAAACTTAAATAGAAGTTATGCCCTATACATGTTAAGAAACACTAATGGGACTTTTGGTTAGGCGGGCTCCGTGGAGACTTTGGCAAGCTTGAGGTCATGGGTTCGATCCCCATTACCTCCACAATTTTTTAAAGAACAATACAAGTAGTGGCCAACAGGGCTGCCACATGGCAGTCCCTGATTGATCCACGTATGAGCCACGTTGTCCAAAAACCTGTCCACGTGGAACCCTATGGAGCTTCCATGTGTCAATTATGATGCTTATCCATGCCACATGGAACTCTGTGGGTGTGCCACGTGGCCCCCCTTTTTTGCCATTTTTACATCAAATTTCACTTTTTTACCGAATCTTTGAAACTCAATCACTTTTGCGTTCGAAGGCTGTTTCACGCGAAACGAGTGTTGTCGGAAAGTTGTTGAAGAGCTCTACGCGTCTGTAAGCTTATTTACAATTTTTGAAGACTTTCATTTTGATCGAACTCTGAGATCCTCTTGGATCAAACCTTCCCATTGGAAAGATTTTGGGCCACCAAAAGCATGAGATCATTCAGAAAACAGGTGAGGGTACATCTCCCTTACTCTTCCGGTCTCTATCCATTGTGTTTTTCTTGGATGCAGTCCTTTGATCCCACACGAAGAAATTCCCTGTCACCTCTTCGTGAAGATATGACCTTCTTTCCAAGTATAACATCTTCTTGAAGCTCATTGAGATATTCAGGATCAAACTCATCTACAGAAGGTACTTGAACCTGTTCATCTTGGTCCATAATCATAGGAGGCTCATACAGTTTCAAGTTTTCCACATTAACAATGGAATACATTTGCATATAAGGAGGCAAATCTAACCAAAAAGCATTATTACCAACTTGATCCAAAATTGTAAAAGGTCCATACCTTATAGGTTTCAACTTTCTACCTTCACCTTGGAGTCAATCTTTGCTGATATGAAGCCATACTCGATCACCAATTTGGAAATGATGATCCACCCGATGTTTGTCATGTCTTTCTTTATACTCGGCCTGACTGAATTCCAACTATTCTTGTATTGCTTGATGTATTAATTGGATCCGTTGAATAAACTTCAAAGCTTTATCTACATCAACTTGACCATATCCCACTGGATCTTTCCCATAAACAAAGTCTAAGGGAGACTTTGGAAAATAACCAAAACATGTCTTGAAAGGAGACTTTTGTGTTTAAGAGTGCATAGCTCTGTTGTAGGCATGTTGAACATAATGCAACTGTTCATCCCACATATTGGGATGCTTGGCACAATACCCTCGAAGAATATGTACTACTGTCTGATTGACCACTTCAGTTTTTCTGTCAGCTTGGGGATGAAATGTTTTCCTCTTCTTTAACTTTGTATCCATAAGTTCCCATAAAGATGACCAAAATTTCCCAAGGAAGCGGGAATCTCGATCAAAAATAATAGAAGTAGGTAGTCCAAAATGGACCCATACATGATGAAAGAACAAATGATCAGACATCTCAGCTGTGATCTGCTTTTTACAAGGCATTAGAATGCACATTTTACTAAATCTATCCACAACAACATATAAGTAATCATGTCATTTTCTATACATTGGTAACCCTCCTAAAAATCCATTGAAACACTTTCCCATGGACGAGAAGGAACAAGAAGTGGAGTGTACAAGCCTAACTTTATGTTACTTGGCTTACTTGTTCGCACATAACACATCCTTTTATATATTTGGACACAGTATCATTCATTCGAGGCCAATAGCAAAACTTTTGTAATTGTGCTACAGTTTTCCTACACCAAAGTGCCTTGAAATGAGAGAAGTGTGTGCTTCTCTTATCACGTGTACGCTTTCACTTTGTGGAATACAGATCTTTCCAAGATGATACAACAACTTGTCATGAATATGATAATTCAATTCTTCATTTTGAGAGCCATGTTGTAGTGATTCATATACTTCTTTGTAATCTTCATCCTTAGTATATTGTTCAACATAACTTGAATGTACCAAAGGACTTTGTTGAATAACAATAGAAGCATTTGTTGGAGGTCTTGATAACATATCTACAACTTTCTTCTGAATACCTTTCTTATACTTAATAATCAAATGAAATTGTTGTAGAAAACCCATCCATTTGAAATGTCTTGATTGTTGTAGCTTAGTTTGAGATTGAAGATATTGAAGTGGTTGATGAGCAGTATGTATAATTGTTTCCTTACCCACTAGGTAATGTTTCCACTTATTCACACTTTGTACTAATGCATACAATTCTTTATCATAGGTTGGATAGTTAATTATATCTTTAGAGAAGGTTTCAGAATTATAGCATATTGGTTTTTTAAGTTGCATTAAAATTGCCCCCATGGCATAACCACTAGCATCAATCTCTATATCAAATGGTTGTTGTAGATCCGGCACTGCAATTACTAGAGTTGTACTGATCTTTTCTTTCAGAGTGTCGAAGGCCTTTGGTGCTTCGCCTTCCCACTGAAAGACTCTGTTCATACCTGTCAAAGCATGTAATGGAGAAGCTATGAAGGATAAGTTAGCAATAAACTTCCTCCAGTATTGGGTTGCTCCCAAAAAGCTTCTTACCTCGGTTACATTATTTGGCTTGGGCCAATTCACAATGACCTAAACTTCAGAGGGATCAATCATAAATTCATCACCCCCTACAATGTAAACTAGATATACTAATGATGTCTTCCCAAATTCACATTTAGACATCTTTAAATACATTTGTTCTCTTACAAGTACATCCAAAACTTGTTTGACATGTTCTTCCCAAGTACGACTGAAAATCAAAATATCATCTAAGTAGACTATGACAAAGTCATCAATGAAGGGCCTAAAAACATCATTCATCACCCTCATAAATGTTGCGGGTGCATTACAAATCCCA
Organism: Larix kaempferi; assembly: GCA_027924585.1. Lineage (NCBI taxonomy): Eukaryota > Viridiplantae > Streptophyta > Pinopsida > Pinales > Pinaceae > Larix > Larix kaempferi. Next base: position 18,811,413 of record BSBM01000931.1, on the reverse strand, counting down.
AAGGGAATTACCATCCATTCATGCAATCCTTGTTTAGTTTTGAAAGCAGTCTTCCAAATATCATTGTCATGAATTCTAATTTGATGATAGCCACTTCTTAAGTCTAACTTAGTGAAATAAGTTGCATTCTTAAGTTGATCCAAAAGATCATCAATCCAAGGAAGAGGATACATGTTCTTAATTGTGATTTTGTTTAGTGCCATGTAATCAACACACATACGCCATGTGCCATGCTTTTTTGGCACCAAAACAATTGGTGAACCACATGGAGAGGAGCTTGGCTGAATTTCCCCTCTTTCATGCAATTCTTGAACCTGCTTCTTTATCTCTGCATTTTCAATTACTGAAGACCTGTACATGCCAATGTTAGGAAGTGGTGCATCCTGCTGTAAGAAAATCTCATGTTGGATTTCTCTTTTTGGAGGCAATCATTTAGGTTCTTGAAACAAGACATCATAATCAGTTACAACTTTACTTAAGTCTTTCTTAAGTCTTGTATCACATCCTTTAAAAGATTCACTTTGACCAACATCCTTTTATTTAACAATCATAAGAACAAAATTCTTACTAGCATTTACTAGCCTCTTCATTTGACTTGCAAAAACTAATGAAAGATTAGTTTTTATGAGATGTGCGTGAACAACATATTCAATACCATCTTTAGTGAGATGATACCTATTATCTTCCCTGTAAAATATAGCCTTCCTATCATAAAGATAAGGACTTCCCAAAACAATACCACAGATATCCAATGGAACCACATCCAGATCTACTTCATCAATGAATCCAAAAGTAATAGCAAACCTAAGTCTACACTGTTTTGTCACTTGTAATTGTGCATTATCACATACCCATCCGATAGGATATGGTTTTGGGTGTAACTTAGTTTCTAAATGAAGTTTCTTAACTATCTCTTCTGAAATGAGATTGGCTTTTGATCCACTATCAAAAAGAGTATTTATTTGTGTATGCTTAGAGATTACTCTTATATGAAACAACTCACTTTTCTTTCTTTCATCAACAACAGATTCATGCTTTGTATTAGAAGTAGAAGGATTTTTACCTTGTATGCCCGTAGCAACAATCTTAGTCTCATCCCCTGAGTTAAATCCCAAATCATGTTGGATGGTTGTAGTAGTGGTCTTCTTGTACTCCTTATTCCGAAACTTCTCAAGCTTGAGCTCCGGATGAGGCCTCCAACATTTGGATGCATCATGACCCTTTTTTCTACCAATGTGAACATGTAGGTTTATCTCCTTCTTTCTTCACTGTAGTTGTATGCTTACCTTTCCCCTTACCTTTGAATTTGTTTCCTTTAGGTTTGTAAGGTTTCTTGTAAAAGTTTTCATTTGTATTCTTCCCCTTTGACTCCATATGAGTTGCTTGAACACATACCTCATCAAGGTTAGTTGGATTAAACATAAGTATCATATGACATAAATAAATATATAATCCACCTATGTACTTGAGAATTATTTCTTGAGTGTAGAGAGGTATACCAAGTATTAAGGCTCTCTTTCAAAATTCTTGTGTGTACTCTTGTACACTTTGACCCTTACCTTGCCTCAAATTATGTCAATCCATCATAGCTTGCTACATATAGCCCAACGGATAGAACGGCTGCTTTAATGTTGACTTGAACCCATGCCAAGAGGATATGATATTACTTGTTGAGGCCAAATCCTTTTGAGTTCTACTCTCCCACCATATGAGAGTGGTCCCTCCAAGCGGAGAGATGCCAACTAAATTTTCAAGCTATCTTTAGTGAAATTTTGAATCCTACAATAAACCTCTATTTGATGGATCCAATTATCCAACTTTTCAGTATTAAGTTCTCCATTATAAACAGGTAAATCAAACTTAATATCAAGATTTAATTGAGGCATATTAAGATCAACTATTTTGTTTTTCAGGTGAGGAATTTAAAGATCCATCAAAGAAAGATGGTGAAGATGGAGGAATTTTAGGAGATTCCTCACCACCTCCTTCTTCTTTACCTTTTGCATGAAAAGAACCACCTTGTTTTCCCTTCTTTCGATCTTGATAAATCTCTTCCACCATACTTTGCATCTTCATGAAACTTTAAGGAAATCTCCTTCAGAAGGAATTGAAGAAGTCCCATCATCTCCTTTTTCTGAAGCCATTCTTCCTCTTCTTGAACCAATCTCTGGATCAAACTCTTCAAGCTCTCCTTCACCTCTCTGAAGCCTTGCTCTTGTTAACATAAACAAACTCACAATGCAATGGTTAAGCTACTCTGATACCAAACTTGATCTGAAAATCTTTCAGGATCTTCTTGACCATAAAATAGCATGTGAAATTTGCATGTTAATCCTTATAAAAATGGATTAAAAGATTAATTTAAATTCTTTTAATCAAACACATAAGAAAATAAAAGAGATATGCAAACCATAAAATGAAGACAACAGATGATCACGGAGTTCACCCTTCCTGGGCTACGTCTTCGGGCTACTTCCAATGAGAAGGCCAATCTTATTAAGTATTCAAAGCTTACAAATATAAGTTTCTGGAAACACTTCTGAGTTCTGTCATTCAAACTCAGAAACAGACTACACCACTTCGTTCCTCTCGAAATTCCAAGAAAAATGAGTATAAAGTCGATTATATATGCCTAAGGCCTCCTCTGGCACATAAATAAAAAAACTATGCCTGCATAAAAGACAAAACAGTACGGATTGTATGGATTCCACCTCAGGATCTATTCCCATTAATGGTTGTACGATGCCTCGATAACTGTGCATGTACTGTGTCTCTGGATCTGTGCAAACTGTGCCTCTATATTTCCCCAAGAACTGTGCAAAACCTGTTGGACACACCGAACACACTGAGAGGGGGGGTGAACAGTGTGTATAGCTTTTTATCACTTTTTCAACTTTAACAATCATCAACTGCTTCTTCAATACATCATTCATTAATGTATTACCACATTATCATTATATCATCAGCATTATTAACTATTACAGCTCATCATCACCTATCATCATATCATCATCACATAGGAAGCATAGCAAAACACAGTACACAAGATTTTTACGTGGAAACCCAAGTCCCGGGGGAAAAACCACGGAAGCCTTTATAATAATAATTTACCAGCAACAACTAGAAGGAGGCAACAACCCCCTTTGTTACAAAGACTTCAATTCTCCAGCTACAACTGGAAGGAGGCTGCAACCCCCTGGTTTACAGGCTACAACCTGAAGGAAGCCTTAGCTCCCAATATTTCCTTGCCCCGTCCTGCCACCCTGATATGAAGATAGTAACTGAAACTACTGAACCACAAACTTCACTGATCCTGGGGACCTACTATCCAACACTTGTACCCAATCTATACCACACTGCACAATCACTGTCACTGCTCATCAACTGACCACTGCTCATCAACTGACCACTGCTTATCAACTGTTCACTGCTCATCAACTGACCACTGCTTATCAACCGTTCACTGCTCATTAACTGACCATTGCTCATCACAACTGTGCCACACTGTTCATTATCCTTTACAATCAATCTGTCTGATCTAGCTGTAGCAATCAATTTGTCTACATAAATCAATCTGCTGTTCACATCATTCGAGTTAGTCAATCTGAGTTTAACCAACCGTACACGAGACTCAGTCCACCTGAGTCAAACCAACTGCTCATACAACTCAACCAATATGAGTCAGACCATATGCACATGTAGTAGCCTGTGCTAATGCTGCTCAACTGAACCAATGTACTCACTTCTAATTACCACTATTCACCATTGTACTATTGTCGTCAATGCATCATTTATAATTCTATACATTGTGTTTTCATCATACATCATTGAGTATCACTGTGTAAACATCACTGAGCATATCAAACTGAGCACATCATTGTGTAAACATCTCTAGCACTTCATACATAAACTGAGCATTTATCACTGTGTTTCATCATACATATATTACTGTGTACTAATTGTCATGCCACTGAGTGTATTTTACTGAACATACCACTGTTTAAATATTACTAAGTACATATGTATATGCCACTGTGTAAATATTTCATGCATATATCATTGAACATACAAGTTACTATGCATATCATTCTCAAATCAATGCTGTCACATCCAACTGTCAGGTCAAATAAAAGAGGCTTTCAATAGTTGTCACTTTCAATCAGATATTACTTCATAGGCTGTAACTTTTCAAGTTAAGGCTGTCATGTAACACATACAGGTGGAGGCAGAAAGCCCAGTTATCAAAAGCTGCTAATAACCTTTAGTTTCTCAATCCATCAATTTCAAGCATTTCTTCAACTATCTTCCAATCTTCAGACTTACTTGATTGAAGCTGTCCTCAACAATGTTTTGAGAGTATCCACGTCCTCAACAATGTCACCTTTAATCAACAATTATGATCAATAATAGACCTGCCCAAATCACTCTTGCTCACATGCCAAATCACCTGCCTCATCATATCACTGTACATATCATCTGAACATTTCACTGAGTGTGTTGAGCATACACATCATATCACTCTGTAATCACTACTAGCATCTGAACCTTTCTCTGTATGTGCTACTGGTTCACTGAGTATATATGTAAATAAATATCCCTGTGTAGACTAAGCAAACATACTGTGTAAATCACTGTGTATATTATCACTGTGTAAATTGTGTATATCACTGTATATATCATCACTGTACATATAACAATATCATCATTACTATAACATCACTGTGTAACTGTTGTACACTAATGTCATCATCATCGTATGCATCATCATAGGGGATGCATCAAGTATGCACCATATCATCATCATTGTGTGCATCATTATATCATCATCATAGTGTATATGTGCATCATCATGTCACAGTGATCTTACCTTAGCAGTGCATGTCTGTGTATGTCTACTATGGAAAACCCCAAACAAAACCAACCTCAGACTTGGAGGAAGACCTCAACACCAGTATACTGTGGAACACTTCAAAGATTCAGCCTGTATATAAAATGGTCAAACTCAACCTCTGCTCTGCAAAAATTCGGACTATTCTGACTGTGTATTTTTGCAGACTTGAACTAGGGCTTGAGACTGTTTGGATGAGGAGAAAAACCTTGAAGATATCAGCTGTAAAGGACTTGGTTCTATGCAGTAGTAAGCAACCAAACTCAGACTGTTTTAGCATGCAAATTCGGGACTGTTTTAGGACTGTGGAAACCCTCCAAAACCAGTCACAAAACATAAGAGTTTTACCCCAAGACAAGTCCAAGAACAGACTGTCATATAGCAGCAAAAAGGAACCAAAAGAATACTCCTTCTCCTTGAAAATTTGGGACTGTTTTAGCCTCAGTCCAAGCTCACTTTTGACCCAAAAAAAATCTAAAAAAATCTCAAAAAAATAACTTCAAAAAAAAACTTTACTGTAGCTGCCTCAGGTTCATCCGAAAATCAGAAAAAAAAAAAACTTTACTGTAGCTGCCTCAGGTTCATCCGAAAATCAGAGGTAATTTTCTCACACCAAATTCCACATACCAAAATAAAATAAAAATTCAATCACTGTAGCTGCTACAGTACCCGCGAATTTCAAAGCTGCCTCTTCACCAAAAAATCACCTCCCAAATGAATGACTTTTCAGTTGTATTTATACTACTTTTTCAATTAATTATTTTGAGCCAACTTGTCACAAATTGAGTTTATTTTTTTATTATTATAATTTTAAATATAGCTGGGCCGACTTGTCATAAAATTTCATTTTATTTTTATTTTGTCAAAAAGCTTCATTTGTGGAGCCGACTTTTAACAATAAACAATTTATTATTTTGTTTTTATTTGAATTTGAATTTGAATTTTATTTATTCAATGCTTTAAGGCTTTGATAGCTTTACTCTCCTTGGCTTCATGGATGTACAACATCCTTGTTTTATTGGGGTTAGACCATAAGGGAATTCTTTCTAAGTACAACGTCAAGGGTTTTAATCATACCAACCAAGACTCCAACCAAGCCACCATATGCCATTGTGCAATGGGCTTCAAGAACCGGACTTGTGGGCTTAAGGAGCAACTCCATCAACATCAAGTGCAAGTGCTTAAACTTTTCAACAAAGGCATGGACATTATCAAGTATTTCTTTTTAAATGACCACATAATGGGTCATTTCTACCTATCAAGATCATGGACTTCACCATCAAGCTATGACATCAAAAATCATCAAGGGTGGGTTCAAGGACCAAGCTTCCAAGTATAAGGGCACCATCATTACGGATCATGGGCTTCTTCAAACTTATGGGCATATGACCAATTTGTGGGCTTTCATCATGATTTCCAAGGGCTTCTTCAATGACACAAGGTCATCATAGGTGCCTTAAAAGCATATGTAATGGTTTCATTACCAAATGGGTTCATAGCCATCAAAACCCCAAGATAAGGGTACTAAGGGCTTCATGACCTCATCAACTTTAAACGACGATAACTCATCAACCGTAAGGAGTTAGGAGACACTCCATATATCAATCAAAAGGGCTTAATGATGGCTATTACCCTATGAGGATCTTGGTTGCATTGGCAGGGTCCTTCAACTTGTTTTCTTTAATTAGTGTAGGATCTTTTCAAGGATATCATCAAAAGAAAGACTTCATCATGTAAGAGCACAAGTCAATTGTGTGAGGGCTACATTCATTCAACAATCAATCAAGAGACCATAAAAGTACAACCAGGAGCAGGGGATATAACAATGGACTCAACTGGGACCAAGATACAACTTAGGTGTACTCACCCAAGTTAATGGGTAGCCAGAGCTTTTGGCATTGTCCCAAGGCCTCCAAGGGCTTCAAGCTTGGGCTTGGACAAAGTCAAAAGGTCTCCTCTTGACATAGACAACCACAAACCAAACACTAACCCTCAGGGGCTCCACAAGGGGCACCAAGATGCAACTGTTGTCATCAATGGCCAGGCACTGTTGGCATCAATGACAACTTAATCAACAATCTCCCCCTTTGTCATTGATGAAAACACTCAGGCTCCCCCTATTCACAACTTCTCTCCCCCTTTGGCATCAATGGCAAAGGATACTAACTTGAAGTAACGCTCCCCCTCAGGGCATGATCCCCCTGTCAACAACTTCTCTTCCTTTTTGCATCAATGGCAACGAGAACTTTCTTTAGCAATACTGCTCCCCCTATCACTGGGCACTGCTGCCGCTTATATGCTAGAACCAACTACTGTAGGATAATCAAGTACATAGCTCCTTTTACACTTCATAACACTGATCGATAGTCTTCAAAATGATATTGGGTTTTTCCCAATATTTTCATCATTTCTGTTTTGATCATTGGTGCAATCTACTGACTTTATTTTCCATACTTTGGTAGGCTGATCACTGTTCATGACATTCGGTTGAACTTGCTTTCTTCTCCAAACTTTAACTTCTCCCTTCATCCTGCAATGTTTCGCAAAATGACCATAATGATAACAATTATAACATTGAATGGAAAACATACCTTGATTTCTTTCTGGAGTGATTTTGTCATGAGCTCTGCAATGGATGGCTTTGTGACCATAGTTGTTACACTTGTAGCAGTGACCACTAAATATCAGGGGATATCCTTGAGCAAAGGATCTTCTTTGTGATGCAAGTTCTCTGTTTCTATTCTTCCTTGAATCTTGCTGATCATGGGATCTACTGAAAATATCTGTATAACTATTATCCTTTTCTTCTTTTTCCCTGGAACTTTCACTTTCTTCAATGTTCTTTTCAATCTTTGAATTTGTCTTCAACTGAGCAACTGTCTTGTTCAGATCTTCCTTTAGAGAGAGGATCTTCAATTCTTGCTTTTGACAAATTTCTATCTTTTCTTGGAGTTGTCTTGTTAGGTCTTCTTCAATTTTCTTGACTTCTTCTATCCGTTCTTTCAGATCAATGACAGTACTGTCTTCCATCTGTCCTTTTATTTCTTGATTTTCTTTTCTGAGTTCTGAGAGTTCCTTTTCAAAGTCAAAATTCGTCAGACATACCTTTCGTAATTCTATCTTCAAGGATTTGATTTCATCTTCTTGTTTTCTTCTTATTTTCTCTTCAATCTCATGACTGAAATGAATTCCCCTTTTTTCACTTGGATCTTCTTTCTGACTGGCGGATCTTTCCTTCTGCATTTTTTCAAGTAAGATACTGATTTCACTATCTTTGTCTTGAAGCTTGCGAGTCAATTCTTTCTCCTTATCTTCTAGCTGTCTTCTGAGCTTGTCGATTTCTTCTGATTGTCTTTTATTTTCAGCAGCAGACTTCTCAAGTTGATCTTTCAGAGAGTTGGATATGGCTTCTTTGATTCTGGTAGCTTCTTCAACTTGGAGATTTAGATCAATTATAGTCTTTGTGGCTTTCTCACATTCTTCTTGATTCCTCTTCTCAGATTTGTCCAATTGCTCTTTCAATACCTAGTTCTGTTCACAAAGTTTCTCAACCTTTTGCAAAGCATTAGTAATATCATTGTTTAAACAGTCATTTCCATCATTTATCAAGAAACATTGAGATTCATCACATTTTGATGTATTACAATCTATGAATTTAGAATAGCACTTATCCTCTATACCCGATAGACATATTTCTTCAAAAGCATTACAAACAGGGTGTTCAATAGACTTACCTTCATACTTACCTGGATCTTGTACTGACCTTTCTATGGAGTTGTCTTCTGCTTTTTGTTCTTCAAGTTGATCTAACTTCAGTGACAATTCTTCAATTGAGTTGCACTTTCCTATTTTCTTCTTTTGGAGATCTGTCAGATCTGCAGTCATGAGTTTCATAACTTCTTCTTCATGTTCCTTAGAGGAGTAGAGATGTTCTATTTTGAGCCATAGTTCCTTAGCAGTGTTGCACTTTGCAATTTTCTCTTTTATGGAATCTGATAAGCCTTCAAGAATGGATTCCATAGCCATTGAATTATTTTTCCTTGCTTCCTTCTGAGTTGTTGTTTTTACTTTCTTCGGATGATCGTACCCAGTAAGCACTGACTGCCATACTCCACTGCCTTCTGCTTCAAGATAACCTTGCATTCTTCTTTTCCAGATCAAGTAATTTGTCCCACAAAACAATGGTTCTCCATTCACTGAGAACCCCATGGTGTGTCAAGGATCTACTTCAAGCTGGTAAGGCTTTCTGTGAAGGACCCGCTCTGATACCAATTGTTGGACACACCGAACACACTGAGAGGGGGGGGGTGAACAGTGTGTATAGCTTTTTATCACTTTTTCAACTTTAACAATCATCAACTGCTTCTTCAATACATCATTCATTAATGTATTACCACATTATCATTATATCATCAGCATTATTAACTATTACAGCTCATCATCACCTATCATCATATCATCATCACATAGGAAGCATAGCAAAACACAGTACACAAGATTTTTACGTGGAAACCCAAGTCCCGGGGGAAAAACCACGGAAGCCTTTATAATAATAATTTACCAGCAACAACTAGAAGGAGGCAACAACCCCCTTTGTTACAAAGACTTCAATTCTCCAGCTACAACTGGAAGGAGGCTGCAACCCCCTGGTTTACAGGCTACAACCTGAAGGAAGCCTTAGCTCCCAATATTTCCTTGCCCCGTCCTGCCACCCTCATATGAAGATAGTAACTGAAACTACTGAACCACAAACTTCACTGATCCTGGGGACCTGCTATCCAACACTTGTACCCAATCTATACCACACTGCACAATCACTGTCACTGCTCATCAACTGACCACTGCTCATCAACTGACCACTGCTTATCAACTGTTCACTGCTCATCAACTGACCACTGCTTATCAACCGTTCACTGCTCATTAACTGACCATTGCTCATCACAACTGTGCCACACTGTTCATCATCCTTTACAATCAATCTATCTGATCTAGTTGTAGCAATCAATTTGTCTACATAAATCAATCTGCTGTTCACATCATTCGAGTTAGTCAATCTGAGTTTAACCAACCGTACACGAGACTCAGTCCACCTGAGTCAAACCAACTGCTCATACAACTCAGCCAATATGAGTCAGACCATATGCACATGTAGTAGCCTGTGCTAATGCTGCTCAACTGAACCAATGTACTCACTTCTAATTACCACTATTCACCATTGTACTATTGTCGTCAATGCATCATTTATAATTCTATACATTGTGTTTTCATCATACATCATTGAGTATCATTGTGTAAACATCACTGAGCATATCAAACTGAGCACATCATTGTGTAAACATCTCTAGCACTTCATACATAAACTGAGCATTTATCACTGTGTTTCATCATACATATATTACTGTGTACTAATTGTCATGCCACTGAGTGTATTTTACTGAACATACCACTGTTTAAATATTACTAAGTACATATGTATATGCCACTGTGTAAATATTTCATGCATATATCATTGAACATACAAGTTACTGTGCATATCATTCTCAAATCAATGCTGTCACATCCAACTGTCAGGTCAAATAAAAGAGGCTTTCAATAGTTGTCACTTTCAATCAGATATTACTTCATAGGCTGTAACTTTTCAAGTTAAGGCTGTCATGTAACACATACAGGTGGAGGCAGAAAGCCCAGTTATCAAAAGTTGCTAATAACCTTTAGTTTCTCAATCCATCAATTTCAAGCATTTCTTCAACTATCTTCCAATCTTCAGACTTACTTGATTGAAGCTGTCCTCAACAATGTTTTGAGAGTATCCACGTCCTCAACAATGTCACCTTTAATCAACAATTATGATCAATAATAGACCTGCCCAAATCACTCTTGCTCACATGCCAAATCACCTGCCTCATCATATCACTGTACATATCATCTGAACATTTCACTGAGTGTGTTGAGCATACACATCATATCACTCTGTAATCACTACTAGCATCTAAACCTTTCTCTGTATGTGCTACTGGTTCACTGAGTATATATGTAAATAAATATCCCTGTGTAGACTAAGCAAACATACTGTGTAAATCACTGTGTATATTATCACTGTGTAAATTGTGTATATCACTGTATATATCATCACTGTACATATAACAATATCATCATTACTATAACATCACTGTGTAACTGTTGTACACTAATGTCATCATCATCGTATGCATCATCATAGGGGATGCATCAAGTATGCACCATATCATCATCATTGTGTGCATCATTATATCATCATCATAGTGTATATGTGCATCATCATGTCACAGTGATCTTACCTTAGCAGTGCATGTCTGTGTATGTCTACTATGGAAAACCCCAAACAAAACCAACCTCAGACTTGGAGGAAGACCTCAACGCCAGTATACTGTGGAACACTTCAAAGATTCAGCCTGTATAAAATGGTCAAACTAAACCTCTGCTCTGCAAAAATTCGGACTATTCTGACTGTGTATTTTTGCAGACTTGAACTAGGGCTTGAGACTGTTTGGATGAGGAGAAAAACCTTGAAGATATCAGCTGTAAAGGACTTGGTTCTATGCAGCAGTAAGCAACCAAACTCAGACTGTTTTAGCATGCAAATTCAGGACTGTTTTAGGACTGTGGAAACCCTCCAAAACCAGTCACAAAACATAAGAGTTTTACCCCAAGACAAGTCCAAGAACAGACTGTCATATAGCAGCAAAAAGGAACCAAAAGAATACTCCTTCTCCTTGAAAATTTGGGACTGTTTTAGCCTCAGTCCAAGCTCACTTTTGACCAAAAAAAAATCTAAAAAAATCTCAAAAAAATAACTTCAAAAAAAAACTTTACTGTAGCTGCCTCAGGTTCATCCGAAAATCAGAAAAAAAAACTTTACTGTAGCTGCCTCAGGTTCATCCGAAAATCAGAGGTAATTTTCTCACACCAAATTCCACATACCAAAATAAAAAAAAAATTCAGTCACTGTAGCTGCTACAGTACCCGCGAATTTCAGAGCTGCCTCTTCACCAAAAAATCACCTCCCAAATGAATGACTTTTCAGTTGTATTTATACTACTTTTTCAATTAATTATTTTGAGCCGACTTGTCACAAATTGAGTTTATTTTTTTATTATTATAATTTTAAATATAGCTGGGCCGACTTGTCATAAAATTTCATTTTATTTTTATTTTGTCAAAAAGCTTCATTTGTGGAGCCGACTTTTAACAATAAACAATTTATTATTTTGTTTTTATTTGAATTTGAATTTGAATTTTATTTATTCAATGCTTTAAGGCTTTGATAGCTTTACTCTCCTTGGCTTCATGGATGTACAACATCCTTGTTTTATTGGGGTTAGACCATAAGGGAATGCTTTCTAAGTACAACGTCAAGGGTTTTAATCATACCAACCAAGACTCCAACCAAGCCACCATATGCCATTGTGCAATGGGCTTCAAGAACCGGACTTGTGGGCTTAAGGAGCAACTCCATCAACATCAAGTGCAAGTGCTTAAACTTTTCAACAAAGGCATGGACATTATCAAGTATTTCTTTTTAAATGACCACATAATGGGTCATTTCTACCTATCAAGATCATGGACTTCACCATCAAGCTATGACATCAAAAATCATCAAGGGTGGGTTCAAGGACCAAGCTTCCAAGTATAAGGGCACCATCATTACGGATCATGGGCTTCTTCAAACTTATGGGCATATGACCAATTTGTGGGATTTCATCATGATTTCCAAGGGCTTCTTCAATGACACAAGGTCATCATAGGTGCCTTAAAAGCATATGTAATGGTTTCATTACCAAATGGGTTCATAGCCATCAAAACCCCAAGATAAGGGTACTAAGGGCTTCATGACCTCATCAACTTTAAACGACGATAACTCATCAACCGTAAGGAGTTAGGAGACACTCCATATATCAATCAAAAGGGCTTAATGATGGCTATCACCCTATGAGGATCTTGGTTGCATTGGCAGGGTCCTTCAACTTGTTTTCTTTAATTAGTGTAGGATCTCTTCAAGGATATCATCAAAAGAAAGACTTCATCATGTAAGAGCACAAGTCAATTGTGTGAGGGCTACATTCATTCAACAATCAATCAAGAGACCATAAAAGTACAACCAGGAGCAGGGGATATAACAATGGACTCAACTGGGACCAAGATACAACTTAGGTGTACTCACCCAAGTTAATGGGTAGCCAGGGCTTTTGGCATTGTCCCAAGGCCTCCAAGGGCTTCAAGCTTGGGCTTGGACAAAGTCAAAAGGTCTCCTCTTGACATAGACAACCACAAACCAAACACTAACCCTCAGGGGCTCCACAAGGGGCACCAAGACGCAATTGTTGTCATCAATGGCCAGGCACTGTTGGCATCAATGACAACTTAATCAACAAAACCGTGGTTTAAAATAGTGATTTTCGGGTGGCTTTTGGGCACGGATTTGAGGGCTACGCGCCCTTTTTTGGCCAAGAATTCTGCCTTCAATTCATAAATAAAAACCACTGTAAACCACCCAACGGATGGGCTTTGGCCCAGTGGTTTGGGCATTGCGATTTGGGGGCAAAGGTCCCGGGGTCAAACCCGCGGGCCTCTCCCCTTCATACATGATTTTGTTTGTTTGTTGTAATGTGGTGGCGTTGTAACATTGAACCGTAATTTGGCACTTGGCTTATCTGTTGGCACTCCACCATTGGTTTGGCTCTGTTTGGTTGGTTCCATCGTCACTTCTATGGCCTCGGTGTTGGCCATGGGTTTGAGTGCCTAGCCCTCAATCCCGTTCATTTTTCCGACCATAAATCCATTCAAACTTAAATAGAAGTTATGCCCTATACATGTTAAGAAACACCAGCGAGACTTGTGGTTAAGCGGGCTCCATGGATACTTTGGCGGGCTTGAGGTCGTGGGTTCGATCCCCATTACCTCCACAATTTTTTGATGAACAATACAACTAGTGAGTAACAGGGCTTCCACATGGCAATCCCTGATTGGTCCACGTATGAGCCACGCTGTCCAAAAACCTGTCCACGTGGCACCCTGTGGGGTTGCTACATGTCAATTATGATGACTTATCCATGCCACGTGGCCCCCCTTTTTGCCCTTTTTACATCAAATTTCACTCTTTTATCGAATCTTTGAAACTCAATAACTTTTGCGCCCGAAGGTCGTTTCATGCGAAACAAGCGTTGTCGGAAAGCTGTTGACGAGTTCTGCACATCTGTAAGCTTATTTACAATTTTTGAAGACTTTCATTTTGATTGAAATCTGAGATTCTATTAGATCAGTTGGATTTTTTAGTTCAATTGTGTGTGTAGATGTTTCCTTGTCGATAAATCATTTTTCAACGTTTAGACTTGTTATTTCTTTTTTAAAGATCCTTCCAACCAACATGAGAACATGGGCATGGGCATGTGAAAATTGAGTCTTTGCCTAAGATACTATGATTAAGGGTAGCAATTCCACCAAAATATTCCGAAGCCTTGAACGTGTTGCTACAACTATTGGTGTACAACAAACATGAGCACAAGCACAAGTGTTTCCTAGGTGAGACTTGCAATGTGGTGTGGGCTTTAAAAACACCTTGTGTTCACAAACTTGACAAACCAATTGTTGACAATATTCCTTTTTCTTTTTTTATTTCTTGGAAAACAGTTCCCTTATATTTTACTAACAAGACTATCAAAATTATACAAATTTCCCTTATGATCGTGCATGATCTTTTTTTTAATGACGACAGATGTCACATTGTTCATATCTCCCAGTGAGGTTTGGCACATGTTATCACACCATAGTAGCTAGGATACTATCCTTGCTGAGCATATATCTGCACTTTCCAAAGCTTAGTTTTTACAAAGATTAGTTATGATGAGTAGAGTTATTTGGGATCACTCTTTGATCATAACAGTATATATATCAGACATTATGTAGACCTTGTGCCAAGGCTGAGCCTTGAGAACTTAGATTTGATGACCGATGTGACCTTTTGTTCCATACAGTTTCAGTCCGATGCCTAGAGTCCCAGATGTTACTATTGCAGCAGTGTTTCAGTTGGTTATGGATGATGACCATTGATATGATGTGATGTGACCTATGGACTTGTGATTATTATCATGGACTTATATCTTGTTGCTTTTGTCATCTTCATAGCATTGACTTGGTATGTAACTCATGATGTCGCAGTATTATCTAAATAATAAAATGAAATATCTTGGATGACTCTATAAAATATAAAACTGGATGTATTACTTGCACTCTAAGGTTTTCTGACAATACTCATTGGATTCATTACCCTCGTGTGAGCATGGACATGGTTTTTCCTGACATTCTTGTTTTCTAGCCTAGGCACCACATTCACTTGACTCCATCCATCCATGACCTTCCTTATTTTGGCTTTCACCTTGACTTGCCTTATTGACTGCCTGATATGGAGGAATTCCCCATTTCTACCTCTATGTTGGATCGCATCCACGTTTGTTTTGTGTCTCGGCTCTGCGTTGGTGATAGAACTTGCCTTTGGTGAGTTGGATTTTATCCCTAGATCACTCTAGTCGGTTACCCCGATGTTTGGCTTAGCGCGGAATTCCCTCTAGTCACATGAGTTGTTGTTGGCTAAAACTGAAAGCACATGTACTACTTATATTGGAAATCTCTTATGAAAACCTGTGAACTTAAAATTCTAGAATGTGTTTCTCAACACACGTGAATAAAGGCTAAAGCAATGAACTGCTAAAATACCCCGCGAAGGGTATAAAAAGGTCTAAAAAACAATGGTTAAACAAATGCTATATCTAAATATTATTGACCTCCTAAATGTAAATATGCCCCGGATGCAAGTTGCAATTAGTTGTGCTTCTCAGCACATGTGAAATCCCAGAGGGGTCATATAGGCCAAACAGGGCATGGAAGTAAGTGAATAATCCAAAAGAACTTGGATCAACTTGATGTAAACATGATGCCTAGGTTGAATAATCACTCTCTAAACAACTTATCCATTTGTGAGGCACTGCCCTTCCCTTTGTTATTTGTCCAGCACAGAGTGTAGATTCCCCTTTTCCCTGTCCAAAGTGTCACTTAGTTGAGTTGGTCAAGTCATCCATTTTGCCTAGCCTTCACCCTTTGCTGACAATTAGGCCATGTCAGTTGAATGAGTATGTCTTTAAAGCTTGTGTGTAAGTAAATTATAAATAACACTGAAATATACATATGTACTAACTGCCACTGAATGATGTTTATACTTTAAGTTAAGATGTGAATATGATTAAAGGAACATGTTTTAGTCTTATGTTATAATCTAGTCTTTGGTTATATTTTGACCTAGTCAAACATGGTTTGACCATGGTCATTCTTGGGATCCGTGATGAGATGGACCACATGTGCTTACTGATGTTGATCTATGGTCCCACACACAGCTTTTGATGTTTCCATATATTGGATATATGCTTCAGATGATGATTGATGCAGTTGATCAGTTTTATCATTATTTCCAGATCATCATATTTTACATTGTCTGGGTATGGTGGACCCTATAGATGACCCCACAGGTTACCATTTGACCCATTTCCCAAGGCACATTAGCCTCTCCAAGGGAGGTCGCACTCCTTGAGGAAGGCTAGTTGGGTTAGTTCCAAGTCATGGGTAGGTGAGATACCACTTGATTCGGATAGATAAACCTTGATAACCTACACTTAGTGCTTGACCTTGTTAATTTTCAACTTGTGGGCCCCATTCCTCATTTTGAGGGTTGAGCCCCACTTGGGTCACTTGGTGATACATTTTCAATCTCAGATCTATGGAGATCTAGCAAACATTTGGACTTGATAATTTAAACCCACCTTGTTAATTACCTTAACTATCCTCATCTACAATTTGGTGGAATTTGGACTCCATTTGCCCCCTCAATTTAAGTCCCTAGTCTCCCTTGGGTAAATCGCACTCCTTGGGCTAGTGGTCTTTTGCTAGATCCTATATGTGGGTGATGCATGTTTTATCTTGAAATCATACATCTATCCTTTGCATCCCCCTTAGTACCATTTTCATCTTTAACTTGACCTTGTGGGCCCCATTTCAACCATCTTCCACCTTTTAAGGAGTGGGCCCCACTTGTGTAATTTTTATGGTACTAGATCTCTTTAGATCTATATAAACCTCATAAGTGGCCCTAGTCATTCATTAGTTTAAACACTTGTCACCTCTTAAGCCTCTTTAACCATACTTAAACCCTTGGGTCCACTTAACTTTCATAGATCTAATTCACCATTGGTCTCTTTGATTCAACTTACACATTTCCCTAGGAACCTTTGGGTTAGCTAGTCTTCATTGATAGGCTAGGGTCTCCCCCGTGATCTTGATTAGTCTCGATCTAAAGTGAAGAGTGCCTCAGTTATCGTGACACCCAGCTTGATTTCGGAACCGTGGCATCTCTTGGGTCATCTCTTTAGTTTTCCATCTCCTCTACCATCCCGGATGGGATACCTTTAGGGAAAACTACAAGTTGTATGACAACATTTTTGGCGTCGTTGGGGAGGTAGAGGCTTACCTCAGGTGTCTGCGAGTATCCATGCGTAATTCATATCTTATCGCATCCAGTTTAATCTAGGTGGTTATCATTTCAATCCTTGATTTAAACATAGCCATCTATTTGTCACTCATCTCTTCGCGCTAGTTTAACGACATATCTTTTGGTAGAAAAGATTTAAAATCTACCCGGCGACTCCACAAAAGTGACTCCACTAGTGATCGATCCTATCATTATCTAGAACCCATGGGGTCTATCATTTTGTGTTTAGGTTCTTGATTTTTGTTAATAATCGCCATCCATGGCTGCTTCTGAGTGGCCTAGGACTTTCGGTCATTTAAAAGTTTTTGATTTTTCAAAAATTGTTGGGTACCCTCATCATATCCCTCATCAAGCCCGTGAAAGGTTGCCTAAATTCGATGGAAGTTATGAGATCTCTGGTAAAAGGCACATTTTCATCTGTGGGGAAATTTTTAATGAATTATCTATAACCCATGAGGATCTAAGTATGAAACTATTGGCCTCATCTTTCCAAGGAAGAGCTAAGCTCTGGTTCTTGAATTTAAAACCCAATAGCATTTCCGGATATGGCATGTTTGAACATAAATTCTTAGAAGAATGGGGAAGTAAATACGATGATATATATTCTTCAAATCAAATCCAAGATAAAAACCGTCCCCTCTCCGATCCTATTGTTGAATCAATTAATAATCAATTATCAAGTGAATTGTCAACATCTGGAGATGACCCCTCCTGCCCAATTTCATTTGAGGATGACTTTTTCACTTTTGAGTCAATCAAAAGTCAAATCCCTAATCATTGTATAAATGGTAAATTTTCAAATCGTTTTTTAGGTAGCCCTAGTCTTGCTCCTAAGGAAATTTCCGAAGTTGAGCTTTTAATCAATAAGTCCATTGAAGTTCCTGTTATCACCTAAATTGTAGTTACCCCTATGGATGGATCCAGTCATGGATGGCAATAGGGAAGGGCAACTCAAAAGGTGCAACCACGATCACCTCGACCTCCAAAATATGGTTGTCACGCCAGTCGAGGCAACCTTCGCTTTATGTTATCTAGCCCAGACAACAAAGGGGGAGACCCGATCTACTCCCGACAGGAGAGATCAAAACCAATACACCAAATCAGGGTATTTCTAAGTGAAGTTAGGTGTATGGTTTATCCTAGACCTAAGGATGAAGTCACAAGCCAAGTGAGGGGTTCAAGAGATATAGCTTTGGTTTATAGTTGATGTGAAAGTGACTTACAATGTTTGAAGTGAGATCTAGGATGAGTGTACTAGGTCAATGTCAAAAGATCCACTGCCTTGGGAACTGTGTCCAATGCAGGATAGTTTTAAGGGATGTATTGGGGCTAACTAGTACATAAGACAAGCTTGACCATGATTCATGATAGCTTTAGGGGTATAGTTCACCATGCAAAAGTCAAACCACAAGTCAATCCAACAATCTAGGAGAGTTGGGTTGTCTTGGAGATAAACCAGTGCCTTGGGAATTGGGAAGTGGAGTCAAAGTAGGGTTGACTTATGGTTTAGGACTCCTACAACATGAGATAAGTGGGCAATATAGGTCTTGATGGTTGAATGTGTCTAGATCTAGGTTTAACCCAAGTGGATCACAATCCCTTAAAACAAGGAATGCAGTCCCCAAGGCAAGATTTGACAAAGTGACAGCCTAGACCTAGGTTTTGAATTATTCCGGTTTCAGATCTCCAAAAATCTCAAGTACCCAGTTCCTAGAAGTGAGTCAACTCACTTCTCCAAGGTGGTGCGACTTTGCCCAAGGAGGCTTAAAATGGGGTTTAGGTAGGTCAAGACAAGTCGGATGGCATCCAAACTTTAGATCCTAGTAGATCGGTCAGGTAGGAGTATGGATCTGTAATTTTGTGGCAATCCACCGGTTAGATCTTTGTAGATCTGAGTTTAAGTGTTCCAAGTGGTCCAAAATGGGGATTAAATCCCTTAAAACGTGGAATGGGGCCCACAAGGTGAATTTCAAGAAAGGGACAACCTGGGTGTATGTTATTTGATGTGTAGATGTCAAATCAAGTGAAATCTCAAACACCCATGTTCTAGATCTAGGTCAACTTGCTCAAATGGTGAAGTGCGCCTTCCTTGGGAGAAGCTAAGTTGGCTTGGGAGAGGGGTCAAACGGAAGCCAATCCTCACCAAACTATAGATCCGGGATGCCGTGGATGCTATAGAGGTGGGTTTTCAATATCATGCCCAACAACCCACTAGATCTCAGTAGATCTAAGAAGATGCAAAATTTGGGGTTTTAATTAATTAGGGTTTTAGATGTTTTTGACAATTGGATAGATCATGGAGATAGAACTTACCTTGAGATCATACCTGAATGATGTGGATGAGATGCCTTGATGTTGAGGAAGATTCCCGCAGAGATCAAATGAGAGATTGTTGATTTGCTTGCCAATTTGATGCCCAAGTCCACAAGTGCGCCTTCCTCTACCTGTCAAACCAAGGAATGAAATTCAATCAGTAAGATCAAGTATGGAAGAAATACAAGAGGAATGCAAATAGTAACATGAAATAGAAGGTCCTGGGACAGTAATACTCCCTGTTACCAACGAAGAGCTCCAAAGAAGAAGTAGGGAGAGTCTTCCCCTACCAATACCTCCTCCTCCAAGCAAATCGGCCTCCACCTGTAGATGCAAAATCGTGGTACAATAGATATGGCAAACAAAATCTCCAATAACTCAGTGCAAAGGAAGAACCAATGAACGAACACCAAAAACATTCACCACAACATTGGAGATAGATGCAATAATAATTTTCTATTCCAATAATCCAGAGCCAAAAGTCCCTTTACAATGAGAAGCTCTCTCCTTTAAATAGGAAGGAGAGGCACCAAAACCCTAACCACTTTTTGAATGAGTGGCTAAGATTAAAAGATACAAATGTCTAATCAATGGTTGAGATGAGCTCAACAATATAATACATGGATCACACATAAAATATAACATAAGTGGACAAAGTCGCCCTAGGAGAGGGGAATCCCACCAAATCATGATGACAAAATATCATAAGAGGCTCATGGTGGGTCCAAGGGGTAATTTTATCCCTCCTTGGTCAATCCCCATGGCACAATAACCAATAAATAATCATGAATATACCAAATCGTGCCCCCAAGGTGAAGTCGTGGTCCTCAAAAGACCTCAAAAAATCCACAGAAAGTGCCATAAGTGATGGATGCGGGCCCCGATGAAGCTGAAACTGCAGGAGGAGGTGTGGAAGGTCCCGATCTATCATCACTGATCATCCCATGCCATAACTTTGCCTCAGTAGCCCAAATCGATTTCCTCAATAGCCATTTCTACCAATCCTGAAATGCCTCGGGAAGCGTGAAACTGCCCAAACAGCCTCCTGGAGTGATGGCGCTGTCAAGGTGAGGGCACCAATGTGTCCGGGAGGGGGGTAATATGGTAAAAACAAGTGGCTGGACCACCCCCTCCATCATCAGCGCCCTAGGTCAACCGGATAAAAGTCATCTCTGCTCTGATAGGGCCTCCAATAGACCAAAACTGCACTAGGACAGCCTACTGAGGCTAAATCATCCCTGTAAGTGCCCGGAACTGAAAACAAACTGTCCCATTGGACTCAGAAGGTCCAAATCCATCCAAGATGTGTACTCATACACCATATGAATCTCTGCATGATCAAAATAAATATCCAATGTACCGGAATAAGGCCAATAATAATGATCTGTAAATGTCCAAACACTGCTGTATCCCAAGAATCATCATCATAACCCTGTAGCTGCTGCATAGAATCATCCTGTATGTGTACATAGACCATATATCATCTACCCATATCATCATGAGGTCCAACATCTCATGTCCCATGGTCCTCCATGGTCAAACTAGGTCTAACCAAGACCAAATACAACTCAGACTATCATCCATAGCTGCTGCAAGGTATCAAGGTTAATACATGCTTTACAATTTATTCAAATAGCTACTAAAACACAGAGTAATCATGACTGGCGATCTAAATCCAAATATATAGTGTCGTTAATTATTATTATTACTCAGACTAGACTTTCAGGACCATACTCACTTCATAGTTGTGATCAATTTGCTAGTGAAGGGTGAAGGCTGAAATAACTGGCTAGGCTAAGGGATGACTTGACTGACTTGACTTTGTGACACTTTGGCAAGGGAAAGGGAATACACACCATAGTATATACTGAATGAGCAATAACACAGGGAATGGCGGTGTCTCACAAATGGATGAGTTGTTTTAAAGAGGGTTTATTCACCTTCACAGATGCGCACAATCCATAATACAAACAAGGCCAGCAATTGTTTAGATATAACATTTAAGTTCCATTGCTTTTTGGGCCTGAGGTTTCCATAGCCTTGATCTATGTGTGTTTATAAACACATTGCATAGATTTACATTTATTTTTAGGCTTTCTGCTGCAGGTGTGTTTTTAAGGCACTTGTTTACCTGAGCACTTCTAGGTGTGTCATGGACAACTTGTTTACCTAGGTATTTATTTTTCCAAAAGATATAACATTTTATTTTTCCAGATTTTGTATTCATGGCAGCACTAAAAGTTTCAGGTTTATCCAACACAACTTTAGTGACTAGGGGGAATTCTCAAGGAACTCCAACTCACCATAGGTAAGTTTTGTCACCAACTCAGAGCCGAGACACAATAAACAGGGAAGCTCATCTAATACAGAGGCTACAGTGGGGAAAGGTCCTCCATGCCACTAGTCAAGTAGCAAATCAGGGTAATAATCTAAAAGGTAGGCCATGGATGGATGAAGACAATGAAAAGATGAAGCCAACACTAGCAAGCCAAGGTATGGTTGAATGATCACCTCTATTCTCCCTAAGGAGGGTAAATACCAATGAGTATGAATAGTGAACTTCTAAGTCTGAGCAGGGACAGTAGTATATATAATAGGTCAACCAGGTCCATGTATCTATATGATCGCCAGATCATGACACTAAGTGCTATGACATGCTATAAGAATAAGTATAAAAGCAATCTAACCATAACACCGTAATATACCTGCTGAGTCATATACCTGAATGTACATCAACCTGTACCATCATCTGTCCTCTGAAACTGCTGCTGTAACTCTGGGCGCTACTGACTGCTCTGTACCAATGGTATAATGGCTACATCGGTCATCTCTCTGAGTGTCCTGAAACTCAGTCATGGCATGGGGAATGCAACTGCTGTCCACAATCTAATAGTGATCCAATATAGATGCTCATCTCGGCATCTCAAATGTAAGGGAACTGGCTGAATAGTGTACTGGAATGAGAAAAATAATGTATGGTAGCCCGGCTACTATATATGTGATAACAGTTCCTCCCTTAGAGAAACTCATTAATCATTCCATCTTTAGTGATCATTCATTTCCTATCACCTTATTGAAGGAGAATAAAGTGGGAACATTGACCAAGATCCTTTAGTAGTGATTTCACAATATCATTGTGCAAATAATCATAATATTGCAAATAAGCTTGTTAATTTACTCCCTGATAAATTAAATGAAAATGATCATTTTCCCTCACATGATTTTAATGATGAATCTCAAGATGAGGGTGAGTTAATAAATCACACTAGATGCTCTAATCTTTGTTCTACTTCTTATAGTGAGTCTTTAAGTTTTCCTTTTTCCATCCTTAGTCAAGATAGCTTTATCCAATTCTTAAAGTTGGAATCTTGTCCTCAGTTTGTAAATATCACAGTTGATCAAAAGCTTGAAATCATCCCTAGACAAAAGAGTGTTACTTTGAAAGGCCTTTCCTTTTGTCAAATTCCAAGGCCAAATTCTTCTATCCATCTGGGAGAATGTACATATTTTCAATCCTCCCTCCCATCCCAGTTTTTTCAATCTTTTTTGGGTTGGTGGTCTAGTCAGTCTCTTGCTTTTGAAATTTTCAATAGGAAGTGTGAACATTTTCCTGTAATTGGAGAAAAAGGACTTCATTTCTCTTTTCAGTCGCTTTGGAACTATGATGCTTGTTGTCAAGTTATCAATCATTCTTGGTGGCTAGAAAAGGTGTTTAAATATCAATTTCATCTTTTCTCTATTTTTGAACATCAAATGGGCTTGATTTTGATTTTGATTTTTCTAAGCTTTAATTTGTCCCCACTTGGTTTTTATTTGATCATCAGTCCCAGGGAAAAACAAATTGAATATGTGAGAGAAGTGAATAAAGAAGGTAATATGAGCCAAGGGAAGTCAAATTTTTCATCACATATTTTTCCTCCATCTATCTCGAAGATCAATTTGCATAATTTCTATGATCCTGCCAATTCTTTTATGGAGGATATTTGCATCAATCAGTCTTCTTTTTGGCATAATTTCATGTTGCACCATTCCAATCATTTTTCAATTTTTGAACAAGTCAAGAAGGTTGTGTTATCAAATTCTCTAATCTTTAATCCAATCATGACTTGTTTTATTAACAAAAATCAAAGAAGATTCATTAATCTGTTTGATGAATGGTTGCACTGGATTTATGACTTTACCTAGCATTTGTGCTGATTGGTTAGAGTAGGTAGGTTTCCAAATAAGCTCATCTGAGCAGTAGGATTTGTGTGCTTTTTGTTTTTTCTAAGTGCTGAGTATTGCGAGTTTTTCTTTAATGTCTCTTTTGATGAGTCCTTTTTCTTCTTGTTGAGTTGTTGTTTGAGTTGAGTCTCGCTCCTTCCTAAGCTTTTCTCATCTCCTGTATGCATTTAAAAACGATTAAAAAGTTTTTCTTGAGTTCGAGTGTTTTTTTTTTTTTTTCTGTGTCAAGTGAGTTGAGTATGCCTTATGAAAAACCTTCCTCCTCCACAGTAAAAGTAATAAAAAAATTTGCATATTATCTTAGACTAGTATTTCCATTATGCATTTTCAGTTTCTACTATAGATTAGATTTCATTTTCAGCATTTATTTTATATTTTATCCCATACATGCGTCATGAGGTATTTTAGTGGCCATGAGCGCAGATGCAAGTGCAAAAGAAAAGCTGAAAGCAAGGATTATGAGTTGTTGGATTGAAGATTGATGCAGAGCAGTCCGAGACCAGAGATTCTGAGGTTCTCAAGCGCTCTCTCCCTTAGAGCACTTGTCCCAGCTGGAGCCAGATGTTATCACACCATAGTAACTGGGCTACTATCCTTGCTGAGCAGATATCTGTACTTTCCAGAGCTTAGTTTTTACAAAGATCAGTTATGATGAGCATAGTTATTTGGGATCACTCTTTGATCAGAGAATTATATATATCAGACATTGAGTAGACCTTGTGCCAAGGCTGAGCCTTGAGAACTTAGATTTGATGACCGATGTGACATTTTGTTCCATACAGTTTCAGTCCAGTTCCTGGAGTCACAGATGTTACTATTGCAGCAGTGTTTCAGTTGGTCATGGATGATGATTATTGATATGATATAATGTGACCTATGGACTTGTGATTGTTATCATGGATTATTATCTTGTTGCTTTGGTCATCTTCATAGCATTGACTTGGTATGTAACTCATGATGTGGTAGTACTATCTAAATAATAAAATGAAATATCTTGGATGACTTTATAAAATATAAAACTGGATG
The DNA here is from genome assembly GCA_027924585.1 of Larix kaempferi. Classification (NCBI taxonomy): domain Eukaryota; kingdom Viridiplantae; phylum Streptophyta; class Pinopsida; order Pinales; family Pinaceae; genus Larix; species Larix kaempferi. The sequence goes on along the minus strand of BSBM01000931.1, from coordinate 18,786,391 downwards.
TATTGCTTGCACTCTAAGGTTTTATGACAATACTCATTGGTTTCATTACCCTCTTGTGAGCATGGACATGGTTTTTCCTGACATTCTTGTTTGCTAGCCTGGGCACCACATTCACTTGACTCCATCCATCCATAACCTTCCTTATTTTGGCTTTCACCTTGACTTGCCTTCTTGACTTCCTGATATGGAGGACTTCCCCATTTCTACCACTGTGTTGGATCGCATCCACATTTGTTTTGTGTCTCGGCTCTGAGTTGGTGAAAGAACTTGCCTTTGGTGAGTTGGATTTTATGCCTAGATCACTCTAGTCGGTTGCCCCGACGTTTGGCTTAACGTGGAATTCCCTCTAGTCACATGATTTGTTGTTGGCTAAAACTAGCACATGTACTACTTATATTGGAAATATCTTATGAAAGCCTGTGAACTTAAAATTCTAAAATGTGTTTCTCAACACATGTGAATAAAGGCTTAAGCATTGAACTGCTAAAATACCCAGCAAAGGGTATAGAAAGTTCTAATGAGCCATGGTTAAACAAATGCTATATCTAAATATTGTTGACCTCCTAAATGTAAATATGCCCCGGATGCAAGCTGCGATTAGTTGTGCTTCTCAACACATGTGAAATCCCAGAGGGGTCATATAGGCCAAAAAGGGCATGGAAGTAAGTGAATGATCCGAATGAACTTGGATCAACTTGATGTAGACATGATGCCTAGGTTGAATAAGCACTCTCTAAACAACTTATCCATTTGTGAGGCATTGCCCTTCCCTTTGTTATTGGTCCAGCACAGAGTGTAGCTTCCCCTTTTCCCCGTCCAAAGTGTCACTTAGTTGAGTTGGTCAAGTCATCCATTTTGCCTAGCCTTCACCCTTTGCTGGCAGTTAGGCCCTATCAGTTGAATGAGTATGTCTCTAAAGCTTTTGTGCAAGTAAATTACAAATAACGCTGAAATATACATATCTATTAATGGCCATTGAATGATGTTTATACTTTAAGTTGTGAATATGATTAAAGGAACATGCCTTAGTCTTATGTTATAATCTAGTCTTTGGTTATATTTTGACCTAGTCAAACATAGTTTGACCATGGTCATTCTTGGGATCCTTGATGAGATTGACCACATATGCTTACCGATGTTGATCTATAGTCCCACACACACCTTTTGATGTTTCCATATGTTGGATATATGCTTCAGATGATGATTGATGCAGTTGATCAGTTTTATTATTATTTCCAGATCATCATATTTTACATTGTCTGAGTATGGTGGACCCTATAGATGACCCCACAGGTTATCATATGGTATATGAGTACTCATTTCTAGTGGACTTGGGTCATCTGGATCCATTGAGACACTTATCTTTCATTTCTGGGCACTTCTAGGCATGATAGTTGCAGTTATCCACCTGTTGACCAGTTTGGGCATGTTGATACAAACTATCCAGCAGGAGCATTGGAGGCCAGTCGTTTCCGAGGGCTCTACAGGGGTAGGGGGTGGTCCAACCACTTGCTTTTACCATTATACCACCCTTCCAGACATCCTGGTGCACTCAGTTTGATAGCGTAGGAACCCTGGATGGCATTTTTGGGCACTTTCAAGGTTTTCAGGAGGATTAAAAAATGGAATAAAAAGGTCATTGAGTAATTCGATTTGGGCAATTGAGGCAAGGTTTTGGCACTTGGTATGCTCAGAGGTCATCCTGGTGTATCCCCCTTCTTCCAGATCAATTTTCACCAGTCAGTGGGGTCCACATAGGCTACAGGAGCACTTTTATTGTATTTCTCTCTGATGATGGGGACAGGATTTGATCATTTGTATACTTGGACATGTCATAGATTCATATTTTATATGATTGTGCCATGGGGTCATGCTAGTGAAGGGGATTAATACCTCCTAGCCCCACCATGTGCTCCTAGTGACTTGTCTTGGTGTTTGACGGACAATACACTCGAGCGGACGCAAGCCGGATCTCCCTAGCTCAATGTGAGTCTAGAACAAATAGAATAAATATAAGTTATTTTCCTAGATCTAATTAAGGATCAAGGAACTAGATACATTTACCTTACAGATTGCTAATCCTTTACTCCTTGAATGTTGCTCCAAACTTGACGATCTTCAGATCTGGGCTGCAAAACCTGTCAAGATAACAAGACAACAAAATAACTAAAACGCATCTATACAATAATAGATCTAAGTAAGCAGTCAAGCAGGAAAACTACACAAGATATCTGTTATCACACAACTTGTAGTTGCCCCTAGAGGTATCCCATCCGGGACGGTAGAGGAGTTAGGCAACTAAAGAGGTGACCCAAGAGATGCCACGGTTCCCAATGCAGTTGGGAGTCACGTCAACCGAGGCACTCTTCGCTTTAGGTCAAGGTATAACTAGACCAAGGGGGAGACCCTATACCCCAATCACAGTTGATTGGATCCAAACAAAGGTTTCAAAGGATATATAAATGATGAGTTACGGAAACCAATGCAAGGCTAAGTGGACCTAAGGGTTAAGGAATGGTTGAAGGTGGTGTAATGGATAATAAGTGCTTCAACCTATGTATGGTTTAGGCCACATGATGGGGTATGATTACTAGGTGTAGTACCATGTGTTTACACAAGTGGGTCTTGTTGTCTTGGGAAATGTGAAATGGTTCTAGGTGGACCCACAAGGTGAAGTTAGGTGTGAGGATGGTACTATAGGTTAGATCTAGGCTAGATCTATAAGTTGGAGTTGGTTCTAGGATTACCCATGTACTAGATCTAGGGTTTGACACTAATCCCAAGGAGTGCGCCTTGCTTGGAGAAGGACTAGTGCCTTGTTGGATGGGCTAATAGAGTCAAGAAGGATGTCAAAGTGTAGATCAGGACACCTAGAAGCCAAGTCAAGTGGATTGGATGAGATCCAATGGTTGGATCTTACTAGATCTAGGTTTTTTAAAAGATGACCAAAAGTGGACCACAATCCCTTAAAACAAGGAATGCAATCCCCAAGGCGGACCTTGACAAAAGGACAGTATAGACCTAGGTTTCAAGGCATGGGCATTCCAAATCCACAAAAATCCTCAACACCCACTTCCTAGAAGTGGACCAACTCAAAAAATCAAGGGGGTGCGACTTGCTCAAGGAGGGTCCAAAAATGGGTTTTGGTGGACCAAATCAAGTCCAATGGCCACCAAAATGTAGATCCGGGATGTTAGTACCCCGATCTATGTTCCTTCAAAGTTTCAAGTGAATCAAGTGGCTAGATCTTAGTAGATCTAAGTTTTAAGATGCCAAGAAGGTCAAAAGGGGGTTTCAACCCCTTAAAACATGGAGAGATGTCCACAAGGTAGTTTTCACCAAAGTAAAGATATGGGTATAGGTTATCAAATGTCTAGATGTCAAATCAAGTGGGATCTCACCTACCCATGTGCTAGATCTAACCCAACAAGCTTCTCTTAGGAAAATCGATTTAGGTTCAAGAAGGCTTTTTGCATTGAAAAGTGTGTCAATTTTTAGCCAATCACCACCAAACTATAGATCCAACTAGGGGTGGATCCTATAGAGGTGGGTTTTTAATATCTTTTCAATTGCAAGGCTAGATCTAAGTAGATCTAAGAAATACCAAAATTTGGGGTTTTGATTTAATTAGGGTTTTATGACCAATGAAGATAGAATGGATGAAAGAGGCACATACCTTGTAGATCTTACCTCAATTGCTTATGGCCACCTTGCAAGTTGATAGCATTCTCCTATGTTTATATTCAAGAGTGAGATCCAAGTGCTCCAACCAAATCGCCCTTCTCCAAGATAGCCAAATCGTCCTCCTCCTACAAGACAAGATCAAAGAAACAAGTCAAGCAAGATGATTATGAAAATGGTAGAAAGATGTAATAGAAAGCATCAACTATGTCACGAAGATACAATAATGATACTCCCTGTCACAAGATCAACCCAAGAGAGAATATGTGGATCCCTCCAACAATAACCCTCAAAAAGTCGCCCTCCTCTCTCCAATTCAACTTTCCTGTCAAAAGGTTAGCAAAAACACCAAAATCCACAATGATACATAGAAGAGATACTTTATATTCAATATGCAAGAGAATCCACAATGCAAGAGAGATGTGCTCCACAAAAAATCTTCTATTCCAATATTCCAGAGCTCCAAAGGTGAGCTTTACAATGGGGGGTCTCCTCCTTATATAGGATAATAAAGATCAAAACCCTATACCACTCCATAATACTACATCAAATGGGTGGTTGAGATTATAAGATCTCATCATACAATCAATGGCTAAGATGACCCATAACAATATATCACATGGATCACTCAACATAACAATAGCGCCCTCACTAAATGGTACAATGGAGGGTGACGTCATCCCACTAGAGGGGTAAAAAGTACAATAATCCACCTCATGATGACTAGGACATGATAAAATAAGCTCATGGTGGGGCTAGGAGGTATTAATCCTTACTAGCTCATCCCCAAGGCACAATAAAATAATAGAATATGTCCAATATAATAAAAATGATCAAAACTGTCCTCAGAATCCATGACAGTCAAGCAGTAAATGTCCTCCTGTGATCAATCCGGGCATACCCACATGGTGAAAACTGACTGGAAGATAGTGATGCCATCCTGGAAGACCTCTGTGAAAACCAAATGCCAAAACCTTGCCTCAATTGCCCAAATCGATTTCCTCAGTGACCACTTTATCCCATTTTTTAACTGCCTCGGGAACTGTGAAAGTGCCAAAACTGCCTCCTAGGGTGCTAGCGCTGTCCATCTGAGCCCACCAGGCTCTCCGGGAGGGGGGATAAATGGTAATAACAAGTGGCTGGACCACCCCCTCCATCATCAGCGCCCTAGGTGAACTGGCCTCTCGGGGCCCCTGCTGCTCAGGCTGGGAAATCAGCCCCAAATCTGGTCAACAAGTGTAAAACTGCATCAATCACTGTCAGAAGTGCCCGGAACTGAAAGATAAGTGTCTCAATGGATCCAGAAGACCCAAATCCACTAGGAATGAGTACTCATACACCCTGGGTTGCCCTAATGGGCCTGCTGTAGGGTCCACCATATATGGACAATGTATAATCTGCTGATCTGAAGAAATAATAAACCTGCTGAACTGGATCAAACATCATCTGCATCATATGTCCATCATATGATATCATCATCAAACATGTGGGCCCATAAATCATCATCAATAATCATCATACATGGTCCACATCATCACGGATCCCAAGAAAATATATAATCAAGGATAAATCACATCAGTAGACTAAGACAATGCTTCTCCAATCATTTCCATAGCTAAGCTCAAAGTATAAATTCCATTCAGTGGCATTAATCGAGTTAACATATTCCGTTGTTATAATAAATTACTTGCACCATAGTTCAAATGACAAACTCACTCATTGGACATGGTCAGACTGCTAGTGAAGGATGAAGGCTAGGAGCAAGGTTGGGCCAAGGGTTTGACTTGTCTAACTTAACTCAAAAATACTTTGGACTGGGAGAAGGGGGGAAGCTACAAACTCTGTGTTGGACAAAATAACACGGGGGATGGCTGTGCCTCACAAATGGATAAGTTGTTTAGAGAGTGTTTATTCAACTTAGGCATCATGTCTACATCAAGTTGATCCAGGTTCATTAGGATCATTCAATTTTATTCCATGGCCTTTTTGGCCTACATAACCCTTCGGATTTCAGATGTGCTGAGAAGCACAACTAGTTGCAGCTTGCATCCAGGGCATGTTTTTCACATATTTATAAGGTCAGCAATTGTTTAGATATAACTTTTAAGAACCATTGCTTTTTGGACCTTTCTTATACTCTTCGAGGAGTATTTTTAGCTTTTCATTGCTCTTGCCCTTTTTTTGTTTCCATGGGCGAATTTTTAGTTTCCATAGATAGAACATGAGCTTTCAGTTTTAGCCAACAACATCTCAAGTGACTAGGGGGAGTTCGAGCCAATGCCAAACATCGGGACAACCGACCAGAATGATTTAGGCCTACAATCCAACTCACCAAAGGCAAGTTCTGTCACCAACTCAGAGCCGAGACACTGAATAAACAGGGATGCGGTCCAAACACAGAGGTAGAAAAATGGGGAAGTCCTCAGTATCAGAAAGTCAAATGAGACATGTCAGGGTTTAAAATCAAACAGGAAGGTCATGTATGGATGGAGACAAGTGAGTATGGAGCCTACACTAGCAGACAACTTAGTGTCGGGGAAAGACCATGTCTATGTAAGGTGAAATACCAGTAAGTTTTGTTAAATGACCTAAGAGTGCAAGCAATTGTCCATTTTATGATTTACAGTTCATTTTAAATAGTTTGCCACATCAGGAATAATATACCAAGCATATGCCATGATCATGACTAAATTAACAAGATAATAATCCACAGTCAGTGAGAACATATCCATAGATCATACAACATCATCATAATAATCATCATCATGTATCATCTGAAACACTGCTGAAATACATCTCTAGGCACTGAACTGAAACTGTAATGGGATAAGTGGTCACATCAGTCATCAAATCCGAACTCTCAAGGCTCAGCCTTGACACAAGGTCATAAAATCTGAATAATGTACTGCTCTGATCATGAGTGATCCAAATTGTATAGCCATGCTCTGGAATAAAGGAAGCTCTGGAATGTGCAGATATCTGCTGTACAAGAATAGTAGCCCTGCTACTATGGTGTGATAACAATATCATTAACACAATGAGATTTTGGTGGAAAGCAATTATATTACTGTATTGAAAGGGAAGTACATAGGATAGAAAGATTAAACCATAGACTTGACGTAGCAATCCTCACCCGATCGAACCAATGCCAAAGCCTCCCAAGGAAGTGTGAGTCTTCCAATAGATTAGTAGAGATCTCTCCTAAGGTGATTTCACTAGCATGTAGACACTATAGACTTCCTCCCTTTGGAATGGGAATGAGCTTCATTTATATAGGACTAAGTGGATAGGGTATAGATAGGGTTGGTTGAGATATGGTAAGAGAGAGATAGGGGATCCTTCCAAGAGATTAGGAACCGAGTGCCAACTCTCTCAAAAGGTCAGGGATGGGGATCCATGTCAGCTAGCTTTGAGAATGGGCTTGAAAAAGCGATTTTTTTCCATTAACTGACATCATCGCACCCTGCAAAAGAGCATGTTGCGACGTCACATGTTGCATGAAGGCAGCCTGCGACGACCTCTCAAGACGTAGTATAAATGGGTATATATCTCTTCTAGGTCAATCACTTAGTCAAGGAAACTTTAGGGATGTACACACTGAATCTCATGATGGTAATATTTTAGGTGTAACGGAATGCCCCCCAAAGCATGAAGCTATTTGAAATTGGATAGGTGAAATACTTTGACAAAAGGAATGGCAATGGTTCGTCGGATGAAGGACGCTACTGCAGTACAACTGACTCTGAGTACACAGTCTCATATGACGTATAACATGGCTTCCGACCAATACATTGCAGATCCATGATAGTAATGACCGACTGAACACAATCATGGCTACTAGACACAAGCGTAGATCCATGATAAGATGATAACACAGCCACGACCAATACAAATGTGGATCCGTGTGATATGACTCAGTACAATCTCCATCGCAACCTGGGTAAAACATGACTCCCCAGGGTCTTCAAGCCGAACCCGAAATGATACGAATCTATCCATGTGATTACAAATGTCTTGACGTCGAACATGGTAGAAACCTCTTGATTACCGATCATTGATGTATATCGTTAACAAGCACGAGGGAAATCATCATTAATGTCAATGATCCCCAAGGTATCACAGTGCATATCATCAAGCGTGAATAAATGAGCTGAAGTCGAACGCATGATGAAATCTTTCAATCAAGAGTCAATGATGTAAACTCATGTCGAAAGCGAGGTAACCTACCATTGAGGTATGCAGGGCCAAGGTACTTGATTGGTTTCTAGATTCAATCCTCAGATGATGTGTTGAAGTCAACAAGGATGAATCCGTCGAAGGAGGGCCATGATGAATCCCCCATCATCGACACGAAACACGACAAAAGATGTGTAGAGTGGATCGGATGGTACAGTAACATGCAAGACTGACTCATAGTAGACCGACATGGTGGAAGGTGTACTGACTGCAGATAATGAATGGTGAGAGTATTCTTGAACATGGGCATGGCATGACTTGGCAGTATTGACATGACAAGTACGACACTAACTTCTTAATGCAACTGATGATGGAAGCATTCTTTGAATGACTCAAAGGAGTAACAAGACTCAGGAAGCAAGTGAGGCTCGCGGACAAACGGATGATCCAAGTAATGTATGCAAATGCAAATGAGTGCCATGTTCAAGAACGACTAGGTACTGCCACAAATGAAGAGTGTAACATAAAAGCTTTCATTTTTCCCCATTATGAATGATGGGTGCCTCATGTGTTTTTTTATGAGCTTGATGAGGGTAACCAAATGCTCGGTATAGCTCATCTCATAGATGAGTCCAATCCCAAACATTTTCCAAACCTGGGATAGGAGGGGTTCGTCCCATGACGGGCCCTTTGGTGTGAAATTTTAACGAGTCCATAGAAGGTAAACTCGGTTGTCATTTCATGTTTAGAGAGTTTGAAAAGAACTAAAGAAGACTCCAACGGTCATTTTTCGTAAAGTTAGCCTCATTGCCCGAAAAAGGGTAAAACAATGTGGGAGAAGACTCTTCTAGTCATGATTAGCTAGATTAAGCTCAATACTATCTTACTGTTTTTAACGAACTCGAAGACAGGTGAAAAGAATGCTCATGATGTCTGTTTCATTTTTTAACAAGCTTGTAACAGAAAATGAACTATGCTCAGGATAATGCCCATTGGCGGGTTTCTTCTCAACATAATGGATAGAGGTTGGAAAGTTTTCCCCAGCACAAAAAACTGACAGCTTACTTCTAGCATGATTTCTAGAGGTACTGTTTCATTTTTTTAACGAGCTTGATACAAGAAGAACTCGAGATTATTTTCATGGTTTAATGAGCTCGAAAACCAAAAAAGGAAAGTATGCTCGAAAATGTTCCCAATGGTGGACTCTTCCTCAACATGGTATCCAGAGGTTGATACATAACCCCAGCATGATTGCTAGAAGTAACTGACTTAGCTCCAACATGATGTGGAGAGGTGATCGAGTTGATTTCAACATAACGTCCAGAGGTTGAAGAGATGCCCCCAAGCTTCATTTCATTCGCCTAAGCTATAGGCGGATGAAAAGAAGGTTCAGGTACTAAGTCTACAAGGAGACTCGCCTCAAAAGGAAAGGATCTGTTTCATCTTGACACAGGAAAAGAACCATGCTCGTAGTAACCTATTTCATTTTTTAACAAGCTTGACATAGAAAGGGAACTATGCTCATCGGGAACCTATTTCATTTTTTAACAACCTTGACATAGAAAGGGAACTATGCTCAGGGGATTCCTATTTCATTTTTTAACGAGTTTGACATAAAACGGGAACTATGCTCAGGAAATGGTTTCATTTTTATGCAAACTTGAAATCAAAGAAAAACTTTGCTTGAAGGCATGGTTTTATTTTTTGGGCAAGCTTAAAACCAAAGGTAAACTATGCTTGGAAATGGGTTTCATTTTTTATGGAAGCTTAAAACCAAAAGTAAACTTTGCTTGAGAAATTGGTTTCATTTTTATGCAAGCTTAAAACCAAAGGTAAACTTTGCTTGGGAAACCTGTTTCATTTTTTAACGAGCTTGACACAGAAATGGAACTATGCTCCTGAGGCTGGTTTCATTTTTATGCAAGCTTGAAACCAAAGGTAAACTATACTTGGAAGGGTCTATTTCATTTTTTAACGAGCTTGAAAGAGAATAAAACTATGCTCCGACAAGGGCACCGATCCAGAGGTTGGTAGTGTTTCCCCACCCCTAGCATGAAGTCCAGAGGCTGGAGGAATGCCCCTCATGCTTAAGGGGAAGAAACCACTAATACGTGTGGAACATTCAGGGAAGTTTGTTGAATGGCAGTCATGCGATGATTGGGTGTCACGTAGGAAAGCTAATCAATGGTCACAATCCTCCCATCATAGGGAAAATACATCACTCGAAAGAGTGTGGATACTACGACCTTCATAGCATATACATAATCACGTCCAAGGAGCAGATTGAAATCTAAAGGACCTTGGACAACCATGACATCAACATAAACAGTTTTACCTCTCAAAGTGACAGGTAACTATGGAAGAATCCCTAAAGGTCCGATAGGCCTTCTATTAAAAGCCAAAATCTGGCTGGTAATCGGTGCAAGCTAAGGAGACCCTATAGCTTGCCAAGCAGTTGAGGATAAAATACTAACAAAAGCTCCCTCGTCAACTATAGTGCGAAAGATTTCCTTATCGGCAACACCTACAGATATTTGAAAAGGAACATCTGAGGGGAGATGAGATTCTGCTAGACCATTCCAATCAAAGGAAATGACCTCAGTACTTGGAGGGGGTCCCATGGAAACGGACTCTTTCCCCCCATGATCGGAACTGACTAGAAAAACATCAGTGGTTATCAATCCACTCTCATCGGGGAGAGTAGGATGAGATGACGACTGTGTCAAGGTGACAGTTGCAGTCTGAATGCTCTCTGATAGAAGAGCGGGATCGAGCGGAGATAACAACGACTTGATCACTTCACTCTCGGAAGGAAGAGTGGGATCAATTACAGATGAAACTCAATTGATCACTTGGTCAACCAACGTGGGGTCAAGGGACAACTTACTATCACTTGTTGGAAGCACCTGTTGAGGACTAATAATATTTTCCAACCACCGTGAAGCTTCATCCATACTTGGTCAAAGGAAAGTACGGTGCATACCCTTCACCAACGGGTCACTGGTCGAGGGAGTGTCATCAACATGATGGTCAGAGGTTGACGATACAAGCAGTTTGGGGTTTTTAGACCACACTTCTGACACGCGAGAAAGACCGGGACAATCCTTGAGAAGGTGATCACCCTTACAAAACTTGCAAGGGAACTTGCGCGTATGAGGTGTTCGCATAGAATGAGTGCCATTATAGACAGATGATGGACGCTTCGTCTCTTTCTTATCCTTCTTCTTCTTAACCTTCATTTTCATCTTCTTCTTATCCACCTGATTACTAACACTACTGCTTTGATCAGGAGAGGAAGAAGAAATGGAAGAAGATGTATCCGAGGAAGAAGGAGAAGGATCATTTTGGGATGGACCCTCTCATGGTGGAGAGTTAACATTTGATACAGTGGGCACAGCCGGAATCACCGGGTTGAATAACCATACCGGTAATCCTATGGTTAATCCAGGAAAGTTTAAACTGGCAATAAAGGGAGGACCAATATCTCCAACTGGAGGAAAGGAAAAAGGTACCCCTTGAAAAGGAGCCGCTTGATTGGTCGTCCCAGAAGAGGTTTCCATATCTCAACTCGCTAAGTCCTTCTAATTACCACGCACAATAAACATTACTCAAAACTAAAAGCAACAGGCAAACTTGTGAAAGGAGTGGATAAAGAATTAGGAACCCCACAGGATTGTCAAAACATCACAAATCGCTATATATCGCAGGGTCCAACAGTAAAACGTGACAAGGAGGATTGGGACCGTACCCTTGCCTGAATACCTAACTACCTGGACAGTATGTGCGTAGTAATCTCCCCGAGTGTTGTTCTCGGTGTATTGCAATGTTAATACGACCAAATGGATAACTCAAATGGTTTCAAGATTCCTAATGGTGTCTCATGATATACTCAAGGTACGTGGGAGCTCAAATCCGTAGTGGTGTTGTCTAATGCACAACCATTCGGCAAGAGACCTTCTGATATACTACCGAGTACGTGAAACACCTTTCGATATACGCCAAGTACACGTAGTACTTAGTGGGTACGTGAAAGAGCTTCGATATACCGATAAGTATGTGGAAGACTACAATACCCCTGGAATACAGTGCTGGAAAATAACAACAGTTGCCACGCTCAACGATGCCAAAACACGTCTCTAACTTAACACACAAGTTGCTAAAAAAATTTAACCTAAGCTAACGTTAATTTTATCTTATGTGGTTAAGTGGATGCATGATGTGAAGACTTGGAATTTAAACAAGATGCAAATCTGATCTATATGAAAATGCAAGTCTTCATTTTCTATGAAGCCCTACTTAAGAAGGAGAGAGAGAGATATTTTCTTCCCAAATGCACAACCCAATGAAAACGCAATTTTATTTCTTTTCAAAATAATAGAAAAAAGTAAAAGATGCACCCAAAACTAACACGAAACAATAAAAGAGATCTTCTTATGAACACCGAATGCAATAATTCTATTCCATTTCCTATCTTTTTACACTTGAAAAAGATACATCTAAGCTACGAAAAGAAGGATTCTAAAACCATTGCCAACCAAACGCAAGACAAAGAAAAGCGCTTAACAATCTTATCTAACTCAAATGCACACAAATCTGAAACAAGCCTTTCTTCTTCTTATGAATGTGAGACTAAGAGTATCAAATAATCAAATTAAAGCAAGAAGAATACTTATGTTTTCCAATTCCATGAATATAGCAAAAGAGTGACAAAATCAAGCTTCTCTTTGAACTAAAGTGGAAACAAAGAATCAATATTTTCCAACAATCATTAGATAGCTTAGTATGTAAAGGAAACAAGATGCACAACGCAAGAAAAGAGGCTCAAAAAGACATGGATATCTCACACTTTTCAAGTCTTTTTAAAACAAGTCAATCACACCAAACCAAAACTTTAACTTAAAACCTAAATATGGATCAAAATGACTGTATGATACATGATTCATGCCCCCCCCCAGCCATGAGGGGGAATTTTTTTTTTCAAAAATAGAACCCATTCCACTTAAAAATGTAAGCAAAACACTAGTTTTGACTCAAGGGGCCAAACATGGATCCAAAATCCAAAAGACCCAAAATCAACTAGATGCAAGCAAAACCAAAAGTTGTATGCAAACGAGGTTTGGAAACCGGTCCAATGCAATGACCAGATCAGGTAAGGAGAGGAGGGAATGCAAAGGTGAGTGGATGCAGGCGGGGGAGACCAAAGTGTCCACCACTATCAAATCTCAGACTTGTCCAAGATGGGACCCAAAACCAATCCAAAATGAACCAAACACTACTAACACACAAATCAAAAAATGGGGTCTCTGACTGGATCTTGTAGTACAGAGGGGATTTGTACACCAAACCACAACTCAAATCAAAAATGGAGAAGGGATGCCTATATGCCAATTTTGAAAGATCGGCGCAATCTGTGTTTGTACACATTGCGACGTCGCAGTTTACCAAGGAGGGAAGTGCGACAGTGTCGCAGTAGACCAATGAAAGGGTTGCAACGATAGGCCAACAGACAGAGAACAGAGATCAAAATGACACAGTGTCGCTCTGAGTCCACTGACCAGGTGCAACAGGCGAGATCCAAGTTCAAAAATGAACCAATTCTCCAAACAATGAGCAATGAAATGGTCTGAAAATGATGAGTACAAACTCATAGAAGGACTACAGACTCTTCAAAGTGAAGATCTGATGGTGAAACAAAGCTTAGAAGGCAAACAAGATTATGGATGGTTCGCAAAAGCAATCAACTGAAAATGGTATTCAAACTGAAAACTACAAACAATGTCTTCCCCAGTATGGTCACCAGATTTGTTTGACGGACAATCCACTCGAGCGGACGCGAGCCGGATCTCCCTAGCTCAATGTGAGTCTAGAACAAATAGAAGAAAATATAATTTACTTTCCTAGATCTAATTAAGGATCAAGGAACTAGATACGTTTACCTTACAGATCGCTAATCCTTTACTCCTTGAATGTTGCTCCAAGCTTGACGATCTTCAGATCTGGGATGCAAAACCTGTCAAGATAACAAGACAACAAAACAAGTAAAACACATCTATACAATAATAGATCTAAGTAAGCAGTCAAGTAAGCGAACTACACAAGATATCATTAACACAATGAGATTTTGGTGGACAGCAATTATATTACTGTATTGAAAGGGAAGTACATAAGATAGAAAGATTACAACCATAGACTTGACGTAGCAATCCTCATCCGATCGAACCAATGCCAAAGCCTCCCAAGGAAGTGTGAGTCTCCCAATAGATGAGTAGAGATCTCTCCTAAGGTGATTTCACCAGCATGTAGACACAATAGACTTCCTCCCTTTGGAATGGTAATGAGCTTCATTTATATAGGACTAAGTAGATAGGGTATAGATAGGGTAGGTTGAGATATGGTAGGAGAGAGATAGGAGATCCTTCCAAGAGGTTAGGAACCGAGTGCCAGCTCTCCCAAAAGGTCAGGGATAGGGATCCATGTCAACTAGCTTCGAGAATGGGCTCGAAGAAGCTATTTTTGTCCATTAACTGACATCGTTGCACCCTACAAAAGAGCAAGTTGCGACGTCGCATGCTGCATGAGGGCAACCTGCAACGACCTCTCAAGACCTAATATCAATGGGTATATATGTCTTCCAGGTCAATCACTTAGTCAAAGAAACTTTAGGGATATATACACTGAATCTCATGATGGTAAGATTTTAGGTGTAACACTTGGCCCTATTGTTGTGGCACACATGTTATTAGCCACCCCCATATATGACGTCACCCCTCATTGAGCTTTTTAAACTTTGAGGACATCACTTAGTTGAGTGATCCATGTCTTATATTGTATTGGCTCATCTTAGCCGTTGATTAGATTGTTATATCTTTTGATCTCAACCACTAGCTTTCAAAAGTGATTTAGGGTTTTAGTCTTCTTATCCTATAAAAGGAAGACACTCTCATTGTAAAAGCACCTTTGGAGCTCTTGAAGATTGGAATAGAATACTATTTTGTGGATCTACTTCTCTTGTCTTGATGGATTCTTTTGCAAGTTGAATATACAGTATTTTCTCTATGTATCATTTGTGGATCGTGGGATACTAGTCGTCTTTTTGCAAGGATGCCGAATTGATGAGGAGGAGGACGATTTGAAGGAGGCTATTGTTGGGGAGACCCACATATCTTCTCTTGGATTGATCTTTGTGATAGGGAGTATCATTATTGTATCTTTGTGACATAGTTGATGCTTTCTATTACATCTCTTCATCATTTTCATAATTCTTTTACTTGGCTTGTTTCTAACTTGATCTTGTCTTGTAGGAGGAGGACAATTTGGCTATCTTTGGAGGAGGATGTTTTGGCTTGGAGCACTAGATCTCAGTCTTGAATATACACATATGGGGAATGCTATCAATTTGCAAAGTGGCCACAAGCAATTGAGGTATGTTCTACAAGGTAAGTACCTAGATCCATTCTTCTTCTTCATTGGTCATAAAACCCTTATAATCAAAACACTCTTTTTACATTTTTCTAGATCTACTTGGATCTAGCTTGGCTTTGGGGATAATTTTTAAAACCCACCTCTATAGCATCCACAACAATTCGGATCTATAGTTTGGTGGTGATTGGATCCAATTTGACCCATTTCCGAAGGCACATTAGCCTCTCCAAGGGAGGTTGCACTCCTTGAGGAAGGCTAGTTGGGTTAGTTCCAAGTCGTGCGAAGGTGAGATCTCAATTGATTCGGATAGATCAACCTTGATAACCTACCCTTAGTGCTTCACCTTGTTGATTTTCACCTTGTGGGCCCCATTCCTCATTTTGAGGGTTGAGCCCACTTGAGTCACTTGGTGATGCATTTTCAATCTCAGATCTATGGAGATCTAGCAAACATTTGGACTTGATAATTTAAACCCACCTTGCTAATTACCTTAACTATCCTGATCTACAATTTGGTGAAATTTGGACTCCATTTGCCCCCTCAATTTAAGGCACTAGTCTCCCTTGGGTAAATCGCACTCCTTGGGCTAGTGGTCTTTTGCTAGATCCCATATGTGGGTGATGCCTCTTTTATCTTGAAATCATAGATCCATCCTTTGCATCCCCCTTTAGTACCATTTTCATCTTTAACTTGACCTTGTGGGCCCCATTTCAACCATCTTCCACCTTTTAAGGAGTGGACCCCACTTGTGTAATTTTCATGGTACTAGATCTCTTTAGATCTATCTAAACCTCATAAGTGGCCCTAGTCATTCATTGGTTGAAATACTTGTCACCTCTTAAGCCTCTTCAATCATATTTAAACCCTTGGGTCCACTTAACTTTCATAGATCTAACGCACCATTGGTCTCCTTGATTCAACTTAATCATTTCCCTAGGAACCTTTGGGTTAGCTAGTCTTCATTGATTGGCTAGGGTCTCCCCCTTGATCTTGATTAGTCTTGATCTAAAGTGAAGAGTGCCTTGGTTATCGTGACACTCAACTTGCATTGAAAACCGTGACATCTCTTGGGTCTGTTATCACACCATAGTAGCAGGGCTACTATTCTTGTACAGCAGATATCTGCACATTCCAGAGCTTCATTTATTCCAGAGCATGGCTATATATATTGGATCACTCATGATCAGAGCAGTACATTATTCAGATATTGTATGACCTTGTGTCAAGGCTGAGCCTTGAGAGTTCAGATTGGATGACTGATGTGACCACTTATCCCATTACAGTTTCAGTTCAGTGCCTAGAGATGTACTTCAGCAGTGTTTCAGATGATGCATGATGATTGCTATTATGATGATGTTGTATGATCTATGGATATGTTCTCACTGACAGTGGACTATTAGCTTGTTGATTTACTCATGATTATAGCATGTGCTTGGTATATTATTCCTGATGTGGCAAACTATTTAAAATGAACTGTAAACCTTAAAATGGACAATTGCTTGCACTTTTAGGTCATCTAACAAAACTTACTGGTATTTCACCTTACATAGATATGGTCTTTCCCGACACCTGTTGTCTGCTAGTGTAGGCTCCATATCCACTTGTCTCCATCCATACATGACCTTCCTGTTTGACTTTAAACCCTGACTTGTCTTATTTGACTTTCTGATACTGAGGACTTCCCCATTTTTCTACCTCTGTGTTTGGACCGCATCCCTGTTTATTCAGTGTCTCGGCTCTGAGTTGGTGACAGAACTTGCCTTTGGTGAGTTGGATTGTAGGCCTTGGCTCGAACTCCCCCTAGTCACTTGAGATGTTGTTGGCTAAAACTGAAAGCTCATGTTCTACCTGTGGAAACTAAATAAATTCGCCCATGGAAACAAAAAAGGGCAAGAGCAATGAAAAGCTAAAAATACTCCTCGAAGAGTATAAAGAAAGGTCCAAAAAGCAATAGTTCTTAAAAGCTTTATCTAAACAATTGCTGACCTTGTGAATATATAAAAAACATGCCCTGGATGCAAGCTGCAACTAGTTGTGCTTCTCAGCACATCTGAAATCCGAAGGGTTATGTAGGCCAAAAAGGCCATGGAAATAAATTGAATGATCCTAATGAACTTGGATCAACTTGATGTAGACATGATGCCTAAGTTGAATAAGCACTCTCTAAACAACTTATCCATTTGTGAGGCACAGCCATCCCCCGTGTTCTTTTGTCCAGCACAGAGTTTGTAGCTTCCCCCTTCTCCCAGTCCAAAGTATTGTTGAGTTAAGTTAGACAAGTCAAACCCTTGGCCCAACCTTGCTCCTAGCCTTCATCCTTCACTAGCAGTTTGACCATGTCCAATGGGTAAGTTTGTCATTTGAACTAGTGTGCAAGTAATTTTATATTATCACGGAATATGTTAACTTAATTAATGCCACTGAATGGAATTTATACTTTGAGCTTAGCTATGAAGTGATTAAAGAAGCATTGTCTTAGTCTACTGATGTGATTTATCCTTGATTATATATATTCTTGGGATCCGTGATGATGTGGACCATGTATGATGATTATTGGTGATGATTTATGGTCCCACATGTTTGATGATGATGTCATATGATGGACATATGATACAGATGATGTTTGATCCAGTTCAGCAGGTTATTATTATTACAGATCAGCAGATTATACATTGTCCATATATGGTGGACCCTACAGCTGGCCCATTAGGGCAACCCAGGGTGTATGAGTACTCATTCCTAGTGGATTTGGGTCTTCTGGATCCATTGAGACACTTATCTTTCAGTTCCGAGCACTTCTGGCAGTGATTGATGCAGTTTTACACTTGTTGACCAGATTTGGGGCTGATTTCCCAGCCTGAGCAGCAGGGGCCCCGAGAGGCCAGTTCACCTAGGGCGCTGATGATGGAGGGGGTGGTCCAGCCACTTGTTATTACCATTTATCCCCCCTCCCGGAGAGCCCGGTGGGCTCAGATGGACAGCGCTAGCACCCTAGGAGGCAGTTTTGGCACTTTCACAGTTCCCGAGGCAGTTAAAAAATGGGATAAAGTGGTCACTGAGGAAATCGATTTGGGCAATTGAGGAAAGGTTTTGGCATTTGGTTTTCACAGAGGTCTTCCAGGTTGATCTCACTATCTTCCAGTCATTTTTCATCATGTGGGTATCTCCAGATTGATCACAGGAGGACATTTACTGCTCGACTATCATGGATTCTGAGGACAGTTTTGGTCATTATTATTATATTGGACATATTTTTATTATTTCATTGTGCCTTGGGGTGAGCTAGCAAGGATTTATACCTCCTAGCCCCACCATGTGCTTATTTTATCATGTCCTAGTCATCATGAGGTGGATTATTGTACTTTATACCCCTCTTGTGGGATGACGTCACCCTCTATTGTACCATTTAGTGAGGGCGCTATTGTTATGTTGAGTGATCCATGTGATATTATGTTATGGATTCATCTTAGCCATTGATTATGTTGTGAGATCTTTTAATCTCAACCACTCATTTCAAAAAGTGGTTTTGAGATCTAGGGTTTTGATCTTTATTATCCTATATAAGGAGGAGACCCCCTCATTGTAAAATCATCTAGAGATTTTTGGCTCTTGGCTCTTGGAATAAAATTTCTATCTTTTGGAGTACATGCTTGGATTGGAGTGGATGTTGGTTGTTTCGATTGTAAATGCTATTGTCCATTGCACTGGAGGATCTATTGTAGCTATCTTGCGTATTTGCCATACTTTATTTGCAGGTTGAGAGGGCGACTTTGACAAGTGCGAATTGGTGGGGAGGCTTGCCCTTCAAGCTTGGAAGAAGTCGTTTTGGGTTTGACAGGGAGTGGTTTTGCCTTTGTGTCAACTATTCTATGTTTTTCTCTCTCTTGCTTGCATCTACCTTCAATTTGTTAAACTAATTGATGCTTTGCTCCTTGGCTTGACAGGTTAGAAGGAATTACATGTGGCTTGGAAAAATCGATTTGGCAAGAGGGTTTCAACAATTCTCCATTTGATCTTTGGCAAAGTAATCCTCGTCTCAACTAGCATTCATCTCTTCATCCAGGTATGTCCCAAGAGGTATGATCTTCTCTTCCTTGAATCTTCCATAATTTCTAGATCACAAAAACCCTAATCAAATTAAAACCCTTGTTTTGGGTATTTCTTAGATCTACTTAGATCTAGCCCTCGATTTGAAAAGATATTGAAAACCCACCTCTATAGCATCCACCCCTAGTTGGATCTATAGTTTGGTGGTGATTGGCTAAGAATTGACCCTTTTTCTAAGACAAAAGCTCTCCTTGACCTAAAGCGCACTTCCTTGAGGGAGGCTTGTTGGGCTAGATCTAGCACATGGATATGTGAGATCCCGCTTGATTTGACAACTAGACACTTGATAACACATACCCATATCCTTACTTTGGTGAAAACTACCTTGTGGACATCTCTCCATGTTTTGAGGGGTTGAAACCCCCCTTTGACCTCATTGGTAACTTAAAACTTAGATCTACTAAGATCTACCCATTGGATTCACTTGAAACTTTGAACATGCATAGATCGGGGTATTAGCATCCCGGATCTACATTTTGGTGGCCATTGGACTTGGTTTGGTCCACTAAAACCACTTTTTGCCTCTCCTTGAGAAAGTCGCACCCCTTGGGAGTTTTGAGTTGGACCACTTCTAGGAAGTGGGTGTTGGAGATTTTTGTGGATTTGGATTGCTCATGCCTTGAAACCTAGGTCTAGACTATCCTTTTGTCCCGATCCACCTTGGGGATTGCATTCCTTGTTTTAAGGGATTGTGGTCCACTTTTGGTCATTACCTAAAAACCTAGATCTAGTAAAATCCAACCATTGGATCTCATCCAA
Organism: Larix kaempferi; assembly: GCA_027924585.1. Taxonomy (NCBI): domain Eukaryota; kingdom Viridiplantae; phylum Streptophyta; class Pinopsida; order Pinales; family Pinaceae; genus Larix; species Larix kaempferi. The sequence continues at coordinate 18,766,246 of BSBM01000931.1, read as the reverse complement.
ACCACTTGACTTGGCTTCTAGGTGTCCCGATCTACACTTTGACATCCTTCTTGACCCCATTAGCCCATCCAACAAGGCACTAGTCCTTCTCCAAGCAAGGCGCACTTCTTGGGATTAGTGTCAAACCCTAGATCTAACACATGGGTAACCCTAGAACCAACTCTAACTTGTAGATCTAACCTAGATCTAGCCTATAGTACCATCTTCACACTTAGCTTCACCTTGTGGGCCCACTTAAAACCATTTCACACTTCCCAAGGCAATAAGACCCACTTGTGTAAACACATGGTACTATACTTAATAATCATACCCAATCAAGTGGCCTAAACCATACATAGGTTGAAACACTAACTATCCTTGTACCACCTTCAACCATGCCCTAAACATTAGGTCCACTTAGACTTGCATTGGTTTCCGTAACTCATCATTCATTCACCTTTGAAACCTTTGCTCGGGTCCAATCAACTGCGATTGGGGTATAGGGTCTCCCCCTTGGTCTAGTTATACCTTGACCTAAAGCGAAGAGTGCCTCGGTTGACGTGACTCCCACATTTCATTGGGAACCGTGGCATCTCTTAGGTCACCTCTTTAGTTGCCTAACTCCTCTACCGTCCCGGATGGGATACCTTTAGGGGCAACTACAAGTTGTGTGATAACATTTTTGGCGCCGCTGCCGGGGAGGTAGGGGCCTACCTTGGTTCAACACATCTTTGTGTCTCACTACCTTTCTGCACTTCAAACGACATATCTCTTGGTAGTAGAGCTTAAAAATCTACCTGGCGACTCCTAACCGTGACTCCGCTGAGGAGCGAGCTCATAGTCATCCTTACAACACGCGAAGTAAATCAAATCCAAATCAACTGGAAGGAACCCCACTCACATATCACAAAAGAGATCCTAGAACTCAATCAACTGATTTCTTGTGGAAACTTGTTAACTCAGGTTCTCCAAACCGTGTCTTAGGATCCCCTCTGTTCAATCCGGTTCCTCCTTTAGCACTAAATCATAATTCCAGTTCAAACCCAGTCAACCCAATGGCTGGACAAGGTCAATCAAACTCCGGTGTAAACAACCAAAACAACCCTCCTGTTGCTCGGGCTTTTGGTCATAAAGCTAGAGCTTCTCCTTTAGACTTCTCTCAGATTTTGGGTGCTCCCCATAGTATGCCAGACAAGTACTTTGAAAAGATCCCAAAATTCAATGGCAATTGTGCCACCTCTATTGAGGACCACATAGACAATGTTTGGGCTCATATGGAGGCATATAAGGGTGAGGAGGAGGATGTGTTTATTAGGGGTCTATTTGCATCCTTGGAAGGTGATGCTCGCAAATGGTTTGACCGTTTGCCTCCATCATCAATCAATGGGTATGATGTATTCACCGATAAACTCAAGCAAGAGTGGTCAGTCAAGTTAGATGGGCGTTTCCTTTTACACCAACTTTTTGACATCAAAAAGAAGGAGAATGAGTCTGTCCATGAGTTTAACCAACGCTTTGATAGGACTGTTGCCAATATCCCAAGTAACATAAGGCCCCTTGACCAAGCCATCTTGATCCATTACCTTAATGCTTATGAAGGTTACCTAGGTTACCACTTAAAGGACAAAGACCCTAATAATTTGAAGGAAGCCCAAGACAACGCCAAGAAAGTTGAGGCAAATGCTGCCTCCATGGGAAAACAAAACTTCTTTGACCTAATTAGTGGACCTTCTTCCTCCAGATCTGAACCTAAGTTTAAGAAGAGTAAGGAACCTAGCAAAGAGCCCAGTGAAATGATGGAGAGTATGCATGAAATGATGAAAAACTTAACTCTCCTAACTAGGGACCTAGCCAAGAACAGAGAAGGGGATAGATATAGGCAGCCCTATGGTCCTAAACCTTATTGGAATCAACAAAAGAAACCTAATGAAGGAGATAGAAGAAACCCTATGAATCAAGAACCTCCTATCATAAACTGGTCTGAAGAGCAAAAGTTGGAAGATCCTGAGTATACCACCCATGGTGATGATATGCCGGATTCTCCAAAGAACATTAATTGGGTTGATGACTTAAAATTTGACAAAGACTTCGGAAGAATCCTGATTGATCATGAAGAAAACACCATGGAAGAAACAAACCCTAGTGGTCCCATCTATGCTACTGAACAAGTTAACCATGACCAAGCTCCTTTTAAAACTTATCAACGAAGAAAGGATGGCCCAAAGCCTACCCCTTTTAGTGAAAAGAAAAACAAAGAGTTGCCTAATCCAGTGAGTGAACCAATCCCTTTGCCTGAGTATGACTTTGATATCAATATCGAAAGAGAGTTAGACAAAGTTATGCATAACATTCCACTCACTGAGTTAATGAAAATCCCTTCCATAAAGGAGCAAGTGGTAGAGTTTTTCGAGAGTATCCCTGAGACTGCCACGACTAGTGGTGAGAATCCATCTTCTCAAAACCCAGCACCTTGTGATGTGGTTGAGGAAGAGGATGACCCTCCCATTAACATCCAAACTGCCTTATATGAGAGGAAGAATGGGGGTCATCAACCATTTTACCTTACACTGCGCATAGGTGATCTCCTCCTTCATAACTGTATGTTGGATTCTGGTGCCTCCATGAATGTGATGCCTTTACAAGTCATGGAAGCTATGGGATTAAAAATAACTAGACCTTATGGGAACGTTTGTGGAATTGACTCTAAACCAGTCAAAGTTTTCGGACTGATCAAAAACCTGAGAGCTGACCTGTTTTCATGCCCCGACATATCTATGCTTATGGATATAGTAGTTATAGATCTCCCTCCAGCCTATGGCATGCTCCTTTGTAGGAAGTGGTCCGCTGGGCTAGGGGGACATCTTCAGATGGACTTGTCATATGCTACCATCCCCAACTCTGATGGGTCTTTGGTTAGGGTGTATCGGGAGCCATTTTATGATGGACATCTTGAGAATTATGAGGATGGTGTGAGAAACACTTTCGGTGAGGGTGAGTTGTTACCAGAGGGTATCTTTATGGTCATGGGTGGTCATGATGATGATCCTAGCATGGTAGAAGAAAGAATTATTGAAGTTGACCCTCGCTCCATTCAAGTGTCAGAAAACCTTAGGACCTCGAACCAACCCAATAGTGTAGGGCCAAACATTGACCAACCTGCACCTCCCACTCAGCTAAACACTTCGGAGGGTAACTTTGACCAAATTAGAAGGGGTGAGTACATACCTAGGACAGTACATGAGTGGCTTTTCCTAGTTGACCTTAACACAGAAAGAGGAAGACAGGGTTTACCTCACATCACTCCTTGGACAAATGAAAATGAAGGAACACACCTTCCCTCACCTGAGGGGAATGATGAAGAACTAGTTGATTATCACTTCTCTGATGTGCCTGATCACTTGTCCCATTTGTCCTTAGAGGATGGGGTTTTAAGGCAAGTGAATGACAACTCTATGAGTTGGCAAGAACATGCTTTGAGCCATGATGCCCCTGGGGAAGACTTTTCATTGAATAATCTAGCCATTTTTCAAGAAGAACCCTCTGACCCACAGTTGATTCATCCTTACCCTAGCTTCCTTTTGCCTAGAGAGTTACCTAGTAGTGAAGAGGGTGTTGACTCTACACCAGCACCTTTGGATATGAGGACTCACAGTACACCTAGCACAATTCATAGTCCCATCTCTGATGACCATTTGGCATTTTTAGAAAACATGACCATTCCTATCCCATCAGGAGAGGGTAGTAGCGGAAGTAGTAAAAATCAAAGCCCTCCACCCTTAACCCAAGCTGAAATGAATAAGGATGTTGATACTGACCTCTTGACTATAGGAGAAATCTTGATTGGTAGCATGGTTGTACCCTTGAACGGTGGACCTCCCAGATGTGATGAAATTCCTCCTAATAGGAATTCAAATATAGTTACACCTCAACCCCAATGCACTTCTGATATCCAACCTTTTCCTGAACATGCTATTGAAGTCATCCCTCAATCTGTAAATCGCCAAAGTTTCGAAATTGGTGATAAGGTTGTGGTACCTAATGATTTATTTTATATACGATCCAGGGGATCAGGTGACTTTTGGGTTGGACCACTTACTATTGAGCGCTGCATTGATGAGATGTGTTTTCTCACCACTGGGACTGGCCAACGAATCTTACTCCCTATAAATCAAAGGGAGCTAAGGGATTATTATCCCTGACCTTCCTTACCTTGCCTTGCATGTTTAGATTAGGTGGGTTCTGAATAAGCTCACTTGAGCAGTAGGATTTGTGTGATTTTTCTTTTTCTGTGTGCTGAGTATTGTCCCGTTTTTACTTTTCTGCCTGAGTTGAGTCTTGCTCCTTCCTAAGCTTTTCTCTTCTCCTGCATGCATTTAAGAAATTATAGTTAGCATTTTTATTATGGGCTGCCTGTGCTAGTCGAGATTTGCCTGAATTAAAGAAGATACTCTTGTCCCCCTGCACAGTAAATAAAATGATAAATTGATGCCATGTTAGTTATGTTTATATTTTGATGCATTTCAGTTTATGCTTTAGATTAGATTTCATTTCAGTTTTATTTTATTTTTATCCCATACATGCTCCATGATGGTATTCTAGTTTTTGTGAGAGCAGGAACAGGTGCAAAATGAAAGCTGAAAGCAAGGATGGTGCAGTGCTGGATTGAAGATTGATGCAGAGCAGTTCGAGACCAGAGATTCTGAGGTTCTCAAGCGCTCTCTCCCTTAGAGCACTTGTCCCAGCTGGAGCCAGATGTTATCACACCATAGTAGCAGGGCTACTATTCTTGTACAGCAGATATCTGCACATTCCAGAGCTTCATTTATTCCAGAGCATGGCTATATATATTGGATCACTCATGATCAGAGCAGTACATTATTCAGATATTGTATGACCTTGTGTCAAGGCTGAGCCTTGAGAGTTCAGATTGGATGACTGATGTGACCACTTATCCCATTACAGTTTCAGTTCAGTGCCTAGAGATGTACTTCAGCAGTGTTTCAGATGATGCATGATGATTGCTATTATGATGATGTTGTATGATCTATGGATATGTTCTCACTGACAGTGGACTATTAGCTTGTTGATTTACTCATGATTATAGCATGTGCTTGGTATATTATTCCTGATGTGGCAAACTATTTAAAATGAACTGTAAACCTTAAAATGGACAATTGCTTGCACTTTTAGGTCATCTAACAAAACTTACTGGTATTTCACCTTACATAGATATGGTCTTTCCCGACACCTGTTGTCTGCTAGTGTAGGCTCCATATCCACTTGTCTCCATCCATACATGACCTTCCTGTTTGACTTTAAACCCTGACTTGTCTTATTTGACTTTCTGATACTGAGGACTTCCCCATTTTTCTACCTCTGTGTTTGGACCGCATCCCTGTTTATTCAGTGTCTCGGCTCTGAGTTGGTGACAGAACTTGCCTTTGGTGAGTTGGATTGTAGGCCTTGGCTCGAACTCCCCCTAGTCACTTGAGATGTTGTTGGCTAAAACTGAAAGCTCATGTTCTACCTGTGGAAACTAAATAAATTCGCCCATGGAAACAAAAAAGGGCAAGAGCAATGAAAAGCTAAAAATACTCCTCGAAGAGTATAAAGAAAGGTCCAAAAAGCAATAGTTCTTAAAAGCTTTATCTAAACAATTGCTGACCTTGTGAATATATAAAAAACATGCCCTGGATGCAAGCTGCAACTAGTTGTGCTTCTCAGCACATCTGAAATCCGAAGGGTTATGTAGGCCAAAAAGGCCATGGAAATAAATTGAATGATCCTAATGAACTTGGATCAACTTGATGTAGACATGATGCCTAAGTTGAATAAGCACTCTCTAAACAACTTATCCATTTGTGAGGCACAGCCATCCCCCGTGTTCTTTTGTCCAGCACAGAGTTTGTAGCTTCCCCCTTCTCCCAGTCCAAAGTATTGTTGAGTTAAGTTAGACAAGTCAAACCCTTGGCCCAACCTTGCTCCTAGCCTTCATCCTTCACTAGCAGTTTGACCATGTCCAATGGGTAAGTTTGTCATTTGAACTAGTGTGCAAGTAATTTTATATTATCACGGAATATGTTAACTTAATTAATGCCACTGAATGGAATTTATACTTTGAGCTTAGCTATGAAGTGATTAAAGAAGCATTGTCTTAGTCTACTGATGTGATTTATCCTTGATTATATATATTCTTGGGATCCGTGATGATGTGGACCATGTATGATGATTATTGGTGATGATTTATGGTCCCACATGTTTGATGATGATGTCATATGATGGACATATGATACAGATGATGTTTGATCCAGTTCAGCAGGTTATTATTATTACAGATCAGCAGATTATACATTGTCCATATATGGTGGACCCTACAGCTGGCCCATTAGGGCAACCCAGGGTGTATGAGTACTCATTCCTAGTGGATTTGGGTCTTCTGGATCCATTGAGACACTTATCTTTCAGTTCCGGGCACTTCTGGCAGTGATTGATGCAGTTTTACACTTGTTGACCAGATTTGGGGCTGATTTCCCAGCCTGAGCAGCAGGGGCCCCGAGAGGCCAGTTCACCTAGGGCGCTGATGATGGAGGGGGTGGTCCAGCCACTTGTTATTACCATTTATCCCCCCTCCCGGAGAGCCCGGTGGGCTCAGATGGACAGCGCTAGCACCCTAGGAGGCAGTTTTGGCACTTTCACAGTTCCCGAGGCAGTTAAAAAATGGGATAAAGTGGTCACTGAGGAAATCGATTTGGGCAATTGAGGCAAGGTTTTGGCATTTGGTTTTCACAGAGGTCTTCCAGGTTGATCTCACTATCTTCCAGTCATTTTTCATCATGTGGGTATCTCCAGATTGATCACAGGAGGACATTTACTGCTCGACTATCATGGATTCTGAGGACAGTTTTGGTCATTATTATTATATTGGACATATTTTTATTATTTCATTGTGCCTTGGGGTGAGCTAGCAAGGATTTATACCTCCTAGCCCCACCATGTGCTTATTTTATCATGTCCTAGTCATCATGAGGTGGATTATTGTACTTTATACCCCTCTTGTGGGATGACGTCACCCTCTATTGTACCATTTAGTGAGGGCGCTATTGTTATGTTGAGTGATCCATGTGATATTATGTTATGGATTCATCTTAGCCATTGATTATGTTGTGAGATCTTTTAATCTCAACCACTCATTTCAAAAAGTGGTTTTGAGATCTAGGGTTTTGGTCTTTATTATCCTATATAAGGAGGAGACCCCCTCATTGTAAAATCATCTAGAGATTTTTGGCTCTTGGCTCTTGGAATAAAATTTCTATCTTTTGGAGTACATGCTTGGATTGGAGTGGATGTTGGTTGTTTCGATTGTAAATGCTATTGTCCATTGCACTGGAGGATCTATTGTAGCTATCTTGCGTATTTGCCATACTTTATTTGCAGGTTGAGAGGGCGACTTTGACAAGTGCGAATTGGTGGGGAGGCTTGCCCTTCAAGCTTGGAAGAAGTCGTTTTGGGTTTGACAGGGAGTGGTTTTGCCTTTGTGTCAACTATTCTATGTTTTTCTCTCTCTTGCTTGCATCTACCTTCAATTTGTTAAACTAATTGATGCTTTGCTCCTTGGCTTGACAGGTTAGAAGGAATTACATGTGGCTTGGAAAAATCGATTTGGCAAGAGGGTTTCAACAATTCTCCATTTGATCTTTGGCAAAGTAATCCTCGTCTCAACTAGCATTCATCTCTTCATCCAGGTATGTCCCAAGAGGTATGATCTTCTCTTCCTTGAATCTTCCATAATTTCTAGATCACAAAAACCCTAATCAAATTAAAACCCTTGTTTTTGGTATTTCTTAGATCTACTTAGATCTAGCCCTCGATTTGAAAAGATATTGAAAACCCACCTCTATAGCATCCACCCCTAGTTGGATCTATAGTTTGGTGGTGATTGGCTAAGAATTGACCCTTTTTCTAAGACAAAAGCTCTCCTTGACCTAAAGCGCACTTCCTTGAGGGAGGCTTGTTGGGCTAGATCTAGCACATGGATATGTGAGATCCCGCTTGATTTGACAACTAGACACTTGATAACACATACCCATATCCTTACTTTGGTGAAAACTACCTTGTGGACATCTCTCCATGTTTTGAGGGGTTGAAACCCCCCTTTGACCTCATTGGTAACTTAAAACTTAGATCTACTAAGATCTACCCATTGGATTCACTTGAAACTTTGAACATGCATAGATCGGGGTATTAGCATCCCGGATCTACATTTTGGTGGCCATTGGACTTGGTTTGGTCCACTAAAACCACTTTTTGCCTCTCCTTGAGAAAGTCGCACCCCTTGGGAGTTTTGAGTTGGACCACTTCTAGGAAGTGGGTGTTGGAGATTTTTGTGGATTTGGATTGCTCATGCCTTGAAACCTAGGTCTAGACTATCCTTTTGTCCCGATCCACCTTGGGGATTGCATTCCTTGTTTTAAGGGATTGTGGTCCACTTTTGGTCATTACCTAAAAACCTAGATCTAGTAAAATCCAACCATTGGATCTCATCCAAACCACTTGACTTGGCTTCTAGGTGTCCCGATCTACACTTTGACATCCTTCTTGACCCCATTAGCCCATCCAACAAGGCACTAGTCCTTCTCCAAGCAAGGCGCACTTCTTGGGATTAGTGTCAAACCCTAGATCTAACACATGGGTAACCCTAGAACCAACTCTAACTTGTAGATCTAACCTAGATCTAGCCTATAGTACCATCTTCACACTTAGCTTCACCTTGTGGGCCCACTTAAAACCATTTCACACTTCCCAAGGCAATAAGACCCACTTGTGTAAACACATGGTACTATACTTAATAATCATACCCAATCAAGTGGCCTAAACCATACATAGGTTGAAACACTAACTATCCTTGTACCACCTTCAACCATGCCCTAAACATTAGGTCCACTTAGACTTGCATTGGTTTCCGTAACTCATCATTCATTCACCTTTGAAACCTTTGCTCGGGTCCAATCAACTGCGATTGGGGTATAGGGTCTCCCCCTTGGTCTAGTTATACCTTGACCTAAAGCGAAGAGTGCCTCGGTTGACGTGACTCCCACATTTCATTGGGAACCGTGGCATCTCTTAGGTCACCTCTTTAGTTGCCTAACTCCTCTACCGTCCCGGATGGGATACCTTTAGGGGCAACTACAAGTTGTGTGATAACAGGGTCATCTCTTTAATTGTACATCTCCTCTACCATCCCGGATGGGATACCTTTAGGGACAACTACAAGTTGCCTATTGTACATGACTTGATCGTAAGGTCGTGCAATATTTCCTTTTTATTATGAGAAACATAGACAAACATAGTGGTCTCAACAACAATATTCTCTCTTTGTTATTGTAGCAGTAACCCAACTTTGATTTGTATGGTGGGCCATATGCCCAAATGTTTTGTTTATGTTGCAATGAGTTTGGTTATACACTGATCTCCCTAGGAACCTTTGGGTTAGCTAGTCTTCATTGATTGGCTAGGCTCTCCCCCTTGATCTTGATTAGTCTTGATCTAAAGTGAAGAGTGCCTTGGTTATCGTGACACCCAACTTGCATTGAGAACCGTGACATCTCTTGGGTCATCTCTTTAGTTGTTCATTTCCTCTACCATCCTGGATGGGATACCTTTAGGGACAACTACAAATTGCCTATTGTACATGACTTGATCGTAAGGTCGTGCAATATTTCTTTTTTATTATGAGAAACATAGACAAGCATAGTGGTCTCAACAACAATATTCTCTCTTTGTTATTGTAGCAGTAACCCAACTTTGATTTGTATGGTGGGCCATATGCCCAAATGATTTGTTTATGTTGCAATGAGTTTGGTTATACACTGATCGACAAGTCTCAAACCTCCTTTGATACCACATGTAATGAACCATATTGTTCATTAATGAAGTATCCATATAAAAGAACATAAATATAAGAACATGTATTTCCTCCTAGGAGGTCATAGGTTCACATCTGGAGGGGGTAGGGTATGTACACCTTTGAAGACTTTAGTAGTTAGGGTATGTACACCTTTGTAGACTTTATCAGTCACATCGTTGCAGAAAGGGGGTCTCATACACCACATTGGTGTCTAGATTCGTTGTAACTTTAAAAATAGATTATTATTATTATTATTATTATTTTAATGAATGATAAAATGATTCGTTGATAAGGAGTCAAAGAAGACTCCTATATATCTCGAGACTCGGAAAAGACATGTATACAAAAAAAGCAACCCGTTCAAAGTCATCAACATTTAACTTGAGGGAAGGAATAATCACTATCGAAAGTGAAAGGAAAGGGTTTTGTAGCCGACACCGCTACCCTTCTAGTGACTATAAGATGTCATCTAAAGAAAACTCAGATTAGCGATTTCAAGGTACGAATAGCTTAAACGGAATCAAAGCCATGAAACACGGTATCTATAATTCCATGCAGCAAAGCGTTCACATTTCTTAGAAACCGTAGCTACGTGCTATTAGGCAGTTCCTAGAGAAATTGGAGCATCGTGTTGTCGGACTCAATCTCCATTTATCCAATGCAATTGCATTCTGTCAAGAGTAATAGCACTCAACCAGTTTGAGGAGGGTCCACGGCATTAAATGACACCTTTGATGGTTTTTTGCATTCATTGTAAACTGCCCTACTAGTTAGCATCAGTTACAAGTGATATCGTCTTATGAAGATATCTTTTTCATCCAAGTCACACTACAGTATATTTTCCCTGAATTTCACTTTATCTTCATGCAATACCACAATCCTCCTCATCATCACCATAAAGCAATATTGGCTAGAAAATATGTTGGCTCTTGTAGCAAAAGATGTATTGTTTTTCATATTAATTTTCATACCACATGCTTTGGATTAACAATAATGCTTCATTGTTAACAATAACATATATAAAAAATAGGGCATGGAAAAATTCTAGAAAAGGGCTAAAATGGAAGAAAGTTAGAAACCTAATTCTCCTTGGCATAAACAAAGAAAATCATGGAGAGAGGACATAAAGATTGAACTAGCCCTTTTAGTTTAACTCACAAGGTTTCTATCATAACCTAATTAAAAATAATAGGAATAGTTGCAAAACATTGCCTTTGTGAAAGGAATCCACTAACAATCAAAGAAAATGAAAACTCAGTACTTGTAGGAAGTGAGGGATCTAAAACTTGAGTAGATTACTGTCACCATATAAGCCAAGAAATGGCAAACAATGTCAGAGAAAGAAACATCGTGGGTGTTCTGATAGGAAGGTGGACGGCCTCTGGTCATTTTGTGTGAAAAGAAAATTTTCCATTAAGATTTTATTATAACATGTACTTCATCCATTATCAATCATTGCTACTAAAATACAAAGCATTGATACTACTCAGATAAAAAAAGATGCTCGTATTTTAAGCAAAATTCGCTCATTTCCTTCTACAAAATAATTACCATAGACAATACATACTAATGAGCAATATGCTGAGCAATGATTTACTTCGGCAATCTTTGCTTCAGACACCTGTTTCTCTTTCAGCTTTTATTGGCTGGGTTATCCAGGAAACATTACTAAAAGAAGATATTTTAAGCGCTTTCCATAAATAGAACAAGGCATTTCATATTTGTTGTCTTCATTGACCATGTAGAAAGCAAGACTAGCTCCTTTCATCCTCAGTTTCTTCATCATCCTCGTCATCTTCTGTTTCCATATCCATTCTGTTACCCCAGCCTTCATCCTCCGTGTCCTCTTTATCTTCTTCTGTCTCTTCACTGTCTTCTTCAGATTCTTCCTTTGCAAACAACCCACTTCTCCCTGTAGGTACCTTGGGATTGGCTTTGATGTTCAGATCAACAGGAGCTACACTAGAATGTTTTCTTTTCAAACTTGATCCAGGTGATGGCTTTGAAATTATTCGAAGCTTCCCTCGACCAGAACTACTTATTATCCCAACTTTTCCTACATTTTCATCGTGTTCGCTTCCCTCATCCATCTCATCTTCCGCATCACTAGTCCGTACCTGCTTTTCATTTTCTTCATAAGCAAGGCCTGCATGCTCTCTTCTAAGATGAAGATTCAACTTGTACTCATGTTTGTAGAACTTGTTGCAACCTTCATAAGGGCAGGAAAATGGCCGATCTAAAGTGGCAGCACCAGCATTTGGAGTAAGAAGTCTTGGATTAACACTCTCCTTCTCAACTAGAGGAGTTGACTTCTTATCGGGAACCCAACTCTGCATTGCAACAATTAATAACCATCACAAAAATAAGTAAATTTAAATACAAGTTGAATTAATACTGTTTTCAAGTGTCATTATATTATTTGAATCGGTTGTCCTTGTGAATTTCAAAAAAGTTCAAGCACTAGAGAACTAGAAACAATACAACTGAAGAACCAAAGAATTACAAGGTATTAAAAGTATGTCAAGCAAAGGGAGTGCAATAATACTAAAGTCTGCCTATCGACTGCCCAAATAACACTGTAGAACAAAATCCAAATGTCGATGATGTTTTCAACATTTTGATAGGGTAATAGTATTTGAATTGGTTGTCCCCGGGAACTCAAACAGAGTTAAAGTGCTCCAAAATAAAGAACAACACAACACAAAAACCTTAGAGTTTAAGGCATATCACACTGGAAAAGGTACAGATAGGTAACTTCTGCTAATATGCTAGAACAATAATTATGAAAAACTATTCTAGCATCTAATGAGACTGGAATGCTGAATCTGGGAATCTGACATTGAAAAATTATGCAACCAATTGAAACATGTGTTAATTAACTAGAAATGCTACCGTAATATACCTTCATAGAAATTTGATCAGTGAAGGTTTAGAAAGTCGGGAACCTAAAACCATTCTTATAACACAAATTAAACCTTTCATGGGCCTTGTAAAGATGGGTTCCATAACTGACTACCAATATCAAGACGGTTATATGAAAAATTAAGTTTCAGGTGATAACCCATAAGCTGTTGAAGCACAAGGAACGTTTTTCTTGGAAATGGAATTTGAATTGAAATGGACTAATGTAGACCAAGCAACTGGTCAAAAGAGATCAAACACTTAAAATAGTGAGTTCAAAGTCAAAGGATGCTTGCATCCAATTAATGAGGCTATAACCAAACACCCTATTCCAACTTCATAATTTTTGGACGTAATTGGAGCAGACACTAAAATGAGCAGTTTGGGATTACTTGCCTTTTCATGGTGGGACCTAATGTGTGCTTTTAATTTGGACCCATGTGCATATCGTTTGTCGCATCCTTCATATGGGCACATGTGATAGTTCTCCTTTGAATGTGTTTTCAGATGTTGGTTCAAATTGAACTCTGACGGAAATACCTGCATGCAATAGCAGCATTTCACTGATGAGAAAATTCCTGTTTTGCTCAGTTTGATCAAATACATAAAAAAAGTATCAAATTCATAAATTGTTGAAATAAAGACAACTATTATCACTGTGATTGGAAAAACATACAAATTATAATTTATCGACTTTTAAGGCAGTGAAGCAAAATGGATTAAGTGATTCAACATTATCTAATAGACAACCTGAAGTGTCAAAGATACTGGAAGAAGAGGCCCAATTTTGACTACTGCCAGTGCTTTTTATTTCAACAAAATTAAAGAGTCAAACATGGTGGCCACATGTGTAATTAATACTCATTTGTTCTCTAATTCTCTATATTCCATTTTATATTCCCTAAAATCGTGGTTGTAAGCATAGAACAATATGATGTCCATATAGAAATGCTCTCCTTAGCAAACTGAAAAATGGGATTTCCTGTGAACAAGGAATCCTTCGATGGTGGTGTTACCAACTAGGTTGCACTCAGTTGGACTTTCTAGTGAACCGCCAAAGATGAACATATTACTTGTTCAAATTCCAAGTTCGGAAGTTCATTCAGGCCTTCCTAGGCCCTGTTATCAGCTAAGTTGCACTTAGGTGATTTCAAGTGAGCCTGTGAAGATAGAACAAGTTTACTTGTTCATAATCAGAAGATCGAAAGTCCTAGCAGGCCACCTCGGCCCTTTTTTTTAATAAATTCACATGTCCATGCCCTGCAGGGAAATTATAAAAAATGTTATAGCATGATGGTTTTGTAAAGGACTCGGATTTCCTAAGACAGTTATCAGTCCGACTAGCCCAGAGTGTTTTTCCCTTGTCAATTATATGTTGTTGAATAAACGACATATAATTTTCGAGTTTTTCACTCACACCTCCAAAGTTGGGGTGGTCGGCATGATTTCTCGATCTTAGGAGGTTATTAGAGTTCAGGTGTCAATATATATTACCATGCTAGGCACCCCCAAGTTTTTTTTAATTTCCGAAGAAAATAAATTTTTCCATAAAACTAGACCATTTTTTAATGGTTTAAATGGAAAAATTCAAATTGTAATAAAAGTGTGGTCTGGAGACGGAATTTGGCATGGGGATGCCCGCTTTGACACTCGGAGCGTCCTCTTTACCCTAGTACCCACTTTCCCCATGTTCCAGGTGGTGACTACTTCGCCTCTAGGAGCATTTTTCTTAAGGATGCGACAATTTGGCATTTAATTGCTAAATAAAAACAAATTGCATCAGTCAAAAAATAAAAAATAAAAAAGGGGGTCAAAAGGCATGTGCCAAATGACTTGGCATGCCATGTTATGAAGGGCGATTCATTTAAGGATTAAAGTCACATGTTTTAATATCAATGCAAAGGATATGGCATACGTACCAATAAAGGAGCACATATCTCATTCACGAGAGGAGTATCCTTGGTTGGCGTTTTGCTATTGGGTGGGTGAAGTTTCCAAAGAGAGGGTGCATCACTCTTGGTAGAGATGGCACCACCTCTCCATATCAATTCAAAAGCAAAACACATTATCGAATCATCAGCTCCAGCGAACCCCAAAGGAGATCGGCGCTCTTCACCTTCACGTGGGTGATTGGGTGGATGTGGCAGCTCATAGTTTATGGGAGGAAATCCCAAGGTAGAGGGGGCACACCTCTTGTGAGGGGGCACACCTCTTGTGAGGTGGCGCCTCCCTCATTACTCCAGCTCAACGTTAAACTATCAATCACAGATTCAATGGGTGCCAATCCCCCTAATCTCTCCTGTGATGCTCAGTCTGCTCTCTCATGAGCTAATTCGCCCCTCTCCTTCCTCATTGTGCTATAAAAGCAGGGCTCTCCATCACTTGTAAGAGGATTGTGGAACCGCTGCCCATTCATGTAATAATTCTGTTGAAGTATTTTTTGTGAATAAAAAGGCTTTGGATGTCTCATATGGTGTCCTTGGCTCAAAGTGGATGAACATTGTTGCATATGTGTATTGAGGTAACTGTAGAATGATTATTGCATGTTGCTTTCCTGCTTGATTAATCATTAGGATTCTAAAGGATTAGTATTAATCGGAATGAATGAGTAAGATAGTTTCTTGCTCTTTTAAAAAAGTTATGTTCAAGGATAAGAATTTGCATGCTTATTTGATGTTATGTATGCTCTTATTTTCTTCAATATAGATCTTACTAATGATTTAACGAGTTTCTTGGCAAGTATAAGGATTGTTTTCTCAGGTGCTTTGCTTGGATTGAGGGGAGATCTCGTCTGTTTCTCTCATCCTCCAAGTCTTTTTGTCAAAGACAACATAGTCCATGTTCAACGCTACTGTTAAAGACCCCATCTCCTAAGTTCCAAGGGCCTTCACTTCCACCTTCTATCTTCTTTAAAAGATTTAAATTATTACTTGTTATCATGCTATAGCTTAGATCTGATTTATTTCTTAAAAGTTTCATTTAAAAATCAGACTTAGTCATAGTTTTGCATGCTTAGATCTAAGTATTTGTTAAAGTTGGATTTGTCATCTAGATCTAACAATAAGTCTCCTTTATGCAAGCTAGTTTAAGGTAAATCTTGAAGTTTGTGCAAAAGAGTCTTTATATTGATTTAAAACTTCGTATTTAGCAAATCTAAAGTGCTTTCATTGGCTGCCTCAAAGGCAAGCCAAGATCCACAAGAAAGCTTGCTTTCTTGTGTCCATTTTTGCAATCTACACGTAGAATTTTTTTTACAATTTTTAGTAATTTTTTTTTTGGATGTCCAAAAACACTTTCAAAGTGTTTTTGAGCACTTTTAGGAACTAATAACTTGTTGGCTTTTAGCAAGTCTAACAAAAAAGAGAGAGAAACCCTAACGAATTTTTGAAGTTTTGTCCAAAAACACTTTGAAAGTGTTTTTGGGCACTTTTAGGAACTAATAACTTGCTGGCTTTTAGCAGGTCTAACAAAAAAGAGAGAGAAACTCTGACAAATTTTTGAAGTTTTGGCATGTTACCAACTGACACTTTAGTTGGGCTTCAGTGAGCCGCTAGTATTGCACAATTACTTGTGTTTTTCAGTGTTCAGAAGTTCCAAGTTTGGCCTTTTCAGGGCCCCTCTTTTAATTTTTGTAATGCATGACCATGCCCCACGAGGTTTGTAATAAGTGTGCTAGCATGGTGGTCTTTGAGTTACTTGGTTCCCTAGGACTTGACAACCAAAGAAGGTATTCCAAGGAGATTTTTCCCTTGTCGATTATGCTTTGCCTTTAGCCGAGTATAATCAATGAGTTTTTCTCCTACACCTCCAAAGCTGGAGTGCCCAATGTTAATTTTTAGTGCAGCTGCGAGACCCATTCTCAAAGAGAATGGTACCCTAGTCAGTTAACTAGGGTTCCTGGTCAAGTTAACCAGGAAAAGTAATGAGTAAGACCCTAGAAGGTACCCTAGGGCCCCAGCTATCTCCTGGGGTTCTTGGTCGAGGACCAAGCAGATTGATGCCATGGCAAAGTCCCTAGCATGTAGCTAGGGCCCCTATTTGTCTCTAGGGTATTCTGGTCTTGGACCAGACAGTTTCTTGGTCACGAGGACCAAGCAGATCCTGCAGGTTGAAACAGAGACATCCTAGGTCCTGCAGATGGTTGATCGACATTCAATCTAGGACTGAATGCTCAACTTGAGGCTAAGGACCATTCTCTGGGAGAATGGAGAACCGGGTCATGGACCAGATGGTTGATCAACATGTCCCAGTCTAGGACTGAGGCTCAGACTTGGGCTAAGAAGCCATTCCTTGAGAATGGAGGCACTTGGTCAGTTACCAAGATTATGATGTGTGATGTCCTCTTCTCCTACGTCTTCGAGATGGATAAGTTGGTTGGTCTTCTCAAGGGACTGGCCACCCCTTGTGGAAGCTACTAACATTTGACCTAAAGAGCAGTTGAGAGGACCACATGATCACATCATCTGTGTGAACCCTTCTTTATACAATGATGATGAATTTTCAGGTTATATGGAACATTTGTACATTTGAGAGAGAGATGATTGGTTGCACCTTCTCCACCCTGATTGATTTACTCTTGGTCCTTACACCTCATTGTTCTTGGTCTTGTGGTACTTTGTGTTGTTTACTCACCTTGAGTTGTTTTGATGTATTTGGGGTTGTGTGCCCACCTTTGTGGTACACCCCTTAGTACTAGGGTTTTGGGTCATGTACCCATCCTGTCTTTGTACCCTAGTACCCACCTAAATTACACACTCTTATATTCTATGGGTTGACAACCACTTAAGACACTTTAATTATTTTTTATTTATTTTTATTTTTTATTTTTATTTTTTATTTTTTTTATTTTTTTTTTATTTTATTTATTTATTTTTATTTATTTATTTATTTATTTATCTTACTTTATATTTTATTTTTATCTTTTTTATTCTTCCCTAAATCTATGGAGCCCTAACTTAAAGGATTAATTTAATTCTTTAAGTTCCTATATATTGATATCTTTTGAAGATAATTTTTATATATCTTAGCTCTCCTTCATGCTTGACATTAAGGGTTTATGTTGCTGCTGCTTATTCAATTGTTTTGAGGCCACCTACTTGCTGAAGTCCACCTTTCATCTCAGATCTGCTTTGAATAATTATTTAGGGCTGACGTTTTGGTGTATCTTGCTGCTGCTGCCTTCGATCTACTTGTTTAAGGTCTAAATGGGTTCAAATCTGCTTGTTGAAGTTTAATTTGGGTTCAATCTGCTGTTATGAAGTCTGGTCTTGCTGTATGAGAGCCTGATCTGCCAGATAAGGATCTGACCTGCCTGTATTTGAGCTCCGATCTGCTGCTATTGGCCTGATTGGGATCTGATCTGTTGATTCAGAGGTTCGATCTGTGTGTAGAGGGTTTGCCTGGGGTTTGATCTATCTTATTGTTGAGGCCGCAGCTTGTTGAAGGCATACACATGGTAGCTGTGATCCTATATTGCTAGCCGTGAACTCCTTGGTGGAGGCTGTAAACCCCTCCTGGCTTGATCTACCTGTTTGTTATCTGCTGAGGTGCTATCTGCCTACTGTGTGCACACATGTGGAGTTTATGTGCCATATGGGTCTGATCTTGTCCTTTATGTGAAGATCGTAACCTCTGTGAGTCAGATATGTTTATTGAGATTTTATTTGAGTCTGTTGTATGCATGTTGAACCTTTCCTTTGATCTAACCTATACATTGAGACATGTCTGCGGTCTTTACTATGTGTTGAATACTTGCTTGTGGTTAGAGTAATGTGTTGAGACTTTTTGAGGTCTGATCTTTTATGCTTGAGACTGTCACTGTGTTTTGACTATCATTGACCATCCGTGATTGACTGTATCTCAACCCCACTCTCTCTCTCTCTGGTTTGTACTACCCTCTTGTAGGGTCTGATAGTTTCCAAATTTGACTGGCCTCTCTGAGGCACAGCCTTTACTGAAAGTAAGTAACTCTTCTGAGTATTCTTATAGGAAGGGTCTCACACACAAGTCAGTATCTTCAACCATATATCTTTTATTATTATGTGGTTAAATTTAGTTATTCTATGTTACATGTTGCTGGAGATTAATTTAGCACAGTGACCTAACTGGTAGTGTTAAAAGTACTTTAACACAGTGACCGACCTAAGAGTGCTAAAGATATGAAATTTATGTTATGATAGATTTTACTACTGCACTATTTAACATTCAAGATTTGTAAACGTTTATTAAATGTATTTTCTGCATTAAAGTATGATGAATTGTTATTTTTTTTGTATATAACCCTAACTTGATGAAAATTTAACACCCAAAGTGGTGGTTAGGCCTTAGGAGGTTATTAGAGTCCATTTTGTAACATTTATAAACATGTTAGACACTAAAATAGTATCCTTTGGTCATGTACTAGGTCCCGCAGAAGTTTCAGTCAGTTCCGAGAAAAATAATTTTTTCGCATTTTTAAGCTATTTTTAATGGTTTAAATGAAAAAATTCAAATGGTGATAAAAGTGTGATCCGGAGTCGGAATTTGGCGCAGGGATGCTCATTTTCATGCTCAAAGCATCCTCTTTACCCTGGTACCCGTTTTTCCTATGTTTCGGGCAACCAAAACGCCACGTGGAGCAGTTTTTCTTATCAGAGCTACAAAGTGACACTTTAATGCTAAAAATGCATCAAAATGCACCAAGCCAAAAAATTAAAATATTAAAAAATTGGTATTTTGCACATGCCAATTGAGTTGGCATATGATGTCATTAGTTGGGCGACTTCATTTAAAAGATAAAGCATGTGATATGGTGGTCGAATTCAAAGGTTGAACGAATGTCTAATTCCATGCCACGCATTGCCTTCACGTGGGCCAGCTCTCATCCACATGGCCGCATCTTGGATGTGATTAAGTTTAAGTTTTTGGTGGGGGCGGCTACCTCTTATGAGGTGGCACAACCCATGGGGTATGCTTTCCATTAAAGCTCCAACCAAACACCCCACCATTCCAACGGAGCAAGGAACATCGTGTTCCTTCTCCCTCGCTTGAGCAGTCAGCTCCACAAACTCGGCATATTCATTTTGGATGAGGATATGTGAGGTGGCACCATCCACTTGGATGAGCTTCATGTTAAAGCAACCAATCATAACTCACCAACGTTCCAATCCAACCAAAGCGTGGAAAAATCACATGGTAGCTTTCTACCCACGCGTGAGATGTCTTCGCTCACGGCATCTTCCTTTTGAGGTGATTTTTGCCATTGAGGATTGCACCCACATCTCTTGGGGTTGGATTTTTTGCTAACTTGCCCTACAAACTAGGAGGATGCCCTCCTTAGGGTTTTGAGCCCTAGATGGCTCACCTTATGCTATAAATTGAGCAGCTTGGGTCCATTACTCAAGATCTGAAGGTGGAACCTCTGCTCTTGTAATGCTTGTCGTTTACTAAGTAATATATTTCAAAAGGCTTTGGAGATCTACATGATTGTCTGGTGTTGGCCCATTCTTGTGCATGCTTTCTGAATGAGGTATACCTAGTGTAGTTTCTTTGTGCTCTTATATTATAAATTGTGATTTGATCTAGCTTAGAAAGGCCTTTGAGCCGGTAGAGTAAGCATTCATTGACTTTGATTTGCTTATTTGTATTTAATTATTTAGAAATTTAGAAGCAGCACGTGTAATCAGTTATATTAATACCCTTCTTGTCTCTTTAGGATTAATATACTGGATTTAATCATGTTTATGTGTAAGTGTTCTTGAGACTGTGTAGGATAGAGTGCTAAGCTTAGGAAGCGGATCTAGTTTGACTCTTCTTCCAAACTTAGCAGTTGGTCACATCATCTCTGCTGACATTTTTCTTTTTGCAGACACCATTGGTTCTCCAAATCTTGCAAGCTAAAGGCTTGGTTTTGGCTCCTTCTATCTCTTTCAAATAAACAAACTTTTCTTTCCCTTTCCGTTCATTTTGGAGTAAGCAAAATAAATCTAAAGGCTTGAATATTTTATCTCTTGCATCTCAAACAGATCTAGATAAGTCATATTTTCAAAGCTAAATTCACAGATCTAGATCAAGCATTTCTATACTTGAAAACGCTAAATAATTTCTTTTTTTTTTTGCAAGTATAGATTTTGTAATTTTCATGTATTTTTATATGTTCTAATCACTAATCTTGTAATTTCAGCTTGCTGGTTTTTAGCGGGTCCAACAAAAAAGAGAAGGAAACTCTAGCCAAATTTTGCCAAAAAGTGCCAAAAACACTTCCCGAGGACCCTATTTCACCAACGCTTCATTCTATAAAATTGTAAGCCCTTAGATCCTAATTTAAAAGGACTAAGAGGCACTTCTTCCAGCAAGCATTGTAAAAATTATTAAACAAGAGCAAGTGGGCTACACAGGGCCCGCGTCCCATCCCCCCTGAGGGGATTCGCGTGTTCCTTTTTCATTGCGTGATTTTTTCTAACATTTTGTGCAGGGTGTATACTTTGATTAGATAGTTAATTCATGTGTTCTTTTCATTAAATAAAGCCAATCTCGTTGCCACGAAGTATGCTCTCACTTCCACCCAAAGGCATTGACAATTAGTGGAGGTTGATCAGAAAGTGACACATAGGTTCGGCAGGTTTATTTGTTTTAATTAAGTTATTGATTTGATTTCATATACTGCAAGCACTAAAAATTTGAACGAATATTCTGTTGTTTCTTGAAGTGTGCTCTTTCCCCTTTGCGGACACTGGTCCTGGGGAAACCAGAAAAGAGTGCAACAACTCATTAATTCTCAAATACTTAATAATTACTCACATTAATAAAATTAAGAACCCTCAAGATAGTGAAAATCCGGCACTCGAACATTGAGTAACGTGTGGGGAAATTTCTCAAGAGAAGCGGGAACCACTGGAGAGCGACCTTAGGGCACTGTTAGACTACATCCTTGTTGGTGTAATGTTGAACACGCCCTCGAGACTTGGCTCCAACCCACACGTCTTTGTGAGGAGCCACCTTTGCCCAATTTCCGAACATTACTCCTTATACCTCACGGTATATCGAGAGCTCCCATTTTCCCTCTAATCAACTCATCTTTAATAATTCCTAAAATTGACCAAGAACACAATTGCAAAACATTTACTTTATAGCAGCATTTAATTTGACTCCACGGCACTGGTCTGAGATATTGGTTATCTGCTTTAAATTATATCTTGTCCTGATATTTATATTCATATATGTTGTATAGTTATTTTATCTTGCAATAAGTCTTGATCAAATATTTTAATTCCAAAAAAAAAATCCTAAATAACATCTTTCATCCAGAAGAACCAAGTATCTAAAGCCTTAGTAACATTAATAGGGTCTACCCCCCTTGGCTTTGTTAGGAGTTAAGCCTAAACGAAGGAGTCAAGATCAAGTGACAGTACTTGACTCGGACTTGCCCCCAAGGACGCGCTTAGCAGCTTGAAGATTTATGTTGCGTTAACCCCAAGTGCGTAAGAGGCAGCAACAAGGCCATCCAGGGAACCCCAAGGCCTCTCTTGTTCAATAAACTCATTTTTTTAAAGTATTGTAAGCTTAGTGATCCCATTCTACGAGGGATCTCAAGCATTTATATATTGTAATAAGCAAGTAAAAAGAAGAGCAGTGGGATACTCAGTGCCCACACCCCATCCCCCCTAGGGGGATTCGCATTTGTGTCAAATTTTCGTGGAGTGATTTTTTCTAAAATATTTTATTTCTTGTTTAAATAAAACCAATCTAGTACTAAAATTTAACGTTTGAAGTGTCCAATCCAAATATCGGCCTTCAAACTCACTCAGGACGTAGGAACACTCAATTTCTATTTTTTGCAGGCAGTATACTTTTGCATATCAAGTAGATTTCATTATTTAAAGTATTTTTGCCAAGAAATCAATACTAGCCCACCTTGCTCTACCGAAGTACCGAAAGGGAAAAGCTATTCTTGGTGTAGTAATTAGTTCAAACATTTACTTTCATTCTTTACTTTTGGTAAACGAACTTGGCATTGCTTTCCCGAAGTATGCTCTCGCCATCACATAAAGGACTTTGCTCGAGTACATGATCAGATGATCAGAAAAGAGACTCCTTGCCTGTAGTAATTAGTATAACACTTTATTTCAATCATTTATCTTTTCTACAATCAAAATGAAATAAACATTTAGTTCCAACTCAAAGTATGCCCTTTCCCCTTGCGAGCATTTGCCTGGGCCTATGGGAAATTTAGAAAAGTTGTAGCTACTCTTCAATTCTTCACATATATATAAACAACTCATACTACTAAAATCAACTACCCTGAACATTGTGGAAATCTGGCACTTCGTAATTAAAACTTGTGTGGGGAAATTTCTCAAAGGAAGCGAGAACAACTGGGAGGCGACCTCAAAGCACAGTTAGACTACACCCTAGCTGGTGTAGTGTTGAACACCGCCTTAGAGACTCCATTCCATCCCACACATTCTTGTGAGGAGCCACCAATTTTAATTTCTGGACATTCCTCCATGTACCTCACGGTATCTCGGGAGTTCTGCTTTTTCCCTAACAATCTTGAACCATTAATAATTTAAAATTGACCAAGAAGCACTCGCAAAACATTTACAATACAACAACACGCTATTTCGACTCCATTATTGGCACTGATCTTGTTTACATTTATTTCAATCTTTTCAGATCTCATGTGTTAAATGATGAATTTATGTTGTTGATTTGAAGTTATTTTGCAAGTGAATATTGTTTTCAATCAATCTATTCCAAAACTCCTAAACAACTTACCAAATCATAAACCTAAAGCTTAATCATCCTTAGTAACTCATAGGGACTACCCCCCTTGGCTTCGTTAGGAGTTATGCCTAAACAAAGGAGTTGAGTGTTGAGTGACAGTATCTCAACTCAAAACTTGCCCCCAGGAACGCACCTAAGCAGCTTGAAGATTTCTGCTGCGATAACCCCTGGGTGTGTGTTCCAACGGCAACAGGCCCTTTTTTTTTAACACGTGTTCATTCCCTGCGGGAAAGTTGTAAAAATGTACTAGCATGGGTTTTTTTTAAAGGACTTGGCTTCCTAGGACTTAAACATCAAGCCGGGTATTCCAAGGTGTTTTTTCCTTGTTAATTATATGTTGTTGAATAAACGACTTATAATTTTCGATTTTTCCACCTGCTCCTCCAAAGCTGGAATGGTCGTATTGATGGTTAGGCCTTAGGAGGTTATGAAAGTTCACATGTCAATGTATTTAAACATGCTAGACATAATCATTGAGTCATATGGACATGTGCTAGGTCCCCATAGGATTTTTTTTTAAGTTTTGAAAAAAATATTTTTTTTTCCGTAAAATTAGACCATTTTTTTAATAGTTTAATTGGAAAAATTAAAAATATAATAAAAGTGTGGTCTAAAGTCCAATTTTGCCATGGGAATGCTCATTTTCTAACTCAGAGCACCCACTTTACCCGTAGACCCACTTTCCTAAGTTTTCGAGTAATTATTTATCTCCAAATTTAATATTACTTGAAAAACCCAAAAAGACCCAAAAAAATGCATAAATTAAAAAATTCAGCAACTTATAAAAACATGGAAACATGTCGGAAACATGTTCCGTGAGTTGGAAAAGTAAAGCGGCGGGTATCCTAAGTATTTGGGATGGTTAGTTGTTTCTTTTCTCGAACAAATCAAAGCAATGGAAATTTCCTCATCTAAGAGGGGGGGCATCTCTCCAAGTGGGGCGCATTCTCCAAAGAGGGGACGCATCTTTTAAGAAAAGGCACGAGTTTAGAAGGTGGCGATTTAAGTGATGTTTCTCCTATACAACTCAAGTCCCAACCCATTCCCAACTCATGCCAACCCAAGCAAGGCGTCATCTATTGTAATACTAATGATTATTTTAAATAAAGGCTTTGGAGGTCAAGAACTCTGTAGTATTTTCATGTGTGGATGAAGATTGTTTTGTGCTCATGAAGTGACCAGCGTTGTACTTTTCTTGCATTCTTTATGGTTGTGATGGGCCTTTGAAAGGGAGTTATCTCCCGATAGGGTAAGATTTAACACCTTGTTTGCTTGCAATCTTACTGTATATTTGTTTCAGATCTCTTAGAATTACATTATTATTTTGTTTAACGATCTTGTTTTTCTAAGTTTTTGTGGCAGGTAACACCAAGTTTTTTTTTAATCACTTTTTGTTCAAGTTCTTGTAAAAGTTGCAGGTTATCTTTAGTTGAAGAAGAGGTTGAGCTTGTTTGTAGCTTCCTCCTCTCCAAGATTTTCAAAAAGATATAGTCCCTCTGTGCTCCACTGTGAAAAACTCCATCACCCAAGTTCTAGCATCAAGCTGCTTTTCTCCTTTTTTCATTCTGCAAAACTAAATTTTACTTTTTTGGTTACTAGTTACTTTAGCATTGTTGATCAAGTTAGTGCAAAAAATTATATCATAAACTATATTGATTCGGATTTGCATTTATAAGTTTAGATCTGATTTTTAAAGGTTCATTTTTATAGATCTAGCTCCTAACAAGTACTTGTTTAAAACTTTAATTTTTCTCTCTTAAAAGTACTTGAACATTATGTCAAAATTTTATGCTTTCAAATGATTATCTAGCATCTTTGGCTTATATTTGCTTGATGTTTTGCAGCAATTAACAAACAGGTAGAGAGGCACTTTGGCGAAATTTTGAAGATTTAAGCCATCCGGGAGCCTTTCCTCTTGCTACTTGTTCTATGGACATTTTTAAAGCCTCAAATTTTGTAAATTTGTGTTTCTTATTCTACAAAGTAACACAAATATTTTTATTTGTGATTATTGTAACAAAGAGAGTGAGTGGGCAGCCAAGCACCCACACCCCATCCCCCCAGGGGGGATCCGTGTCGATTTTTCTTTTTGTGGTTTGTTTTTAGATTAGTTAATTTCCTTTCAATTATTATTCTATTTCATAAAGTTTATGCTTCCTTTTAAAATTTACAAATCCGTCTGTGTTCCCGAAGTACCTCAAAACGGAAACGAGAGTAACGATACAGTGATTCTTTAAACAACCACACGATTGATAAATTCTTAAAATAAACTTAGGCTTTAGTCCCCGTAGGCTCTTGTGAGCACCGCAGGCCTTTGGCTGGAACGGTGGGACAATCATAAAGGGATTAAAGTGACTAGCTTAATAGGGCAGTCCACCTAAGACGAATCTTTAAGAACTTGGGAGGTCGCAAAGAGCGAATACTACAGAGTAAGGAGGCTACTCTAAGCAAGTTATGCCTCGCCCTGTTGGACTCTTGGTAAAGTTGCTTTAGCGCTTAGTTCGAGAAGATTAGTATTAATGGGCCAAACCAAGAAGTAACTCACTCCCTAATCCACTCATTTAATAATCTTAACATTTACCAACCAAGACACTCCAATACTTTCACCGAGACCACAGAAACAACCCTCACAAGCACTCCATTTTCATTGGCACTGATCTTTAATGTTTCTTTTTTTATGTTTAAGTTAATTTTTACCAATGTCATGAATGGTGTTGTATCTTAAAAGCTGTGGGTTTTAATTTCATATTGCAGTGATTTTTGGTTTATTTTTAAGTTATTTCATCTTAACTCCTAGAATAGGTTTTTTTCTTTTCATAGATTAACAACCTTAGATTATTTTAATAGGGACCACCCCCCTTGGCTTCACTAGGAGAAAGCCTAGATGGAGGAGTCAAGATCAAGTAACAGCACTTTACTCTTACTTGCCCCCAAGGTCGCACCCAGTGGCTTAAAGATTTATGCCATGTGACCCGAGGTGCGAATTAGGCGGCAACAAGTGGGATACTTTTAACTCTTTGATTATAATTTACATGGAAAATGGAACACTAAAAAATATACAATATGATGATGCTAGATATCTATCTTCTCATAGATATCATAATGTAGAATAAGAAAGAGGATCACTGCAAAAAGTTCCTTGAATTATAGCTACAAAAAGTAAATCTGAAATAAAGAAAAATCAACAAACATGTAATGAAAAAATGTTCCAAAAGTTGTTAAGTAAATCAGAACATAGAAAGGATGTGTAATGACCTGAATGCAAAACAAAATATAATGGTTTAAACTTTATATGGAAATATGCAAGTAGAGTTTGTTGAATAACTAAGAACAATAATGTTTAATAACTAAGAAAAACCAATGTAAATAAAACAGGAAATCCATAAACAAATTATATATGATATGAGTCGATTCAAATGATACAAATGTGAAGTATATAAATAATATTTCAAAAGGAGGGTCATGTGAATGTGACAGTTGGAAATAGACACATCTTTAATTGACTATGGTTATTTATCTTTATTGCACCGAGAGAAGTGAGATGCATTCTACAATCCAGTGTGAGAGATATATGTAATGTCTGTACCTAACGTTGATATGACATGTGGCAGTGAGTTGGCCCAATATAATATTTAAAAAATAATAATAATAATAATAGTAGTAGTAATAGTTCATGTTTGTGCTCATAAGTCAATATGGAAAAAAATATTAAAATCTGTATTGTAGAATTTTTTAAAAATAATACCAAGCACTAATGAAAACACACAACAGTGTAGATTCATCTTAACTTGGGACCTTTTTTAACCCTCTCGGTGCTTCATAGATCCGGAGTTAAGATAGATCTACACGGGTTTATGTTTATTACAGAGTAAGTATCCGGAGTTGGGACCTTTATGTTTATTATATTAGAAATGAGAATAAAAAATAAACTCATAACGATCAGAAACAGCATACATGGCATGAGGAAGAGAATCAAATAATATTCATAAGAAACAAAATGAAGAAATGAGAAAGCAGGACAACAATGGAGGGGTAAGAAACAGAAGTAACGAATTAACATGATTATTAAAAACTCAGAATATTTTTGACAAATAAACAATGAGCTAATATTTTCACAAAAGTTTGACCTGTAATACCATTGGAGTGTATTAAAAAAGTATTGCTAAGGATACGAAAGATTTTGTAATAGTGGAATAAATTTATACACAAAAATAATGTGATAGATGATTAATAGGCACATGGCCCAATAAAAACATAGTATGTCTAAAAGATAAAAGATACAATGATTGCTAGGAGACTGTAACTACTATCATTGTACACATTATTATTGTCTTTGTTCGGTTCATTATATTTCCTCCCCTCTTGAGATGCTCCATCCTCAAAGCATTGTTGGGGCTTCGGTTACCTTCTGTTAGCAAGATATTTAATTTTTATATAAATTGCATTGAAGGCTTTCAGATAATTTTTCACAATTCATAAATAGATTGATTCATAGGCACATGGCCCAATAAAAACATAGCATGTCTAAAAGATAAAAGATACCATGATTGCTAGGCGATTGTAACTACTATCATTGTACCCCTTATTATTGTTGGAACCTAAGGTTATGCAGGTTCCTCACACCTTTGGATCTTCTGGAGACAGTCAGTCGATAGACAACAATCAACTAGAAAAGCAGTCCACTAGAGGATCGACTGAGAGAGTTGAAGGCTCAACTGAGACGACAACTCTATGGTCAACGAGGCCATGGTCGACTCGACTACAACAACCAACTAAACTATGGGACACTGCGGATTTCATGGAAACGCTTAGAACCAACAACCCCTATTTGTGGATCAGATCTTCCTCACTTCAAGGGGGTTTGTTAGATTCAGAGACTACAAAAGAACGACCCTATGGGTTGTGTTGACATGCTTATGTTAATGCTTGATGTGTTCGTTCATATGTTGATAATGCATTGTGATGTTCAAATCACAATGCATTGTGCTCAAGTGTTGTAACGGTGTCTTTAGACACCACTTCTCTTCTTGGAATACAGTTCCCTTCTGCTTTTTTCTTTTATGTTCTATGGTTCATATGAAGAGGTTCCCCAACATGGTGTCAAAGCAATTTGTTTTGACCTAGCCTGTTGTCTACGAATCGTGCTGAGTAGAATCTAGGATTGATCGACTCTGAGCTGAAGATTTATTGACTAATAGCTCTTCTTTAACATGGATCAGATCTATTTGATCAAAAGGATGACTTCCAAGCTAGGAAACCGGACACGTCCTAAACCCCCTCTGTGTCTCATGTCATCGTGTCGAACATGGACACGATGCAAACACATGTCGGACACGTGTTTTGGTCATGTCCTAATTTTAGACACGACCAAAACACGTGTCAGACACGGTTTTGCATCGTGTCCCGCACTGTCTAACACTGTGTCCCAATTCCAAGACACAAAAAAGGTTTAAATGAGAGTTGGCGGGGGTTAAAACCGATTTGTGAAATGTGTAATGTGTCTCATTGTGATTTGTAATAAGGATATGGTTCTTTTTCTTACTAGCAATTTGATTTATATGACATTGAAGTAGCTACTCCTGAGTCCATATCTCTACTTGCCATTGCTTTCCCAGCATTTTTTACTGCTCCCATTTCTCCTTTTTAAAAGTTTCAGTTTTGGAGACCATGAAAAATTTCTATAAATTATCAAGAAGTAGCAAGAAGTATAGTTTGTATTCAAACCTAGATCAATCACGTCTAGGATTGATTATGTATTCTATTATCCTGTGATAAATGTCCCAAGGGTTTGTTGATGCAGCTTCTTTATAAATCTAATTAGTTGAAATTTTGCTTGAAGCATCAAAGTCATTTTCATCTCTGGGCTCTGGTAAAACACAAGCCAGGAGTGGAAGTGAAGAGCAACAAATTTCAGAAGTGAGCAACCATATAAATATAACTCATCTTTGAATAATGTGGGATCAAGATCTACTGATTTCAATGTGTCCCATTGTGATTTGTGAATGTGTAATGTGTATTGATTCTAATTTCTATTGAATATTTGTAAATGTTCTAGTTTCTAAAAAAAATTGGATCTATATGTCTATATTTTTAATATATATAACGTATCCTTCATGTCCTGATTCCGGGGATCACCGTGTCCGTGTCGGACACTCGTATTTCCGTGTCCTTCGTGTCCCGTGTCCTTGTGTCAGGTGACTTAGCTTCCAAATGGAACCCGTTGTTCTGAATCGACACGACTATGTAATATGGGCTCCAAATATGGAGACTTTGTTGAAGAGCAAAGCACTATGGCAGTATACGAAGGTTGCTATTCTAGATCCAACGGATGACCAGGCTAAGTATGTCATCAACGAAAAAAAGGATGAGACCGTTGGGGTCATCACAACCTACATTTTGAGAGAAATTCACTTTCATACAAGCGGGATCAAGTATCCTCATGCTAGCTACAATGAGTTGAATTCATTGCTTAACAAGGTCAATGAAAGCCAAGTAATGCAGATAGAGAACCCATTTCCTTTGATAGGATTGAGGACTATTTAGCTCGCATCAAGGAGCTACAATTGAAATTGGCCAAATGTGGTAAGCATTTTCCGAAGAAGGATGGACATCTCAATGAATTGGTCCTGATGAATTTGAGAACACCTTATTATGTCGTTTGCTCCTCCTTTCACGCCAATTGGATGTCATGCAAGCAATATGGTAAGGACATCACCTTTGATATCTTCTATGATTTGTTGATTAAAGACAAACAAAAGTTGCTTGAAGAAGGGAAGCTTGGTACTAAACATCAAGCTCACTAGCTCAAAGGCAAGGTCAAGCAAAATTATAAAGAATGTGGTCGACCAGATCATTGACCAAAATGTATCGACCAACCTACTAAGGGAAAGACTGAAGAGTTATCATCAACAAAGAAGGATCGAGAGAAGAAAACCTGTCATTATTGTAGAAAAGTTGGACATGTCGAGAAAACCTATTGGAAGAAGACCAAGGACTTGGAGGAAAAGGTTAAGCACCTTAAGGATAACACGTCGACTGGTCAATCAATCAATCAACCTGCTGAAAATTTTACCTTCTCCGTTAGCACTTCCTAGGCATTACATGCTTTTACCACTCAAAGAGAATGGATAGTCGATACTAGTTGTACTCATCATATGGCTAAGGATGTTTCTTTGTTCTCTTCCTTAAGTGGAGCTCCAGAACAGAAGATTTATGTCGCTGATGATTTCGCTCTCACAATTGCTGGAAGCAGTGATGTTGAATGCCAACATGGTTGAATATCCAATGTCTATCATGTGCCAAGCCTGAGCACAAATTTGTTGTTGGTTGCTCAACTTACACAGACCAAGAAAATTGTTGAATTTTGGTTAGATCGCTTTGTAATAAAGGATCTAAGGCTTGGGGAGGCAGTTGTTGCTTCAGGATTTTTAGATCCCAAAAGTGGACTTTACAAGTTCAGTGATTCTCCTTGACTAACTGGATTGACTACACCAACGACACTCATTGCTTAGACCAATAACAAAAGTCGAATTTGGCATGAACAACTTGGACATCTAAACTTATGATGTTTGAAGATGATGGTAACACATAATATGGTTACTGGTTTCCCAAAGATTGTTCCACCTGATGGAGTTTGTAGAGGATGTGTGCTTGGAAAGCATGGCAAGCATAGAACTGACTGGAACTAGTTCAGAGTGATCTCTGTTGCATGAACAAACCCTCATTAGTAGGTGCGAAGTATATCTTGATCTTTATTGATGATTTCTCTATATTTGCTTGGGTATATTTCTTGAAAAATAAGAGTAATGTCTTTGAAATATTCAAGGAATTTAGGGCATTGGCTGAAAAGCAATGTGGCCGACCCATCAAATGTTTGAGATCCGACAATGGTGGTGAATATGTTAGTCGACAGTTTGAAGAATATCTCTTGTAGAATGGTATTTCTTGGCAGAGATATGTCCCTCACACACCTCAATAGAATGGCATCGCAGAGAGGAAGAATCAAACTTTGGTAGAAATGGCTCAATGCCTACTACAGACCAAAGGCCTCCCGACTAAATTCTGGGTGGAAGCTATTTACTGTTCAAACTATCTCTTGACCTCGTATCGACTAGAGTTGTAGCTGACATGACTCCAATTGAGAAGTGGAATGAAAGGAAACCCTATGTCGAACACCTGAGAACTTTTGGATGTGTTGCTTGGGCACATATCAGTGATAACCGCAGGAAGAAATTGGATGCAAAGCGTCATGCTTGCATCATGATGGGCTATTCTAACGAATCAAAAGCCTATCGATTGTTTGACCTTGTCAAACAACAAATCATTTTGAGCAAGAATGTGTCTTTGATGAGAATATTTCAGGTAATGGGTTGTTGAACTCCTCCTCTGGTCTATTGCACAATGATTCATTTGATATCCTTGAAGAATCTAGATCAACTGTACCCCTCTTTTGAGTTTCAATCAAACCGAAAAATCTACTCTTGAGTCGACTAGTAGTCGGTCTACCTTGACTAAAGACGTCAACACACTGACTCAATAAACTGACAATCACCGACCTGAATCACCGCCGACTTGTCTACCTCAATGGGCTACTAAAACTATTGAAGCTATTGGATTGGATGTTGGAGATGCCAGTATTGGTCGACATAATCGTAGTAAAAAACAACATGGAAGTGTTGCACTGGTGCCACGCATTCTTGAAACCTATAATCCTGACACTTATGTTGATGCTCAGGGAGTGCTTGAATGAGAAAATGCTATGGTTGTTAAAATTGATTCTTTGAAGAAGAATCAGACTAAGGAACTTGTTCCTTGACCACAAATAAAAAATGTTGTTAAGTGTCGATGGGTATATAAGACTAAGTTTACTTTTGATGATGTTGTTGAACGCCACAAGGATCATTTGGTAGCCAAGGGGTTCTCTTAGCATGAAGGCATTGACTACACTGAAACTTTTTCCCTTGTTGCAAAGATTAACTCTGTTCAACTAATTCTCTCCCTTACTACTCATTTTGGATGGGAACTTCATCAAATGAATGTTAAAAGTGCCTTTCTTCATGCAAACTTGTCTGAAGAAATCAATATGGAACAACCTCCTGGTTTTGTGACAGATTCTAGTCTTATTTGTCGACTCAAGAAGTTGTATGGTTTGAAAAAGGCACCTCGTGCTTGATATGAGAATATTGATCGTTTCTTTGTTAATCTTGGCTTCAAACATTGTGAATCTAATCACAATATTTCTGTATTACATGTTCATGGTGATACTTTAATTGTGGCATTGTATGTTGATGATTTAGTCATAACTGGTAATAATGTCAATTTGATTTTGGGTTTGAAGAAACAACTTGCAGATACCTTTGAAATGAGTGATCTTGGTCTGTTGCATTTTTTTGGGCATTCAAATTTTGCAAATGAATGATGGTATCTTTCTTTCTCAACCAAAATATGCTTTCGACCTTTGAAACAATTCAAAATAGATGGTTGTAAGTCTTGTGCTACACCTTATTAGTCGACCGTGTGGTTGTCGAATGACTATGACTCTCCGTGAGTCGACGCCACTCTTTATCGACAGTTGGTTGATAGCCCGATTTACTTAATTCAAAGTCGACCGGATCTCTCTTTTGTTGTTAGTGTGGTCTCCCGATTCATGCAAGATCCTCGAGAAAGCCATTGGAAAGCTGCAAATAGAATTGTTCGCTATTAAAGAAACTTATCAGTATGGTATTAGGCATTGTCACGTTACAGAACCACTGGTGGGCTCATTGATTCTGACTAGGAAGGTGACATTGATGACCGAAGCTATGTGTTTCAACTGAGTTCTGGAGCCTTGGTCTAGTAGTATAAGAAACAAAAGGTAGTCTCTCTTTCTACTATAGAAGCAGAATATCGTGGGGTTGTCAATGTAGGTACAAAGGTAGTTTGGATCCATCATCTTTTAGCAAAGCTTGGATTTCCAGTTCAGGTCTTGACTGTTATCCATTGTGACAATCAAAGTACAATACAAGTTGATGATAATCCTATTGCTCACAGCAAGATGAAACATGTTGAACTTCATGTTCACTATTTGAGATAGTTGGTACAAGACAATGTTATCTCAATTGTTTATTGCAGGAAAGATGATCAAATCACTGATATCTTTACGAAGCCTTTACCAAAAACTAAGTTTGTGAAACTTTGGGCTATTCTTGGGCTTCAAGCAGCTGCAATTATGGGGGATGTTTAGAGAATGTAATTTCACCTCCTAGATCTCCAAAGCGTTGTATTGATGGGGGGTGTTGGAACCTGATGTTATGCAGGTTCATCACACCTCTAGATCTTTTGGAGACAATCATTCGATAGACAACAATCGACTAGCAAAGCAGTGGAATGGAGGATCGTCATCTTTTAGCAAAGCTTGGATTTCCTATTTAGGTCTTGACTGTTATCCATTGTGACAATCAAAGTACAATACAAGTTGATGATAATCATGTTGCTCAAAGCAAGATGAAACATGTTGAACTTCATGTTCACTATTTGAGATAGTTAGTACAAGACAATGTTGTCTCACAGATACAAATGTAGTTTGGATCCGTCATCTTTTAGTAGAGCTTGGATTTCCTGTTCAGGTCTTGATTGTTATCCATTGTGACAATCAGTGTCCAATACAAGTTGATGATAATCATGTTGCTCACAACAAGATGAAACATGTTGAACTTCATGTTCACTATTTGAGATAGTTAGTACAAGACAATGTTGACTCACTTGTTTATTGCAAGACAGATGATCAGATCATTGATATCTTTACGAAGCCTTTACCGAAAGCTAAGTTTGTGAAACTTCGGGCTATTCTTGGGCTTCAAGCAACTGCAATTATGGGGGATGTTTAGAGAACGTAATTTCACCTCCTAGATCTCCAAAGCGTTGTACTGATGGGGGGTGTTGGAACCTAATGTTATGCAGGTTCATCGCACCTATGGATTTTTTGGAGACAATCATTCGATACACAACAATCGACTAGCAAAGCAGTGGAATGGAGGATAAACTTAGAGAGTCGAAGGCTCAACTGAGATGACAACTCAATGGTCAACGAGGCTGTGGTTGGCTCAACTACAACAACCAACTAAACTATGGGACATTGCAGATTTTGTGGAAACGGTTAGAACCAACAACCCCTATTTGTGGACCAAACTTTCCTCACTTCGAGGGAGTTTGTTAGATCTGGAGACTATAAAAAAACGACTCTATGGGTTGTGTTGACATGCTTATGCTAATGCTTGATGTGTTCATTCATATGTTGATAATGCATTGCGATGTTTAGATCACAATGCGTGTGCTTAAGTGTTGTAACGGTGTCTTTAGACACCACCTCTCTTCTTGGAATACCGTTCCCTTCTGCTATTACTTTTCTGTTCTTGGTTCATATGAGGAGGTTCCCCAACAATTATTATTGCCTTTGTTAGGTTCACTAGATTTCCTCTGCTCTTGAGATGCTCCATACTCAAAGCATTGTTGGGGAATTGATTAACCTTTGTTGGCAAGACATTATTTTTTATATAAATTGCATTAATGGATTTCAAATAAATTTTGTAAGATGAATAACTTGAGGCATCATAGGGGAATTTTTATCCTTGCACACAATATTGTTAGAATATAAGGCTTATTATGTAATAAAGTCACTTTGAATTTAGGTTGGGCTAATGTTCACTTTATGTGTAAAGCAGTTTATCCCACATTCATAAGTGAAAATGACTTGCTCAATGAACTTTGGTATATAAGGAGGCGAACTCCATTGTAATATGTGCACCAGTCACTCATAATATATTGTTGTATTATTTTGTGTATATCTCTCACATGTGTTATGCTATTCTCTTGCATCAGATGATGATCTAGAGAATCACAAAGGCACGATAGCAATACCAAAGTCCGAGGTCAATTGTCCATTCACCATGGCCAAGTTTGAAAAGGTCAATTTGTAAAGGGAGCCATGAGCATAGATGCCCAAAGTTTATAAAGCTTAAGAAAGTCGCCTTTATTACATAGTCATTGCATCAAAGAATGGCCACCAAAGATAGAGGTTAGATATCATCGAGATAGAGTAACTCACTGGTTTGTGAAGTTGTCACCTAGTCGTTATTTCAAAGTGCTACTGTAGCCAAGTCATGTCTCAATTTTAGGCACCATTTGATTTACAAGAATCAATGTCAATTAAGGAAGTTGTCGAATTGGAGTAAAGAAGTCAACCTATCGTACAGTCTGTTTGAGGTTTTTTTGGGGCTACCCGAACTTTTTGCTCATTGTCCAGTTACTTTTCTGTGCTGCCCAAGATTTATAGGCTTCCTGACGGCTTTGTTGGGCCTACGCAAGCCTTCCTGCAGTTTCCTAATGGTTTCCCTGCTTGCCTGGCCTACCTCGTGGTTGTTCGTGCAGCTGCCTTCTACTCCAACGGCTGCCTTCTGCCTCGGCGACTGTTGGCGACCCGTCGACGGATGGTCCTAATGAATGGTTGCTTGGCGACCTTACTAGTGGCTTTCCTTGCACAGCCACGTCCGACCTCCACCGGCTCCTCTCGCTGCTGCACCTAGCTCTTTTTGTCGAGTCACCTCTTCTCCTCTACACTTCAGCGCCTGCATCAGCGCCTGACCAACAACTCACGCATGGCCCATGTCTCCTCTCCTATCGTCACCTACTTGTTCTGTCGACAACTCTTCTAATCGCCCGACCGCACTGCTCCCCTCAACCTACACGCGAGCAAAGCTTTGAACTCCTCTGTCAACGCAACTACGAGTCCCATGTTGCATCCCTCCACACAACCTTGCTAACTCCTTTGCTTGTATCCACCCTACTCTATTGTCAACCACCTCCTCTATAACACCCTCGCCCCCGTC
Source organism: Larix kaempferi (assembly GCA_027924585.1). Taxonomy (NCBI): domain Eukaryota; kingdom Viridiplantae; phylum Streptophyta; class Pinopsida; order Pinales; family Pinaceae; genus Larix; species Larix kaempferi. The sequence continues at coordinate 18,729,835 of BSBM01000931.1, read as the reverse complement.
TGGTGACGTGCCTGTCCTGCTACTGCAGTGGCCAAGTCTCACGTCTTCCCGACTCCTCCGCCCGTGGATCCTTTTAAAGGAGACGATTTCCACCACGACAAACCTTTCTCTCCCGCGGTTACTGCTGTAACTGGCACCACCACCGCTAGCTCACATCCATGTCCATCCTACTCACGCGCTTGAACTCTTGTCTGTGACTTTCTCCGCCCACGAATCTGTTGCACAATCCTTCATGGCCCCTCTCTGCTCTAGCAACCACAAGCCCAAACCTCTTTGCAGCAACTGATGACTACACACTCAACTGTTTGCTTCCATGCAGACGTATGGTTGTTGAACAACAGTTTGCTCTCTTTTTCTTTTGTTTCTCCTGTAAAACCTTGCCAAACGATTTCCTTCTTCTCAGATTATAGGGCTCCAATACCATGTTATAAACACCAGATCTGATTCCTGTTCTTAATAATTACTGTTGAGATTATAAACAAAAATACATTGATATTTTTAACCAATTATGCAACGGAAATAAAAACATGAAATCAATCACATTTAACACAAGTGTTTACCCTCGAAAACCCTTATAGGAAAAAACAACATTCAATAGTTTTATTAAGATAAAATCTGGGCTCTCGTCCTACGATAATGGCCCATCTGAGGAAAATACAAAAACAAGAAGAGAGCCTATCACACCTCAAGACTTGTCCTTTGATCTTGTTGGATGTTAATCCCTTTGTTGCCCCTTGCTCCTTTCCTCGAACCATGCCCCTGCACATTTGGATGAAAGTCCTTCTCCATCCAATACAATGATATCTCACTTTGTGTGTCTTGTGTTTCTCCTCTTCTTAGGCTTTTTTTTATAACATTTCAATGACCAAAACCCTAACCCTCAATCTCCAAAGTGATGGATGGTTGAGATTAGATCTTTAGCCTCACTTAAGATCAAGTGTTGTGACTTAATTTGAAGTTCACTTTTAGTAATTAGCCAACGTTAAGTTAATTAATGTGCATTTCCTAAGTTAGACTTAGGAAAGAGTTATCAAAGTCACTTACTCAATAAATTGAGCAAGTACCTAGAGAAGTAATGGACAACTCCTGCATGCTTGACACCTAACCTATGCAGAAGAAACTGTCCGAGTTACAAACATCAACATAAATAATATAATAATAAATATTATTAATAAGAAAATAATAATATTTATCTAAGGGTCGTGACTCATACCCCTTCATGATAGTCACCAAGGTGCCCCTTTAGGGAATATATATGCATACCTTCTCATTGTAATATCTTATTTATCTCATCTCTATTCAATATATATTTTATTTGACATCTATGGATTACTATGTGTTATTGTTCCTATGTTGGATATTCATTGGGAAATGAACTTTGTTTGTCTCAAACATCTAGAAAAACATATGTCAAGGAGAAAGCTATCCATTTTGGCATGCTAAGCAAGAGGAGCTTGCTTAAGGCCATAAAAAGATTTTTTAAGGCAACAAACAAAACTGGAGTCATTTTGAACATAGCCGGGAGGTCGGTCCAAATAAATTTCTTCTTGCAAATCCCCATGCAAGAAGGCGGATTTGACATCCATTTGATGGACCTCCCAATTATGTGATGCAGCAAGGGCGAGAACAATGGAATTCATTTTGGCGACATGAGCAAAGGTTTCAGTGTAGTCAACTCCTTCAACTTGGGAAAATCCTTTGGCAACTACCCTTCCTATTCCCTTGACTTGTTGACCATCAACGATAGTAACAATGAGATCCTTCCCAGGGTATACAAAAAGGTTTAGTTGTTTTTGTAACAAAAAGTAGAAACCCTACATAGGTTACATCACAGAGCGCATGAAAGATATAAGTCACTAAAGTGACTTTATTACCTATGTAAGCCTTATATTCTAACACCCCCTCTTAAGGCTTATAATACTAGAAACAAAATTTACTAAAATTGAACACATATTGATTGACAAACAAAATATTAGAAGTAAACAAAACCAAACATTCTTCAAAAGCTACATCTTTGGAAAGGATTTTTTGGGCCAAGTAGAGCACCATCAAGTTGCCTTGTAAGCCTCGTAAAGGTGTAGCTCCCAAGTTGAATTCTTTAGTTCCTGGATTCCCTCTCCTTGAACTCTCGAATTACGAATCTCTCAAACTATCTAGGAAACCATCCATACTAAGTTGTATCTAAATTACATCCCTTCCTATGTTCAAAGTGTGGACTTCTTAAAATGCATAGAAGGCCCTTTCTTCAACAAGGTCATCACCATTGTCAATATACAGTGGATCTTCAACAACAACTACATTAGCTACATGTGGTTTGTCTGACTTTTCCCATGAGAACATCATTGGATTGAAATCTACGGTGTACAATGTTGTACAATGGTTGTGGCTGGGCATACGATGGGGGCAATCTAATGGTGAGCAGTAGCAAAACTTGGTGGCTCCCAATTTGGCGGTTGTTATTGGACAAATGGTTGTTTTCTCCTTTCCTTGTGGCAGCTTGACTCCTAATTGACATGGGTTGTGGATCTTTCTGCTTTGATACCATGTAATGAGAGATAAAAACCCTACATATGGTTAAATCACAACGCACATGAAAGAGATTGTACCAGAAGACTCATTGATATTATGATTAATGAGTGCATTTATTACAATGAGCTTCACTTGCCTTATAAAGAGTTTGAGAGGTCTTATTTGTTGAAAACTCTAAAAGCTAATAATATCCAAAACCCGAACTTTTGTAACCTAAGTCACTAGAGTGACTTCATTGCATATGTAAGCCTTATATTCTAACAGTTTTGTGAGACGATAAAATCGTTTCTTATACAAATAACCAATGTAAATAATACAAAGGATCCATAAATGGTCAAATAATCGAATATAAATTGATAAGACAATAATGATTTTACAATGAGGATGTAGCCGCATATATAGGGCTTATATGGTGACTACTCACCGAGGGTTATGTCTCTTAGTTAATATAATTAACATTATGTTTTATTTTATTATTTATATTAGTATATATATTATTCATATTATTTTAATATTTTATTTGTTACATTGCCTCTCTCTTAGAAAGGCTTTGTCCTCAAAGCCTTATAATGTTGTTGCATCGTTCCTTGTGACGTCGTAGCTAATGAAACATGTCGATACGAATTTCTAAGTGTAAAGCATAACTTTCGATATGTTGAAGGATCAATCCATCCAAAATTGATTTGTTGCTGACTGTTGGGATTCTCTATTGATCTGTCATCAGGATCTTTGAGCACATTAGTACCATTATCTTTCGACAATTCCCACTTTTTAGGATACCGGTTTATATGGTTGGGGTGTGGATAGGGAGTTATTGTTGTTTGTTTTTTTACTAGATTGTCTTCTTTCTAAACTATGACAAGAACTGAATTTGTATTTGCTTATTTTTTCTTAACGTAGATTTTTGAGTCCAAGGGCTTTGATGTCCTCTTTTGAATTTGCTCCAACTTATTGTCTAACGAGTCTTTTTCTTTTTTAAGATTTTGGGTCATTTCTTCTTGCGCTTTCTTATCATCTTTAAGCTTCTGAATTTGATCCATTAGATCTTGTTTGTGCTTCTTGAGGTGACATGTTATCACATATATAGTAGCCGAGCTACCATACTTTCTTTTTCAGATTCCAAAGCACTATTCAGCCAGTTCCTTTGCATTTGAGATGCTGAGATGAGCATCGATTATGGATCATTGTCAGATTATCGACAGCAGATATATTCCCCATGCCATGACTAAGTTTCAGGACACTCAGAGAGAGGACTGATGTAGCCATTTAGCCATTTATAAAGAGCAGTCAGTAGTGCCCAGAGTTACAGCAGCAGTTTCAGAGGACAGATTTTGGTTCAGATGATGAGCATTCAAGTATATGACTCAGCAGGTATATTTTGGTTTTATGGTTATATTGCTTTTATATTCATTCTTATAGCATGTCTTAGTATTTAGCATCATGATCTGGCGATCATATAGATATCTAGACTTGGTTGTACTTTATATATATATCATATTGTCCCTACTCAGACTTAGAAGTTCTTGGCCTATACTCATCGGTTTTACCCTCCTTAGGGAGATTAGAGGTGATCATTCCCACCATACTTTGGCTTGCTAGTGTTGGTCTCACTATGCATTGTCTTCATCCATCCATTACCTACCCAGTTTGTTCATTACCTTGACTTACTACTTGACTAGTGGCATGGAGGACCTTTTCCCACTGTAGCCTCCAGGGTATTTTTTAAGGATTATAAAATTATACTTAAGTATAGTATTCTAGGCGATTATTTTGGATTGAAAAAAACATATATATAGATTGGTAGGCGAATATTAAATATGAAACATACAATTTAATACTGAAACTTGTAAATTTTGGCGAATATTATGATAAAAAAACATATTTTATGTAAATATAGGCGATATTGGAGATTAAAAATGACCAAATAGCAAATTTATTTTTTGAAAAAAAGTCCAAAAAATAGCCAATTGGCGAAATTTCTCCCCTAAAAATTTCCCTGGTAGCCTCTGTATTGGATGAGCTTCCCTGTTTATTGTGTCTCGGCTCTGAGTTGGTGACAAAACTTAACTTTGGTGAGTTGGATTTCCTTGAGAAGTACCCCTAGTCACTAAAGATATTGTTGGCTAAACCTGAAACTTTTAGTGCTGCCATTGATGCAAAATATGGAAATGAAATGTTGTATCTTGTATGAAAAGCCCATTCATGCAATGTGTTTCTCAACACACATGAATGAAAGGCAAGCCAAATGAAAATGGCTATGAAATATCAAATGTTATATCTATTGTGAAATGTAAATACCTAGGTAAACAAGCTGTCTGTGACACACCTAGAAGTGCTCAGGGAAACAAGTACCTTAAAAACACACCTGCAACAAGAAGCCTAATTAAATGTAAATCTATGCAATGTGTTTATAAACACACATAGATCAAAGGCTATGGAAACTTTAGACCCAAAAAGCAATGGAACTTAAACTCTATATCAAAAAGATTGCTGGCCTCATTTGTATTATGGATAGTGCGCATCTGTGAAGGTGAATAAACACTCTTTGAACAACTTACCCATTTGTGAGACACCGCCATTTCCTGTGTTATTGCTTGTCCACTATATGCTATGGTGTGTATTCCGTTGTCCATTTCCAAAGTGTCATAGTGTTAAGTCAGTAAGTCATCCTTTGACCTAACCATGTTATTCTTAGCCTTCACCCTTCACTAGCAAATTGATCACAACTATGAAGTGAGTATGACCTTGAAAGTCTAATCTGAGTAATAAATAATAATTAATGACCTATTATATTTAGATTTAGATCGCCAGTAATGATTGCTAGTTGCTTTAAATGCTATTTGAATGGATTGTAGAGCATGTTTTAACCTTTGACACCTTGTAGCAGCTTGATGACAGTTTGAGTTATATTTTGGTCATGTTGACTTGGTCAAACCCAGTTTAACCAAAAGTCAACCACAGGACATAAGGTAAAAGACCTCAGATGCTACAGATAGATGATATATGGTCTAGTACAGATTACCATGGTGGGCTTATGCAGTGGTTTCAGGCTTATGATGATGATTTGTGCTTTTTCAGCACTTTTACAGATTATTATTATTTGGCCTACCGAATATGATGAGTATTTATTTTGGACCATGCAGAGGTTTATATGGTGTATGAGTACACTTCTTAGATGGATTTGGACCTTCTGAGTCTAATGGGACAGTCTGTTTTCAGTTCCGGGCAATTACAGTGATTTTTAGCCTCAGTTGGCTATCCTAGTGCAGATTTGGTCTATTAGAGGCCTTGTCAGAGCAGAGCAGAGATTGGGTGAGTTCACCTAGGGCACTGTGCATGGAGGGGGTGGTCCAGCCACTTGATATTACCATATTACCCCCCTCCCAAACAACCTGGTGCCCTCACCTTGACAGCACAGGTACTCTAGGAGGCAGTTTGGGCAGTTTCACACTTCCCGAGGCAATCCAAAAATGGTGAAAATGGCTACTGAAGAATTCGATTTGGGCTACTGAGGCAAAGTTATGGCATGGGATGACTTGTGATGATGAGTGGGATGTCTTCCACACCTCCTCAAGCAGTCTCAACTTTCAGTGGGACCCACATCCATCACTTTTGGCACTTTTTGATGATTTTTGGAGCCTTCCAAGGCTCACGACTTTCCAAGAGAGGCACAATTTGGTGTTTTGGTCTTTTATTCTTGGATATTGTGCCATGGGGATTGACCAACGGTGTTAGAAATTACCCCTTGGACCCACCATGAGCTATGTCTTATGTCTTATCATTATATTTTTGTGGGATCCCCTCTCCAAGGGTGAGTTTGTCCACATATTGTTATATTTTATTATTGATCCATGTATTTTATTGTTGAGCTCATCTCAACCATTGATTAGATCTTTTGATCTTTTAATCTTAGCCACTCATTCAAAAAGTGGTTAGGATTATGGCCTCTCTCCATCCTATTTAAAGGGGAGAGCTTCTCATTGTAAAATCACCTAGAGATTTTGGCTCTTGGCTCTTGGAATAAAATTTCTATCTTTTGGAGTACATGCTTGGATCTTGGAGTGGATGTTGGTTGCTTCGATTGTAAATGCTTTCCTCCATTGCACTGGAGGATCTCTTGTAGCTATCTTGCATATGTTGCCATACTTTTTTTTACAGGTTAAGAGAACGTTTTTGACAAATGCAAATTGGTGGGGAGGCTTTCCCTTCAAGCTTGGAGGAAGACGTTTTGGTTAAACAGGGAGTGGTTTTGTCTTTGTGCCAACTATTCTTTGCTTATCTCTCTCTTGCTTGTATCTACCTTCAACATGTTAAACTGATTCATGCTTTGCTCCTTGGTTTTGACAAGTTAGAGGGACACACATGTGGCTTGGAGAAAATCGATTTGGCAAGAGGGCTTCAAAAATTCTTCATTTGATCTTTGGCAAAAGTAATCCTCATCTCAACTAGCATTCATCTTTTCATCCAGGTATGCTCCAAAGGTATGGTCTTCTTCTTCCTTGGCTTATCCATAACTTCTAGATCATAAAAACCCTAATTAATTAAAACCCTCATTTTTCACTTTTTCTTAGATCTACTTGGATTTAGCTTGGCTTTGGGTAAGATATTGAAAACCCACCTCTATAGCATCCACGACAATTCGGATCTATAGTTTGGTGAGGATTGGCCTTCATTTGACACACTTTCCAAAGCACATTAATCTTCTTGAAGGAGGTCACACTTCTTGAGGGAGGTTATTGGGGCTACTTCCAAGAGATGGGTAGGTGAGATTCCACTTGATTCATACTCTCCTCACTTGATAACCTACCCCTAGTGCTTCACCTTGTTGATTTTTTCCTTGTGGGCCCCATTCCTCATTTTGAGGGTTGTGTCCCACTTGGGTCAATTTGGTGATGCATTTTCCATCTCAGATCTATGGAGATCTAGCCATTGGATCACTTTGATTTTCTAAATCCACATTGATACTTGCCTAAACTACTTGGATCTAAAGTTTGGTGGTCTTTGGACTTGTTTTGACACACTATTCCATGCATTTAGCCCTCCTTGGGCAAAGTCGCACTCCTTGGGTGTTTGAGTTTGCCCACTTCTAGGATATGGGTGGTTGTGATCCCGCTTGATTTGAAAAGAGCATACCTTGAAACCCCTACCTAGTATCTCACTTTGTGAAATTCTGCCTTGGGGGTATCATTCCTCATTTTGGGGGATTGTTGTCCACTTGGGTCACATGGTGAAATATTAGATCTACTAAGATCCAACCATCACATCTTGAATAGCCCACTTGATTTGCATCCTAGGTGTCCCGATCTACATTTTCACATCTCTTTTGACTCCATTAGCCCATCCATCAAGGCACTAGTCCACCCAGAGCAATTCGCACTCCTTGGGAGTTGTGTCATCTCCTAGATCCCACATGTGGGTATCTCTAATTTCACTTTAGATCCATAGATCTACTCATTACATACCCCTTAGTACCATTTACACCACTAACTTCACCTTGTGGATCCCATTTGAGCCATTTCCATATCTCAAGGAAGTAGGCCCCACCTGTGTATTTCATGGTACTAGATCTTGTCATCTTATCTCATCATGTGGCCTAAATCCTTCATTGGTTGAAACATAAGTCATTCCCTAAGCCTCTTTCAACCACATTTAAACTTCTAGGTCCACCTAACCTTGCATTGGTTTCCGTAACTTGTCTTTTACATATCCCTAGGAACCTTTGTTTGGGTCCAATCATCTTTGATTGGTAATAAGGTCTCCCCCTAGGTATTGATTCATCTTGATCTAAAGTGAAGACTGCCTCGGTTGACGTGACTCCCAGCTTGCATTGGGAACCGTGGCATCTCTTGGGTCACCTCTTTAGTTGTCCATCTCCTCTACCATCCTGGATGGGACACCACTAGGGATAACTACAAGCTGTGTGATAACATGACCCTTTTTGTCAATGTTTTTTAATAGTTTCTTCTGAAGATCTCGATTCTCCTCTTCTAGCTTTTGATTCTATTGTGCTTTATCCTTCATCTTTTTTATTTGAAGAAGCAATTTTTGATTATGATCTCTTAAATGAGAGATCTCTTCTTCTTTATCTGTGACGATTTTGTCGAATTCTGACTGCATCTTTTAATTTTCTTGCGAAATGACCATGGCGATATCCTTGAAGTCTTTAGATTCCACAACTTTGGAATCTAACTTCATTCTAACATCCTGTAGTGTGACTTGCTTCTTCTTATACGAAAATGTTGAAAACTTTTTCTTCATATTTAAGATAATTGTCTCCAATGTTTCCATCCAAGATAAGCCGAGAATGATGTCAACTTCATTTAGATAAATAGTCATAACATTGAATTGAGATGTGAACTTATATTCATCAATTTCCAGTTGTAAGTCCCTAATTGCATATTTCTTCTAACCCCATTTATCTTTCTTTTCGATTATACTTAGTTCTGGGACGAATAATTGATTTGCCAAGCTGAAGTTAATGTGATTTTCCTCGATGGTTGGGAAAATAGCGATGCTAATAGGCTTTCTTTGAATAATCCCTTCAAGTTTTAGTATGTCAACGGCTACTTTGAGTGGGTCTTCTGGAATCTTCCTCTTTTGTCACCCTGAGACTCCATTTTTTTTTCCAAATAATTGTTATTTTTATTAAAATTTAATAATTATAATATTATTAATAAATATAATATAATAATTATTATTAATGATAATAATAATATAATAATTGTTTTTGGAGTTGAAGGGTAATAAAAATGTTGTGGATTGGGTGGTTGGGAGGAATGAATATTATCTTCCCCACCCAAGTTCAATTCTTGCTTATAACTTTTGAGTATATTATTTTCACAAATGTTGGAAAATAAACCATGTACTCTTTTTAAGAAACCACGTACTTCTTTGTTTTTACTTTTTCATTTCTTTTTACTTCTTTTACTTATCTTTTTTTTTTTTTACTTTTTCTTTTCTTTTTATTTCTTTGTTTTTTTCTTTTCTTTTTCTTTCTATATTCTCTTTTCTTTTTACTTCTATCTTTTTATTTCTCTTCTTTTCTTTTTTTCTTCTTTTTCTTTTCTTTTACTTTTTCCTTTTTCTTTCTTCTTATTTTTTTATTTTTTACTTCTTTGGGCCAAGGGCCTGATTTTTGGACAAGGTCCTAGATTTTAGGGAACCCCTAAAATGGTGGCTACAAGCCAACGCGGCTCTCATACCAAATGAGACGATAAAATCGTTTCTTATACAAATAACCAATGTAAATAATACAAAGGATCCATAAATGGTCAAATAATCAAATATAAATTGATAAGATAAATAATGATTTTACAATGAGGATGTAGCCGCATATATAGCGCTTATATGGTGACTACTCGCCAAGGGTTATGTCTCTTAGTTAATATAATTAACATTATCTTTTATTTTATTATTTATAGTATTATATATATTATTCATATTATTTTAATATTTTATTTGTTACATTTTGTGAGATTGATAACCATGAAATTATGTTATTTCTTGTGCATTTTGTGTGCCTTCATTTTGTGCTTTGTGTGCAAGTAATAATTAAGGTTGTAACGTGTTGAACTAATGTAACTTCGAAGAATATTCTACTTGTATTATTCCTCCTTCAGGAGATGTCATTAATGTAAAAAGTCATGTAAAAGTCATGAGGTAAAACCTCCATTGTAAGTCGGATCATTAGTACCCAAAAGAATGTAATATAAGTATTATTTAAGTCTCCCTAGAGAGGTCGGCCCAGTTAATTTAGTGAGGCCGACCTAGTTAGGTTAAAAGTCAAGTAAAAGGTAAAGTATAAATAGTGAGTATTACTCTCTCATTTGTACCATTCACTCACTCATGCATTGCGCATTAGAGGAAAAAAGAGACTAGCAAAGGAGGAGGAGGATTGTTCTTGGCTCCTGTTTTGGGGTTTTTTCTCTATTCCTTATGAGACTTATTTCTTTGGGCATTGTACTTTGGTAATCTATATTGAGGAAGTTCTTGCTGGGTTTTCTTCTCCTTGAGGGTTTCCCAGGATAAATTGTTGTGTACCTTGTGATTGTGTGTCTTTCAGAGATCCTATTTATGTTGTCGTTATTGTGAAAATGTATTAAATGCTAATAAAGTAGGAATCTAAGTTATTGCAGCATATAAACTTAACATGGTATCAGAGCTAGACTGAAAAGAGCGGCTCTCACTAGGTAAATCTCTCTCTCCTTCTCTGGACAAGAAAAATTAGGGCTTTCCACTAAAGAAGAATTTTGGAGTGCAAGTGACATTGGGAAGTGCGCCTCTCCAAGGCGCATCTTTTGGCACCAAGATCGAAATTTTTCAGTGGCTAAATCTTCCAAAAAGTCAAACCCTATTTTGACTTTGGACCAAAAAACCAGAAACTGTAGTCCAGAATTTCGCAAGTCTAGTTTCAGGGGTGAAATTTTGGATTCTTTAGTAACATACTATACCAGCATACTCGCCTCAGTCAAGCGCATCTTTTGGTGAGTTCAGTTTTCAATTTTGAGAAATTTTCATTTTTGGTCATTTTCTGATCTCCGGGATAAGATGACCCCAAGCACTAAAGCTTGATGACAAGTTGGAAGGCATGGAAAATTTTCGTGCTTGGAAATGCAGAATTGGACTCATTCTAGAAGAGATGATCTTGCAAAGTTTGTCAAGGAAGTTGTCCCAGAACCCGTAGAAGCTAAAGCAAAGGAAAAGCACAAGAAGGACATGATTAGAGCCAAGAGGATCATAGCAGATTCCATCAAAGATCACTTGATTCCTCAAGTGTCCTCCAAGAAAACACCTAAGGAAATGTTTGATGCCCTATCAAGGATGTATGACGGAAAGAACATTAATCGAAAGATAAATTTGAGAACCCGACTCAAAAGTAAAAAGATGAGTCAAGGTGAATCCATCCAAGAATACTTTACAAGGGTTTCTCAATTCAAAGAACAACTAGAAGCAATTGGAGACAACCTTGATGAAGATGAATTAGTGATGACCGCTCTCAATGGTCTTACTAGACCTTGGGATTCTTTTATCTAAACAATGTGTGCAAGAAAAGAAAGTCTACAATTTGAAGTTGTATGGGAAGAATGTGTTCAAGAGGAAGCTAGAGTGGCAAATCGAGAAGCACTACTCAGAGATGATGATCAAGCTCTAGCTACCCATACTAAAAGAGGAAAAGGGAAATCTCACTACTAGAAGGAAACTCATAAGGAGTTTCATCCTCCTAGGAAGTTTCAGAAGTACAAGAAAGGAAACTACAAGCAGAAAGACTTCTCTTCTTATTAATGTTATTATTGTAATAAGATGGGACATATTGCCAAAGACTGTCCAGTGAGAAAAGAAGAATAACAAAAGACATCATGCTCATTTTGCCAAAGAAGAAGAAGAAGAAGAAGAAGAAGATGAAGAAGAAGGAGAAGAAGGACCTCCCAGGAAGTTACCAAAGGAAGAAATTGAAGAATATGTCCTATAATGGTGGTGCTTCAAAGCACTCTCTCCAATTTTGAAGAAAAGGACTCCCCTCAGAAAGTTTCACTAGGAGAATAGGAGAAGCAACATACAAGCTTGATTCAGGAACTCTAATGATGAAGAAGGATGTACTATATCTCAGCTTTAAAAAGAGTTTAGAATTGCATTTATAGAAGATGCATTTGTTATTGGGTCAAAAGAAGGTGGCTCACATAAGACCACTTAGAAACAGCTTTGATCTATGGTAGAAGACTTGATCAGCATTATAGATCATAAGCAATAAAGGCACAGGACCTCAGAATCAGATGATGGAGTAGAGCTCACCATCAGACATTCCAGTAATACCTGCAAGGAGACTACGATCAAAAGAGATCCTACCAAACAAACTAAGATAAGTATTTGAATTGTCATTTTATCAAATTGTTTAAATGATATCGTTCAATTGTGTACATATTTATATTCCTAGATTTAGGAAGTATAGTATGCATGTTAGAACAGTTGCATTAATGAGCAGTTTACTACTAATATGCATGTGATGGGTAAGTAGCCTATGGTGCTATACAACATTCCATTGCTACTTATCTAGAGTGAAACCTCTTTGCTGACATATTGGGAGTAGTGCACGCTCTTAATAATGTTCTGGTAGAGATGGAAGGCATCTGGAAAGTTACCATATGAATGTGGGATATGGATGAATGGTGTGTTATTGGCTAAGATAGCATTATGACAGTGTGACCTATGTTTTTATGCATATGTTTTGGAAACTATGAAATGTTTCTAACCATGCTACTAAATTTGACTTGTAGCAAGTATCGTACGCGATCACCTACAAATGAAGAATGATGAGACTTGTTCCGTAGAACAAGGGACGATGGTTCAACTATAAACAAGATTTATGAAATCAAGCAGAAGAAGTCGACTATGACGAGATGTTGCTCTCGTAGCCAGACTCATGGTGTAATTAAAGTAGAAGAAGATATCGAGCAACCTCTAGGACTCAGAGAACCACATGTGTGCATATTGAAGAAGGCTTTGTACGGGCTCAGAAGTCACCCATGGATAGAATGATGAGATCAAGGATCACCTAGAGTGATGAGACATCAACCTTTGCTACAAGGTTGAAGATGAGAAGCCCATAGATGGGTGCAAGAGAACTTGCAACATAGTTCGAGATCTTGGTATCCAGTGACTTAGAAAAATGAAATAGATGTATACACAAAAGATCATCAAAGAGAAGGCTACCAGTCACTCCAGTGCAAAATGTCCCAATACAGAAAGTATAAGATGCAAAGGGAGGATAGTGCTCAGTTATAGGAGCAGGAAAGCTCCACTTCAGAGAAAGTGACTACAGTACAAATGGAGAGACACTTTCACTTCGTCTCTATTTGCGGCAAAGGTTGTTTTCCCCAGTATGCAGTAGAAATCCTGAAAAGGTTTGATATGTTGGAATGTAAAGCCACGGCCACACCCATGGATACAAATTTGAAGTTGTTGATTGATGCTTCATCAGAGTTAGTGGACGTGACACTATACAAGCAGATTATTGGGTCATTAATGTATCTAACGAATACTAGGCCAGATATATGCTTTGTTGTGAACACCTTGAATCAGTGTTTGGTTGAGCCTAGACGTGTTCACCTTATAGCTGAAAAGCCTGTGATGAGGTACCTAAAAGGTGCGGTAGACTATGGTCTCAGTTATACTAGAGATCATGACTTCAAACTGTATGGTTATACAGATTCAGATTGGAAGAACACTTCAGGTGGGTGTTTCAATCTGGGGTTAGCCATGATTTCATGGCTACGCAGGAAGCAGTCCAATGTTGCTCTTAGCACTACAGAAGCGGAATATATTGCAACTTGTTCCACCAGTTGTGAAGCCATATGGCTTCGGAGGTTGTTATCAGGTCTATTCGATCTGGAGTTGGATACCACAATGATTCTATGTGATAACCAAAGCTGCGTGAAGATGACAAAGAACCATTCGAGATATGGTGCAGAAGGGAGTTGTAAAGCTCCAATATGTGAGCACCAATGAGCAGGTTGCAGATGTGTTGACTAAGCCTCTGTCTCGTGTGAAGTTTGAGCACTTCCGTGACAAGCTTGGTGTAGTCCGTAAGGACTTCCCTCGAAAGGGGGAGTAGTGCTGATGATACTATGGTGGCACAGTTGGGATTGATCATCCTTAGACAATGATCCCATAATTCCGAAAGGAAGGATAGTCTTAAATGTTGATCCTTAGACTAAAATCCCGTAATTCTGAAAGGAAGGATTGTCTAAGATGTAAGTGGTGGACAATGATCCCGTAATTCTGAAAGGAAGGATTGTCCAAGTGTGTTGTAGTGGTAGCTCCGTAAAGACTGGGTCCGTAATTCCGAAAGGAAGGATTTCCTGAGCACCACCACTGTTGATGGACTAGAGTCCCGTAATTCCGAAAGGAAGGACTGTCCATGATCCCGTAATTCCGAAAGGAAGGATCACCAGAATTGATGGACCAGAATCCCGTAATTTCGAAAGGAAGGATCACCAGAGTTGATGGACCAGAATACCGTAATTCTGAAAGGAAGGATTGTCCATGATCCCGTAATTCCAAAAGGAAGGATCGCCAGAGTTGATGGACCAGAATCCCATAATTCCGAAAGGAAGGAGTGTCCATGATCCAGTAATTCCGAAAGGAAGGATCACCAGAGTTGATGGACCAGAATCCTGTAATTCTGAAAGGAAGGATTGTCCATGATCTCGTAATTCCGAAAGGAAGGATCACCAGAGTTGATGGACCAGAATCCTATAATTATGAAAGGAAGGATTGTCCATGATCCCGTAATTCCGAAAGGAAAGATTGTACATGATCCCGTAATTCCAAAAGGAAGGATCACCCGTGTTGAACTTGATCCCGAAATTCCAAAAGGAAGGATCATATTGGTTGTTGATGCACCTGTTGCCATAGATGATGTTGCTCCGTCCTTGAGCTGCTGACGATGTGATGTTATTCCAGCTTTATGTTGATGAGCCAGCCTCATGCTGTCCTTATTGTTGATGTATCAATTTTTATACTGATTTGATGATTGATGTTGTTGTTTCAGTATTTACTTACTGATGATTGATGTTGTTTCAGTATTTACTTACTGATGATTGTTGTTGTTTCAGTATTTACTTACTAAGTTACTGATGATTGATGTTGCCGTTTCAGTATTTACTTATTGATGATTGATGTTGTTGTTTCAGTATTTATTTACTGATGATTGATGTTGTTTCAATATTTACTTACTGATGATTGACGTTGTTGTTTCAGTATTTACTTACTAATGATTGATGTTTTTGTTTCAGTGTTTACTTAGTGATGATTGATGTTGTTCCAGTATTCATATACTGAAGATGATGATGATGATGATACTTCAGCTCTGTACTGAAGATGATGATGATGATACTTCAGATATGTACTGAAGATGATGATGATGATACTTCAGCTCTGTACTGAAGTTGATGATACAGATGATGATGTTCCAGCTTCGTGTTGCAGTTGATGATGTTACAATAAGCCGTTCAGTTGTTGATATTGATGTTGTTGAAGAACTTCCAATGATTTATAGATGTACCAACCAATGTTCCAGATGATGTTGTTGATGATGCCTCCTCCTTCCTCCTTTTGATGATGTTGTATAGAGCCACCACTGTTGTTGTTGTCAGTAGAATATCCTTCTTGTTAATGGGGAGTGTTGAACTAATGTAACTTCGAAGAATATTCTACTTGTATTATTCCTCCTTCGAGAGATGTCATTAATGTAAAAGGTCATGTAAAAGTCATGAGGTAAAACCTCCATTGTAAGTCAGGTCGTTAGTACCCAAAAGAATGTAATATAAATATTATTTGAGCCTCCCTAGAGAGGTCGGCCCAGTTAAGTTAGTGAGGCCGATCTAGTTAGGTTAAAAGTCAAGTAAAAGGTAAAGTATAAATAGAGAGTATTAGTCTCTCATTTGTACCATTCACTCACTCATGCATTACGCATTAGAGGAAGAAGGAGACTAGCAAAGGAGGAGGAGGATTGTTCTTGGCTCTTGTTTTTGGGTTTTGTCTCTATTCTTTATGAGACTTATTTCTTTGGGCATTGTACTTTGGTAATCTATAATGAGGAAGTTCTTGCTGGGTTTTCTTCCCCTTGAGGGTTTCCCGAGATAAATTGTTGTGTGCCTTGTGATTGTGTGTCTTTCAGAGATCCTATTTATGTTTCCGTTATTGTGAAAATGTATTAAATGCTAATAAAGTAGGAATCTAAGTTATTGCAGCATATAACTTAACATAACTACCACAACCACAGTGCCATAGATAATTATGGAAAGTAAAGGAAGCAATAGGTTTAAATCTTTATTTTACCTATGAATGAGGCATAAAAATAGAGATATCAGACTATTGTTTATCTGGAAAACAGCCAATTTTATAAGCACAAATGTGACATGTGTTGCTTTTATAGTAATTTCAACTGAAGAGTTTAAGTAATAATAAAAACAAAAACAAGAAAACAAGAAAACTTTGTTATTCTTTCCTCAAGGAAGAAAGATAAAGCATCTTCAAGACATCCATGGCCCATTCAAACTGAAGGCATCCACACAAAACACTATTTTGAATCACTTGTCCAATGTGCTTCTGTACCAATCATCACTAGTATCAATTCATTCAAAGTAGTGAGAAATATAGTAATAGAGAGTCACCTTACCACAACCTTCAAAAGAGCACACAAATTGCTTTTCTCCAGAGTGCGTTAGTAAATGTCTTTTCAGCTTAGTGGCATCTGGAAATTTCTGTAAGCCATCAAATGTGTTAGTATAAGGCACCTTAAAATCTTTGTAAGGGGTCAAATGTGTTGGATTAAAGAGATCTATGTCAGATCTTAGAGTGAAAGGGATGTAATCTGCAAAATTGTCTTGACATAGACCACATGCTTCAGTGAGTTTTTCATTTCATACATAAGAAGTGATGCTTAAATCCTTTAACAGTTTGGTTTTAACTAAAAATGCTATGTGGCACAGCAAATGTTTACCCTTCCACGTCCTTCATGGCTGCAGATTAATGGCTTCTCCATATGTTGTTGGGCATGCTTCCTCATAACTGTAGCCTCTGTGAAAATCTGTCCACAACCTTCAGTTCTGCAGAGGAAAGCAACCTCGTATTCTGGTTCAGGCAGAGGTTCCTCCTCTCGAGGTCTCTCTTCCAGTGCTTTCACAGTATCTTCTATATAAACAAAATAAACAAAAACAGGACCAAATTAGGATACACGTTACCTTTTAGTCAGCCAAGAGATGAACATCACTCCCAGGTTATCAACATATAACCAAAAGAAAGCTGACCAACAATCAAGATGATTAGATATACTGAAATATAAAACCAAAAATTGAAAAATATACCTACAAGAAACATGTTTTCATAGTTCTGAGTTTTATGTACTTCATCTAACTTGGAACTATAGTTGTCACTTGAAATTAACTTTAGGATTGAGTATGCTACATTGCAACTGCCTTTCAGAAATCATCCAAACATTAACTGGTACCGTAGAGATCGTTTACAGGAAACATGCTTTTACAGTTATCCCTTACAAGAAACATATTCTTACATTTCCAAGGATAAATTTACTATTTAGTTACTAGTACCTTAATAAAAGAAGAAGGCAACACCAGTGAAAACTTGTTAAAGAATTGTGAATCAGGTTTTTGATAACTTCTTTCATCCTTTCAATTTCCCTCCAGAGTACAAAACCTTTCAAAGGCTATCCCTTTTCTCCTCTACCTTTCGGACTTCAAAATCATTATCTTTCAAAGTTTTGTCAATTCCTCTTCTCATCCTCTCACAATCAAGAATTTCCATGCCACACCACACTATACCAACTAGAGAAATTCACACCAATTGCAAGACAGCCATTAGCAGAATATGCAGATTGCCAAAAAATCAAACCAAATATTCCTAATTGTGGAAACTCCACCAGAAGTAATCCTAAAAGACTAGAAGCTAGAATGATCAATGAAATCATTCTCAGTGAATCTATCAAGAGGAATTGAATTCTCTCTATTTTGTTCCACCAATATAAACCAAGAATCTCAAGCTTCTGATTCAGCCAAGCAACCCAAGAAATGCACGAGTCGAGCTAATTCCATCAAAACTGTCCGAAAAATCAGAGGTTCAAACTGCTATTTGGATGTGATATAGCCTTTCTTCTATAATTCTTATTTGATGCATAAAGATTCATCAAATAATTCCCCTTAAATGTATTTTGCATAACAGTCTTTCCTACCTTATAGGGAAGTCTTTCATAATTTTGACTAGATCCAACCTGATTATCTATACATTGCCAATGCCAAGTTTGTCCATAAGAAGCCAATCTAACTGTGTTTGTGTATATAAATAATTTATTTTGGGTGATTCTGATTGATGAGGCTTCATTGCAAGTGTTGCTAGATCTTGTGCATTAAAACCTGGGAAAGAAAACCACGACTCTTTAATGCCTAGCGTTGGAACAATATAAAAGGGACCAATGGTATATAGTACAATCTAAGAACATACCAAGGCATACAGTTTTACAATAAAACACCTGGTGTTAGGTGACTTCTAAACCATATCTTGAAGCTGCTACATAAATGCTTCTTAGTTTGAAGGTTGCAGTTCCTTCCCTAAGCTTGAAGCAAGGTCCTTTTCTCTCTGTCCCTCCTCTTGAAACCTATACAACATTTTCAAAAGAGCGAGTACCTCACTTTCTATCTCAAAGAGTACCTAGTTTCATTTTTCCTGATTTCTTCTCTTATCCATAGAGTAAGGGTCATGACAAGTCTCTTTATTGTAATTATGGTTTGCTCTTCACCTGTCACCCAATATGTGATTATGCATGACGATTATAAGTTATAGGTATGTTCTAATTATGTACCCAACCTAGGATAATGCATAAATAATTTTTATTTTCTCTTACCTTGGGATAACTATAGAATCTAGAATAATATTGTTCTCTCTCTTGTCACATAAAATTCAAGTAGACATTGATATCAATTTCTTTATTGTCTTAGACATATTGTGCCCAAGAAGCATACCACCGTCCTTAAATTGACTATCTTTAATAATTCTTGCAATATATAACAAAAGAAAGCATAAGGAAAATATTTTTTAAAGTGGAACATATTGATGTGCAATATCATAATGGAAAGAAAACTGAATGTGAAACTCACCAGTAACCCATTTTGACAAAAGACATTTGCCAATATTCAAAACAGTACTTTGAGGCACCCTGTAAAATCAGAGGATACATAGTTACTTTCATATATCAAAATAGATGAGCAATAACATAATTCTAGCACATTTCAATATGTTATGTAACTGCTAACAAACTTGAATATTAAAATAACCAATAGTGTGCTTACTAATTAGTGATGTGTCTTAAGAACATACAGTGTCAACATCGAAAGATGGAAACTCAATTTGATTTTTGGGGCAAGAAGTAATTTGCCCTTTAAATTCATTTGATTTAAAATAGGATTGCAAATGAAAAAGTGTTGAACTCATCAAGTTTTGATTTCAAGAATAAAACTAAGAAGATGTCAAAGGTAAAATAATGTTACAAAGGACTCCTCTAATAACAATGACCACTTTGTAGTACCCTAGGTAGAAATTTTCTGGACTTAGGGCATTTGATGCAACTAAGAAAATTTCACCTCTTTCCTAGAGGTTTCCCGGATCCTAACCCTCTGAATTTTCAGCCTTAGGGCTATTATGAAATATAAATAAACCAACAGCAACAATGAACAATATCTCACCTCTTAACAACCCCAATCCACTATGCAATTCAAGAGACAAGATATCGGAGTGTACCAACAAGTTTAAGCCCTCTACAGCAACCTTATCATGCATAAAACAGATCCGAAAATCACTCTCTGACAGTTGTAAATACAACAGCAAATCTACCCTTTCTTCTTCAAATCTTAATGTTCAATCTCTGAACAATTTCAACCTTAACCTATTGTTGATCACCTAACCAACTAGGTGGGCAACCATGTACCATGAAGACAATGAAGTGTACCTTACAAAATTTCCAAGCTCCAAAAGACTTAGCAGGGCAAATTTTGCCCCTCTTCTCTTCTTCTTCTCTTTGAAATTACCGCACCCCTGCGGGGGATTTTGTAAGGATATGTTAGCATGATGGTCAAGTTTTGTAAAAACTCAATTGTCTAGGACTTTATCATTAGGGAAGTCCTTTCATCAAGTGTTTTTTTTCTTGGATAATTAAATTTACTCTTTAGCAATTTTAATTATTTGAGTTTTTCACTCAAAATTCCTCCATAGTGATGAAAGGCGTTTTAATGATCGATCCCATGGGGTGATTAAGGTCTAGGAGCATTGTATATTACCATGCTAGACATTATCCAGAGTCTTACGAAATTTCGTTAAGTTTTGAATAGTTTTTTTTTTAATTTTTGTAATTAATAAATGTCCCTCAGCATAAATTGTTGTGTCGTAAAAGACGGATAAGTGGCTCCTAGTGCTCATAAATAGGGGTATGGGTACTCAAAATCAATGGCATGAGACCCCCTACACCCTTGGACCAAGTTTGGGGTCGTAATAGTGGATCATTCTGATTCTAGACCACTATTTGTCCGAGTCATTCAAAAAATCAAAAAAAAAATTGCCATTAATTAAAATGGCAAAGTTTTGTGAAGTGTCTAAAGTCACTTGGAAAGGAGAAATTATGTTTCCTAAAGTCATATTATGTACCAAGAGGGAGATCAAAGGCAAAAATGGGGCCCCCATGTGAAGTTTCAAGAGTTTGAAGTTGTCTCCCTAAGGGGGGGGCTCTCTCACCATGGGAAATGAGAAAAATTGAAATAAGCCAAAGGGAGGGGGTTCCACCTTCATGATCCCCCAGCTTTGGCCTAGATTTAAGTTATAAGTGAAGTGAGCCACTGTAATTTCCCAGTCTCACTCATGCTCTATTGCTCCCATATTTTCCAAGAGAAGTGAGCCGCCATAATTTCCAGCCATTGTTATTTTGATTAATGAGAAGAAATATTTGGAGGAGATTGGTGTTCTTGGATCTTGTATGAGGTATCTTTGTGCATTCTAGTTTTTGCATGCATTTCTGGATCTTAAGCAAACTGTTTTGCTTGAGAATAATATTGTGACGTTTCTATTACATATTATGTGAGTTATCTTCTTAGCATTTGAGAAGTTCATCATTTCTAGATTGAATAAGTGATTTCTCATTTCTTTGTTTAGATTTCTCACCCCCTTTTGCATTGTGAAGCTATATTTTGTTGCAGGTTACCAAGGCTCGGAGAGTGGAATTCCCGGGCGGGATACCCCATTTTTCCAACAACAAAGAAGAACCCAGCTCTATCTTTCATTATACTAATTGTTTTTTATTGTAGATTTGAGCTTTTGGGTTCTCTAAACAGTCATTTCCAGCCTTGTTTCTTTGTGGATTTTTATCCCCAAGTTGTAGATTTTTTTATATAAAAATTTGAAGTGTTTGAAACTAATTTGCAACATATTTGTAGAATAGTTGCTTGTTGTTTTGTGCAGATTTTTCACATTACAAGGGAAGGTGCTTCCAAAATTTGTTTAAAAAAAAGCAGAAATTTCCAAGTAGAAACCACCTCAAGTCTCTTGCCCAAAGGGGGCCAAACCACATTCTTTGTACTTCTATACCCTCTAATTCTTTGCTGAAATTTCTTCTTGCTTTGTAAGGGCCAAGAGAGTTTCTTGTGCTTAGTTTCCTTCTTTATTTCAAGCAATATTGTACTTTCTTAAAATTTTAAGCCATCGATTGCATGCAAAGGAGGTTGGGCTTGCCCACCCTTGCATTGCGAGTGAAGAGGGGCTAGGAGTTTGCTACTTAGTTTAATTTCAATGTTTTAGTTCTCTTGATTTGCCCCACCTCTTCCTTTTTGAAGAGGATTGTGTGGCTAGATTAACCGTTTATTAAATTTTTCGTTGCCACCCATTGCTTGCAAAGGAAGTTGGGTTTACCCACCCTTGCATTGCAAGAGAGGAAGGGCTATGATTTAGTTCACTTTCCTTTTAGTATTTGTCACATTCGTTTTGCCCCACCTCTTCCTCTAGGAAGTGGGTTGTGAGGCTTGTACTTTTTTTTAATTCTTGCATTCTAAATTCAATTTGTTGCCCACACCTTGCATGTGAAGGGCTTTGCCCTCCTGCAAAATCGTGTTGGCTAATCTAGTTTAATTTTGAGTATCTTTCTTAATTCTTTGAAACGCAATAAACCTTGCCCCACTTTTGCTCTGTATTCCCTCCCTTTGCCAATTTGTCGGATCCTAGATGAAAAGAAAGGGCAAAAGTTCGAGTTGGCTAGTTTTAATAGGCACTTTAACAACTTATTCCGAAATTGAGAAAATGGGATTAGTTGTGGAGCTAGAGGGGTAGAGGCTAAAGGGAGCCTCGTGGCACTTTGTGTTCTCCTGTTGAGCACCCTACTAGTCTTTGGAACTGACTTGTGGAGCTAGAAGAGAACCTTGTGCTCTCTTATTGAGCACCCAATAGTTTCTCTTAAATTAAGGATGGGGGTTAGAGGTAGTCACATTAGGTAGATTTCGTATTTCTTGTTTTCACACACACCAATCCCCTAAGCCAAAGTGAGACTTAAAATTAACTAAAATTTACATGACCACTTACAAAACATTTCAATCACTTGTCATTACGCATTCAATTTTCAAAGCTTTTTTACTCAAGTTCTTTTTATTTCCAAGTGAGTTATTTCAAGTTGCAAGTACATTTCATTAAAAGTTAAGTTATTTTTGCAAGCAAGTTATTTACACTCTTGGATGTTTTTTTAAGTTTGGAAGTAAAATTGTTGCAATTCTTTGGCGTATCTTGTGTAATTTATTTTCGTTAAACATAGCAGTGGTTTATTGTAACCTTTAAGCCCAATAGATAAGGCACTGGTATAGTCAATAATTAGTTGTTTCATTCTTATAACATTATTTGGTTGATTTTCAAGAAGGTTTGACTGTCATTAAAATATTTTGTTGGACATTGCATGATTGCTTGTCATTTATAATCTTAGTTAAGTTTGATTGAATTTTAACTCCTAAAACGAAACCTTTGAAAACTTAGTAAATAGGGACTACCCCCCTTGGCTCTTTAGGAGTTGAGCCTAAACGGAGAAGTTAGGAATCGAGGTGACAATGGGTTCTAGACTCATAGCTTGCCCCCAAGGACACACTAAGTGGGTTGGAGACTTCTCCACGTTTCGAGGTGTGTATTAGGCGGCAACACCTATGTCAAATCAATAAAACATACAAGTACTGGCAATTATCAAAACATGACAAAATAGATGGTATAAAATCAAATCTACAATAGAGACAATTTTGGACAACTTAAAACTTCATATATACGCACAAAGATGATGTTCATGTACATACCATAGCCTCCCCCAAGGTTAGTACAAACCTCTAGCTCTACCAAATTGTAGCTAGGGAAAACAATGAAAAACCCTAGCTCACGCTAAGGAGCTCCAACGAGCAAGCATCACACTAGCATGTCCTCCAAGACAAGACATCTCATCTTCTTCTTCTCTTCAACAAGTACAACCTAGGGTTTCATCACAAAACCCCAATCTCCAAATCTGCATGTTATTTATGGAATATATGGTGTATTGACTGATTGACTAGTTGTAAATCTTATTTTACACTTGTAATTGTTTGATGAGCATGTGAGTAGGATTTTTGTGTAACATTGTATTCAAAAGTAGTGTTTGGTTTATATGCATATCATTATTTGGGATAGTGTCTAGAGCAATGCATGAATCACAACCTCTCCCTTGGTTCCATTTTTTGGCCTTTACTACCTTTCATCCATTTCACCCTTGCTTATAAACAATCCCATTGATCTAGATATGAATAAGTGACTCAAGGACCTTCCCCTCTGTGACCTCTTTGTTAGGATGGCCTCCATGTCTTCCGCTAGTGTCTTGGTTATGTTGTGTGCAACAAAAATCTTCGCAGTCTTGTGTGATTCCTATTGAATCGCCCCCAATGTTCGACTCTAAACCTAGGAGAGTTGGTTTTTCGAAATCTTATGCTTCTCAAGTCAGTTACCCCTGATATTTGGCTCTGAACCCAAACATTACCGCCATCTGACCTCGTATCTTATCCTACTTGTAAATCCCTGTAGGTTGGGTGCAAGCTAAAGGTTGGCACAGTTGCCAAAAGCGTGCTCTCGAGACTTGAAACAGGTTCCCCTATCCTTGAAATTGGTTGGTGGCTAGAGGGGTAGGTACTCCTTGAATTAAGAGGTTAAGCCTATTTTCTCTAAACAAGCATTAGTATGGCAACTTCGTCGCACCTATGGACGGTGGCTGGCAGCAAAGCTAAGGCTGTGTCTGAAGAAATTTGATAAACAATCACAAAAACATCTTATTGGACTTTTATCAAACACTTTGATTGCAAATCTGAAATATGACTTTTCTGAACTATGAATTAAAGTATCACACTGTAATGAATTTTCTGATAGTTTAAGCATAAACACCATACAACTAATCTTGTGAACTGAAGATAAATGCAACACAGGAATTTAGCGCCAAGCCCAAGACAAAACTTCACCAGAGGAAAACCCAGAGAAAGAATTTTATTTATGAGAGATAAACTCGGAATTTCTTCTACAACACCAAAACAATTTCAGAAACCCCACTCAGATGCAAATCTGCATTGGAAATTGTGTCAAATAATACTCACAGTCAACCCACACGTGCGAACTGTACACAACAGTTTTTCGGGATTCATGCTAGGTACAGACTGTACAGATTATGCCCAGCATTAAATGCAGAACAAAGCAATCTCAAAATTTGTGCCAAACTCGACCTCAACTGTCTCGAAATATGTGCCAACCATCTGCCTCGTTTTCTATGCTTGTACATGATGAATATGTCTATGGTTGTCATTTGATGACAACATTAATGACAAAGGTGAAGTGTGTGGATGGATTGAAGTGACACCCTAGACAAAGACAAAGTGTTGGGCATTGGACCACCTAATGAGCCAAATGACCCATTCTGTGGTCATTTGGAGATGGCCCAATACCCTAGATAAAGATAATGTGGACAATGCACATGGACAAGGAAAATGACATGGCTTGAAGGGTGATGAGTATGGCCAAGTGGACATGAATATCGAGCATGGACGGTGAAGACATATGCCAAGCAAGCATAAGCTTGCGGGCATGAAAATGGCAAGTGGATATTGGATGGCACGATGGCAAACGTGATGGTGACAGGGCAATGAACAAATTGGGTATGCGTGCATCCTTCACGACCACTATGGGCATCTTGGAAGCTGTTGTGGGCAAGAGGACATGGAGAAGCTTGCAAGCCCTTGCAGGCATCCCTCTCAACACTGCCGCGGGCATCACCAAAACTCCAACTTCGGGCTTCTCCAGCTGGGCTATTGCGCATGTAGAGACCATCATGAGGTGGGACGAAGTGGCAATTAAATCCACTTTGTCAATATGGCAATAAGAACAAATTCATATTTGCTAAAGACCACGTGGAAGCAACAATAAAATATCATTTGATCAAAAGAATTTAATTATGGTGTGAAGAACCTGCAATAATTAATTAATGCAAATACACAAGATATCAGAAATAATAGAACTCAGAATCACTTTTATATTGATCACGGGCCACTTCGAGGGGGCAACCTCCTTTGAGCAAGCTCAATACAATTAACTTCATAGGCCTCAACACACACTTATATACTAAGTTTAGGCGTCAATACCATGGGTCAATACTATGTGTCAATACAAACCATGGGCTAAGTCTAGGTGCCAATACTATGAGTCAAAACCATGGGACATATAATACTATGGGACGACTCACAAAGCATATGCGTCCAATACTATGGGTCAATACTATGGGCTAATATAAACTATGGATCAACAAATACTACGGGACGACTTACAAAGCATATGCGTCCAACAACAATATACTAACAAAGTAAAGACATGGGTTCCTAACATCCCCTCTCCCTTAGAAAAAGCTTTGTCCTCAAAGCTTTAGATGTGAAAATTGATGTAGAATCTGAAGGAGTGGGTCCCCTGTAGCATCCTCTGGTTGCATTCCGAGCCACTGGCGCCATTAGAGTTTCAGGAAGGATTGCATGGAAGGCTGTAGACGAAGAAGAACCATATCAGCGATGTGAAAAGTGCGCTCAGAACAGTGTTGATCGACTTGTTGTTTCAGTCGAATTCTTGCCATGTGAAAATTGTCTTGCAGAATGAGAAGAAGCTGATCACGGTTTCGAAGAATTGAGTCAATTGCCTGAACTGGGGAGCTGCTGAAGGTGTATGGAAGAAGAACTGGTGGTGCCTGTCCAGAGACTGCTTCATATGGTGTCCTTTGAGATGTGGTACTACACCACTGGAGCGCTTCTAGGAAATCCATAGAAATAGTTGTCCAAATCTGTGGAGGGATGGAGGGATGGGCAAGGGTTCGAGCAGTCCCGAAAGGAGGGTCGTTTCACCCTTGTTGACCTAGAAAGTATCACAATCAACCACCATCCATTGAATTGTCCTTTTGAGTCCCTGCCAAAAGAAGTTACATTGTTCCTGGTCATACGTTTTGAGGAACCCAGAGTGCCCTATTGATGAAGAAGCATGGAGTTCATAGAAGAGATAGCCCCATTGAACAGATTGCAACCAATTTGGAACAAGCAGAGAAATAACTGTAAGAGAAACTGGGTCATCAAATGTGCGAGGAGGAGCATCTTCCACCATATTGTCCTTACCCTTCTGGTAAGTGGTCGCATATCATAACCCATGAGTTGGATAACCCATTTCAGGTGTGTTGGGGAGGAGACCCGTTGTTCCAGGAAAGTTTCCAGACTCTGGAGATCAGTCTTGATGCAGAAATAAATAATTCCCCAATAGGGATGGCTGCCACTTCTGTACTGTATGCAAAATATTCATCATTTCCTGCTGAGAGGTAGATGCGGCTAAATTCTTACCGAAAAGGTCTCTTGAAGGCAACAAGCTCATTGGTTCAGCAAAGACACCTGCATATCTATCCAAGGAAGTAGTGGAGACTGTTGATGGGTGCATCTGAATGGAATGGAGCTGAGCGATGACACCATGTGAATTCTTCTTAAGTATTTTGTCCAGGCGATGTGAACTGATGATGCAGAGAGACCCTGGTTGTAAGCCCATAAATTTGTGTTGTGCCCCATTGACTGAAAACTGCATCCAAATTTCAACAAAATCCCATAAGATGGGGCCAAGTGTGCGTAACCATTGAACGCCCAAAACCACATCACATCCGCCTAAGGACAAGGCAAACATGTGAGAGCGCAGGTTATAATCTTCCATAGAGATACGCACATTGTGACACTTCCCCTTGCAAGGTAAGGTGCCCCCATTGGCAACCATGAATTCAAAGTTGGAGCAAGGATGGACAAAACAATCAGCCTGTTTGGCAATCCGAGGATCAATGAAGTTATGAGTGCTACCAGAATCAATGAGTATGGTAAGAGGGAGCTTCTTGAAGTATCCCCTGACTCGCATTGTTTGCGGGGTGGTGACGCTGGTTATAGCATGGAGAGATCTCGGGTGGGTCGTCTTGAGATGGGGTGTCAACAGGCGAGTGTTGAATGTCGACCTGATCATCTACTGTATCTGGAGCTTCTTCATCAAGTTCTCAGGCAGGCGGAGAATCCACATCTAAGAGATAGAGCTTTTGTTGAACACATCTATGTCCCTGAGTGAATTTCTCATCACAATTATAACAAAGCCCTTTTTCTCGACGTGCGTGCATCTCTGTTTCAGACAAATGCTTGATAGGAGTTGGTTGAGGAGCAAGCGTGATGGGAGGTCGTTCGGAACCCATATTTCTGAAGGGAACAAAGGTGGGTTTGAAGCATTGTTGAGCTGCGATCTTGTCCTCTGCCAACTTAGCCAACCCTAGGACTTCCATCATTGTGTTAGGACAGAACATTTTGACCTCTGAGCGGATTTCATCCTTGAGACCACTGATAAAACAACTCCTGTAGAATTCATCAGACAATCCTTCTGTGTGATTGGCTAGTTTCTCAAATTCTGTCTGATACTCTCTCACTGTACCCATTTGGTGAAGTTTAGTGAGTGCTCCTGTGAAGTCATCAAAAGCACTAGGACCAAATTGTGACAAAAGGAGTTGGCAAAAATTTGTCCAGTTTGGCTTGGGATGAGCTTTGATGTACCAACGATACCATTGAAGGGCTTCCTGTTCCAAATGAAAGGATGCAAGTGGAACTTTCTGGACATCAAAAGTATTATGTAGACTGAAATATTGTTCTACTCCGTATATCCATCCAGTCGGATCAGTACCATTGAAGCGAGGAAAATCAAGCTTCAGGCCACGAAAATTGCTGGAAGAAGAGAACCCAGTGGCTGCAAAAGATTTTGTCTGTCGGTTATTGTTCATGGCTGAATGCTGAAAATGGAGGCTGAGAAATTTTTCATCCAGATCTTGGAGTTTGGTTTGGATGGCTGCAAGTGCTTCTTCCATGGTGTTGGCTCCTGTGCGAGTGACAACCATAACCAGTAATTTTTTTATTTTTTTTTGTGGAGGGGGGGGGGTGGGAATGGATAGAAAAACACAAACACAAGCTTATTTAGTAAGGAAAATTTTGGATTTGGGAAAAACTCGGAGGGGTAATTGGGGTTTGACTAGGTTTTCGACACTTTCTGAGGGACAGGGAAGCAAAAAAAAAATGGGGATTTCAGAAGCGGGAACTCTATGGTAAAATTTGAAGGCAATCGGGTGAAAATTGAAGAAGTTATGGCAAACCCTAAAAATAAACAAATGTGGGATTTCTGGTCTTGGGAAGTGGAATTTGGGATAGGGTCTTTAGGAATGAAATATGCATAATGGGATTGCAGGGATGTCAATGAAGTTTCAGGGAAAACGGAGTTGAAACAAGGGAGATATGGCCGAAAAACAGCTTCTTTTTTCTATTTTCTTTTCTTTCTTTTTTTTTTCAGAAATGGATCGGCAACAGCGGCGCGGAAGGGATCCGCAACAGATGGATCTGCAACGGCGTGGAAGGGATTGAAAACAATTGGATCTGAAACGACAACTGGATCTGGAACGACTTTCAGAATAGATCTGAAACGGCTAGATCTAGAGCGGAAGTGATCGGCAACAGTTCAACTGAAAATAGATATGGACCCCAGGTATGTACGGCTTCCTAACAGTTCAGGTGTTTCACTCGGCCACCAATGCTGTCTGACGGCTTGCGTATTGGGGCAGTACCCCTCACTCCACGGCTCAGGTAAAACTGATAACCGCTTTGCCACAAACGACAGCTCTTGGTTTACCTCACGGGTGGGAACTAATCAATCAGGTAGGGGTCGTTGCCCTTTTCGCTGGCAGGTCCTCTCAATGGGCCAGCTACTTTGGGGTTCCTGTGGTACTCCTCACAATGAGTTTTAGGGCTTATGCCCAAGTACTTCCCACAGTTAAGCGGATAGGGATTACTCCCAAATCCGAAGCTGCAACAGATGCGAAAAAAAAAAATTGGCATAAATTCCACCCAACGAGCCCAAGAAAGTGCTCTGATACCAGATGTGAAGAACCTGCAATAATTAATTAATGCAAATACATAAGATATCAGAAATAATAGAACTCAGAATCACTTTTATATTGATCACGGGCCACTTCGAGGGGGCAACCTCCTTTGAGCAAGCTCAATACAATTAACTTCACAGTGCCTTCATAGGCCTCAACACACACTTATATACTAAGTTTAGGCGTCAATACCATGGGTCAATACTATGTGTCAATACAAACCATGGGCTAAGTCTAGGCGCCAATACTATGAGTCAAAACCATGGGACATATAATACTATGGGACGACTTACAAAGCATATGCGTCCAATACTATGGGTCAATACTATGGGCTAATATAAACTATGGATCAACAAATACTACGGGACGACTTACAAAGCATATGCGTCCAACAACAATATACTGACAAAGTAAAGACATGGGTTCCTAACATATGGACAAGTCGGCCTCCATATTGCTGAGTAAATTATGGAATTAAAAATATATCATTTAATATGATTGAATCAAATTGAAATTGATAAGTCGGCCCCTAAATTCATGAACAAATCAACTAGAAATAAAGATGAACTCGCTGGATGAATGTGAAAATTTTGAAGGAGTGAATTCGGTGGTGAAAGGAGCTCTGTTTTCGGGGGTTCAGTCTGGATGAGGACAGGCTTGATGGCTAGAGCAGAGGAGGATCAGAAATTAGCAATAAAGCATCATTTTATTGTTTATCTTTTATTTCTGAATGACTGCATGAAGACATTGTTTTCTGGGTTTCACTAAGACAGTGACACAAATGTGTTGGCTACTAATAATAAAAGACATGACCAGAATGATGAAGATTTCGGTGCAGCAGTGAAGATTTCAGTGGAGTGGTGAAGAGTTCAGTGGAGCAGGAAGATTTCGGTGGAGCTGTAAAGATTTAAGTGCTGGTGAGAGGAATTCGCATGGTTTAGTCAATGGACAGTTCGATGGATGCATTAGCTAGAGCAAGAGAACAGGAGCAGCAGCAACATAATGAAAACTTTTTTATTTCTGGGGCTTCACTAAATGATTGATTGGTAACATGTTTTCATGTTGATGATGGGTTGTGCTCCAGGAAAAGAATGTTGAAGATATGCTACAGATTAATGATTTGATAAAGAAAGTCATGGACAGAATGTTAATGTTATGCTAGATAAAGACATGGTGATAATGTTTATGAAGACATGATGCTGATGACAAGACAGAACTGGAATGTTCGAAGACAGTAATGATTTGGTGAACAGAATGATATGATGAATTTGATATGCTGGTGATGATGTTGACAAAGACAATGAGTAAGGACAGAATGAAATATGAGATGTAATATGTACATGCAGTACAAGCAGGGTCTTGTTATGAATTGTACTTGTAAAGACAAGCGGGGACTTGTATCATTTTCTTGGCTGGGTCTAAGAAAAACTAGGCAGGGTCCTAGATAAAGAGTTGGTGCTCTTTTATTTCAGTTGGTGCTGAATTGCCTCACGGTTGTAGCCGTTGAACCAAATATAAAAGATTACAAAACTATATCCTGCATCTCTTGTGCAATGTGTTGATGATGATGTGTTTTTGTTGATGAATGACATGTGCTTAGTTGATATATAATTCATTGATAAATATGATGCTGAAGTGAATGTGAAATAATTATAAAAGATTGGTAGAAAAAGTTGAAATTTGAATTTAGCCTTAGCTCACTGATTCACCCCCCCCCCCTCTCAGTGAGCATTGTGTCTAACAGTACGGTCTGCAATGATGGTTGTACAGTCCAATGAATGCTACAGGAATTTCTAGGGAATCAGGCCCTCAAGTTGTCTTGATGAACAACTCTCATAAAACAGAAATCTCCTTCAAGATTTAATTTCTCTCTCACTTGTCTTTTTCTCTCTTGATGTCTCTTCGTCTTCTTTCAAAGTGTTTAAATAATGACTTAAACCCCTCATGAACCCTAACTAGATTCAATAACCCTAACTTCCTCAATGAATGGCTAGAATTTAAAAGATCTAAAGGATCATCATTAATTGCACATTTAATTCCTTTTAATATTAAATAATAAATAAATGCACATTTAAATAAGGGACCCGCATTACTTAAGTGAAACTCAATTTTAAAATATAAAAGTCACTTTATTATATTTACAAAGTAACACTAGGAAAGACAACTTTGTCCCCCCCCATGAGATATCAAAATCATGAGGAAGGACCAACTGAGTTATAAAAACTAACAGTGTCATCACTGGTGCCTAGAAGGCATCCAGGATCAGTTCCTTTCAGTCATTAGCCAACTAAAGAATAAGAAAATAGAAAAGAGCAAAAGAAAGAAAAGAAAAAGAAATGCAAAAGTCAAAATAAAATCCAAAGCAAAAGATAGAAAATCAAAAAAAATAAGATCTATGCAAAATAAAAATAAGAGGGGGACTTGCTCAAGTCAAAGGGGTATCATCTTTTAGCACATCATTCATATGTGAGACACCATGATTCCCTATTGTTTGCCTAATTAACAAATGGCACAAAGACCCCTGGCTTCCCCTTCTCTTTGTTACCGCTCAAATTAGCAGCCCTTGCAAATCAAGGCAAAGTAGATCGAGTGCTAGTGATGATAAGCTCGAGAGAGAATTAAACTCAATGTCACCACAGTATAACCTCTCAACCTTTAGGTAACTCTAAAACCCAGGGGGAGACCCTAATCAGTAAAAGATACCTGCAACCACCAACAAGCTACAAATACCTTTTACAAAACCTTAATAGCTATGATCAATGCCTTATCGAAGTCAAACAATAATCAAATCTAGACACAAGAATCATATACAAATGGAGTTATTCACTTTATCACAAATTCCAAATAACCTCGCGCCTTTCGAGGCAATTTCACATCTCCCAAGGAAATGTCACACTTCCCAAGGCAAGCACTCCAAAAAGAGTGCCCTCGAGGGAAAAAGGACAATTGGACTAGGGCGAACTTGGAGGATGAACCAAAAACACTAAACACCTCCAATTCACGAATTATGAGGGTCTCACAGATCCTAATGCACTTCCTCAAATGAGAATGCCATCTAGGTTTTCAGGCTAAAACCCTAGGGAAAATTTTTAGGGTGAACCAAAAACAAAAGTTCACAAATACTTTTTGTATTTTTTTAATTTATTTAGACTTTTAGGGTTTTTTACAGTTCTAAAATCTTTTTATGCATAAAATAAATATAAGATGTAAAATTTGATGAAAAAGAAGAGAGTTGAATGATAGGTTATTAGATTCTTGTCTCAAACCCTAGGGCTATGAGAGATCGGGGCTAACGTCCCTCCTCTTAAGATGGTTTCCAATACTTGCAACTAGGGAAAAGCTAGCAACCTCTAGGGTTAGGTAGCAAAACCCTAATCAAAACAAATAGAGAATTCGAAGGCCCAATAGAACAATGGATAGCTCCTTGGTACGAAGGTCTCCTAAAGCAAGTAGACAAAATGCTAGCAAACAAACCCTATCTTAGTCCAAAGCACTTCAAGAATGACATTAAACTAGGGTTAGGAGATAAACTTACCAACATTAATCAAGAATGAGCAAAGAGCTGCACCTTAGGTCACCCTTGACATGAGTTATCACTACTATTCTTAGCATCCACTTAGCATGTGACTATCAAACCCTAGAAATCCTTCCATTCATCCTTCATGCAAGAGAAAAAGACATCCAAAGATAAGTGCACCTAGCTTCAAATGCTCCAAACAATAGGTCCAAGTGGGAAAAATGAGGTCTGCTAAACCGGGTATGACAACCCTTACATGCACAATCACCTCTACAAAGCAAAATTTGGGTGTGGCCATGTGTCCTAATGGACCCATCCCAAAAAGCACCGGACACCAACCCAAGGCCCAAATGACCCAACAAGAGGCAATCAGCAATGCCACTAAGCCAACACTTCCTGGAATGAAAACCAAGAGGACTTGCCATGACTTGATTTGGGATATTTCCCAAAATCAACACTCTACATAATATAGCCCCAAAAACATGGCCTTTACAAAAGAAAAAGAAACGCCTCACTCTAGTACATCTCGAAGGAACGCTTCATGGGCATAACATTCTCCAAGAGTAACTCAAGTCTTCCATGACCAATCTCTCACTTGGCTAGGTGCCTTGGTTTTTTGACCATTCACTCCACCCAAGAGAAGGTTGATCTATGCAATGCTTTATGATGTTGCTTATGTAAAGTATAATTTGTGATTTGAGTTATCTTTCAATACTTATCATTCTAAGTGGTGTTTCATCCTCATTCTAAGTGGTTCTCATCGACTTCGAGTGGAGATGGACCACCATCTACCACGATCCGATACGATCTACCAGGTGTGCCACCTATAAGAGCCAGAGACAGAGAAGCACCTTATTTTTAGGTGCCCTTTGTATTATGAGATCAAAGGACGATATCACTACGTCTATAGGGACTCAAGGGGGTCCCTCTCTACCTTTTTCCGACACCAGTACCAGAGCTGCCTCACCCTCTTCATCAGGGAAATATTCAGCCACAAGACCCAGTTCCTACACACCCCACCCCTCCTAGGGAGGACCAGGAGGATCACCTCCTATTTTAGTGTTGATCCATCGGATCAAAACAACAAGCAATGAGCAGCGTTTTTGAGTACCTTTGATAGTAGAGTGGTGAGACTTCAGGTCTCCCCTTAGCCTCCCCTTCTGGGACACAGATTGATTTTATCGAGACCAGTTCGAAGTTGCTGAACTATACATCAATCAATTCATTATCAAACCGGTAGAGGGTTAGGCCCAGACGAAACCAAAGCAGGGCAGTCACTGCCCGCCATATTTCCTCCCAGTCCCAGCAAGGTCGTCAGCGATCTATCCAAAGTTTCTTTCCTTCGACCTCAGATGTTAGGAGTATCCCTCGCTCTTGCATCCCCCTAGGGTCATACAGTTAGACATTCTAATGGCTCCAAAGAACCCCAACAACGATAGTGAGCACACGCCCCATTCGCCTCCCTTGCCCTTGACCATCATGCCTAGGAGATCCTAACATCATTGGCTCCATCTTCAACTCTACCTCGCATTATTCCTCTCTCTTGACAAGTTCTTGAGTTTTTGAGTTGTTTGAGTTGTCCAACCTCAAACAAACTCACTTTGTATCTTGCATCACGTACCTTTGATACAGTTTTATATAGGTTTATGAGGATGTAATACTACTTGTATCTTTCTTTATTTTAATTTATTTTATCTTAATTTCAGCACTTTCTAGGAGTTGCGTTTGCACTCCCACGTTGTACTCATACTGGATGTATCATCTAATCCCATTAACCTAATTTTGTGGTCATTCGTTGGACATTAATAAAATTATCTTATATTATCTTCTCATTTAGATTTTGGATGAGTCCTTGCACCACTAGACTTCATTGCAGAAGTTTGACCAAGAGTTGGCTTTTTGACTTAGTCAAACCCAACTTTGACTTGGTCAACAGGACCAGCCAGCAATATGAGACCTTCATGATCCATATTTCAACATGCTACAACCATTGCAAACCAATTGGACCCCTCCAAGTGTTATTTTCACCTTTGTTGATTAATTGGTTTTTTTATAAAAATTTACTAAGTTTTAATAGAAAAGCCCAAGGTTGAAGAATAATTATTTGGAGCAGCCATCAAATGAATATTTCAAATTGGTTTTGGTCATTTATTTGGTTTGTACACCATGCCATCTCATCAAGGATCCTTTTTGATGCATTTTGGAGGTGATTTGAGTATTAATTCTCTTACTTGGGAATTAATTAAGATTATTAACAACTTTTTCCTAAGTCTGGAATTAAAAATTCCTAATTCTAACAGGGAATTAATCAAATGAAGAAATATTGACAATTTGAAAAAAGTGGCAACTTGAGTTTTCATAAATAAAAAAATCTAAGCAATACCCAAGTCTCGGAATCTTCATCTGGCGTAGTATGTGGGCACAACATGCTTCCTCCTCCAAGGGGGGCACACTTTTCTCTCCTAGGGGCAAATTCATGAATTGAGGCTTATAAAAAACCATGTAAACAAAGTAATAACTTGAAAGTGATGTAAAGGGGGACCCCATAATGATCTCCCCAAGTATCCTAGGAAAATAACATGTGATTAAGTTGTAACTTATGGGCTCAATGAGGCAATTCACCCCCCTCAATATTCAACTATATTTCCAGCGTTGTAAAATGTAATAATGAATGATTTTTTAACCTCAGCCATTGATCTAGAGTTTCTAGGATCTAATCTCATCCTTATGGCTAAGAATTTTGCTCTTCTCATGTCTATAAAAGAAGAAGAGCAGCTCATAGTCATGTGAACTAGGGTTCGGGCTCGCAGGCTTCAAGCCACGATCGAGCACCCTCTATGGTCGTCTACTATCCAATCCATCATCGAGCACCCTCCATGATCATCCATCATCCGAGCCACCATTGAGCGCCCTCAAGCCACTATCGCACTTTGGCATACGCCATCGAGCAACTGAGCGTCGGCACTAAATTTGGTGTCCACCCTATCCGTCGTCGAGCACTTGGGTTCAAGCTCACGGGTTTAGCCACCATCAAGCACCCTCTACAATCATCCGTCATCCGAACCACCATCGATTACCCTCTAGCCGCACTTCATCGCCCGTCGTCGAGCAGCTAAACGCCATCGCTATATCTGTTGTCCAATCAGTCGTCGAGCACTAGGGTTTTGTGCTCAGGGGCTTCCTTCGGCCACAAGCTTAACTACGTGAGGACATAGACCCATGAAAATTACCCTTTTAGCTCAAAAATCGCGGGACCGAATCACTAGTTGAAATTCTATGTTCGAGGAGAAACAATAGTCTGATTTGCTTGTGGGTGCTCTCTATAGGACCACCCTCCACGATCGTCTGTCACCCAAGCCACTATCGAGCACCATCGAGCCACTATCGCACTCCGTCGTCCGACGTCAGGCAGTTGAGCGCGGGCATTGCATTTGTTGTCCACCCTATCTGTCATCAAGCACAAAGGTTCGAGCTTGTGAGCTTAGCCACAGTCGAGCACCCTCCACAATCATCCATTGTCTGAGCTAGCATCGAGCACCCTCTAGCCATTGTTCGCCATCGAGCAGATGAGCGCTAACACTACATCAGTCATCCAATCCTACGTCAAGCACTAGGGTTCAAGCTCACGAGCTTCCTTCAAGCGCAGGCTTAACTACGTGAGTACAGAGACTTGTGAAAATTACCCTGTTAGCTCAAAAATCCAAAGCCCGAATTGCTGGTTGCAATTCTGTGTTCGAGGAGAAACAATTGTTAGATTTCCTTATGGGTGCTCTCTACAAGAGTCGAGTGTTTGTTTCGGTCAATGGGGGACCCTATACCCACAGAGACCAGCAAATTTTGCAGCGGAGAACCATTGGAGTACCTCAAAAACTATACTAAGGGAACAATTTACAGCGCCATAGATATAGCTATGAAGTCGGACTTCTCGTTTTTTACATCCCTCATTTTTTACATCCCAAGTCAAAAATCTATTGCAACGGATGGATTCTCTCGAAATTGAAAATAATAAGCTCCATTCAGAGATGCATACTCTATTTAATAAATGTTCCATGGTGGAAGCGGAGAATCTCTCTCTCCAAAGACAACTACATGACAACGAGGTGCAAAACACCCTCCACCCCCCAAATGACGCCTTACATGCTAAAATCCTCGACCTTAAAAGTAAACAGGATGAGATCTGATCCAAACAAGCCACCTTTGCACAGGTAGTCTGTGGGAAGGATAGTGCTCCTCCTCCTCTTGTAGCAGTCAAAGAAGTTGTGCAAGCTAAACTCATCAAGGAACATACCAGATGGGCAAGGGAATTGAACCTCAAGGTGAGGGGTCTCCCCTTTCCCCATCCATCTCCGAACCCCATAGAGATTGGGACCTTGTTCCTTCGGGATACTCTTGACCTCCCCGATGTGTCCCTAGACAATGCTTGGTTCCGCTATGACTCCCCTCTCTTCCTCCAGTTCAACACTGCATATGATCAACTTCGTGTCCTTAGAGCCAAGTGGAAGTTGTTCTCTCATTCCAACAAGATCTTCTTAGATGGAGATCTCACCAAATCACAGGTTGCGGAGCTCAAACAATCCAAAGAGCTAGTTGTGGCGGCACGGCAGGCAAGGAAATGGGCTATGATTAGGAAACTTAGAGTAGTCATTCGAGACTCCCCTCAACCCTATCGGGAACCCCGATCTAGGGCTTCCAAACTACGAGACCATTTCGGGAGGCAGCAAGGCACAAGCATCTCTATCAATTGTTAGAACGGCAATGGATCTTTTTGGTCATCGCATGGCCTTATGTACGATGTTATATGGTCTTCAGACATCCTCTTTGTTATCGAAACTCAAGCGAGCCCTATTCAGCCTCTACCAAACATTGTAGGTTATCATTGGTTCTCAACTTGCAAGCAGGAGACGAGGAGCTCCAGTGGTATCAAAGGTTCAAGTGGAGTTGCTTGTTTGATTCAAGACTCCCTCCAGAGAAGGGTTTCTATGGTGGCCACAGATGATTTTGCCAGATTTTTGTCGGTTCAGGTTAGAGGCAGAGCAGTCCCCCAAGGACATCTACATTGCAGCTTGTTACTTCCCCCCAGGCTCTTCACCGTCCGCTGACCATAATGGCCCCGACGGGGACCCCTACATGGACTTGTATACGACATCACCAAGTATTCAATGGTTGGAGAGGTTGTTACCGGGCAAACTAGCAGGGCTAGTTCCCGATAAGCAAAAATAAGAAAAGTGATCCAATGTCACCTCGATCACAATTCTAACTTCTTCGGAGCATCGAAAACTCCAAGGAGAAGTACCCTTATGATAACCTGTAGAACACTGATGCAACCAAAAGACTATGTTCTCTATGCGATTTATAGTTAGACCAGTGCCTAAATGGAGTCAATCAGAAGATGAAGAAAACGTATTAGCTTGTCATCCAATGCAAGATAAGGTATAAGTATGAATACAAGAGAGGTAATAAATTTTGCATCGATTCATCAAAGAACCTCTATCCAAATGCCAATGATCATTTAATGCCAACAAAATCATAAGCATGTATCATAACAATGCATAACCGATGACAACACTTTGAAATATAAGTGCTCTTGTATAAAGATCATTCACCAACGTGTATCATCCGCAAAATGTAAACAAATCTTAATGTCTATTGTAAAATAGAGAAATTCTTAACTATCTATATGGCAACTATTACTCAAATATCTTATTCAAAAAAACAAATAATGGAATTCAACAATATGGTAGCTAGATAGCTAAGCTTACAAATATTCCAAGTGACTGTAACTAACCAAGGAATCATATCAGCGTGAACAATACTTAATGATCAGATTCAGAATTAGTTTCTAGTACTGTAACGATTACCAGCAATAAGTATTTGTCATTCATTAGAATAATAAAGGCTCATGAAATAAATTACAATGTTGACAACAGTGAAATGAAAAGCTGATATGTCATCACCATAAGTAGCTAATAAGATCACCAATAATATAACAGCAGTAAGGTATGTCAGAAATGTAGCTAATAAGATCACCAATAATATAACAGCAGTAAGGTATGTCAGAAATGATAACTCATTGTATGCCTCCAAACTTATTAGCAATAATTTCTGGCCATAGGCATTCAACCTCAACTAGACCAGTTCATTCATGATATTCAAAATATATATCAATGTGAATATTCAATATTTAACATGCTAAACAACATGTATACCAACTTGATAGAAATATCCCTCAGTAATTAAATGTACACAGATTTAACTATTAAGCTTCCACTTGCATACAACCAGCTTATTTACCTTTTTAGGACTGATATTTCACTCTTATGTTGACAGGTAGGTGGGAGCAATATGACCACAAACAAGGTCTGCAATTTATTGCATACCTGTTGCATGGTTGACAGGGAGTGAAGAGGGGAGTAGAGGATGAAGGAAGGAAGTGAAAGCAAAGGGCAGCGAAGGAGTGGAAGGTAAGGAAAGGTAGGAGGAAGATGGAAGAGTGGGCAACGTGGTGGAAAGGGAAGAAGTGTTAGGGCGTCTTAGTTCTAGGTTTTAACACTTAGAATTTAGGATTTTTTTAATATTTAAAATTAAAAACTAACTCAGAAATCGAAGAATTAAGAATAATATAACATAATATTTACAAAATATACAAAACTCAGAAATTAGAGTTTTTAAGGGAGTTTTTTATCATTTGGAGATTTTTAAGGAGTTTTTGATCATTTGGGGCTTTTTAGGGCTCCTAAAATTTCTCCCTAGGGTTTCTAGGGACAAAAAGGGCAGGCCGAATTTATAGGAGGAAGGGCCAAAATTTTAGGGAGGCCAAAAAATGCAAAAAAAAAATATTTTTTTTTTATTTTTTAGGGCTTTTGTCATAAAATTGCAGACCTAATTCTACCATGAAAATGCAAGTAAAATTTAGGTTAAAAGATGTAGAACAACCTAGGGTTTACCTGAGAAATTCACCCTAACCCTAGGCATCAATGAGGATAGCCCTCCTCTTGAGATGGTGCTTGCCAAGTTTGGAAAAATAGGGCTTCATCAACAACTTCAAGAGTTGGTTGATGATGCCCTAGCTAAGACAAACTTTGGAGACCTAAAACTCAAGTTAATAATGCTAGGGTAACTAAAGGATAGAAAATTACTTATGCTAAGGCAAAATGCAATACCAATAGCTACCATTCAACCTTAGACAAGCATGCATCCAACATTTAACAAAAAGGCATCAAGAGAAAGACTTAGATACCTTCTTGTGCATGTGTTAAGCAAACAACTCTTAGCATCACCTTAGCAAAGAAACAAAAGCAAAGACTTCAAAAATTTGTCCCCATATTAGCAAGCATGATCATCCTCAAGAGGTGCACATCACTCAAAGTGCCCTAGTGAGGGCAAAAATCAGAGATAAAAGTATAATCCCATAAAGTTGATGTCTAAAAATGAAGTGAGGAGATTGTATTTATATGATCTCACACTCACTTTTACATAAAATAAGGTCAATTTAATATTAAAAATGTCAACTTAAAATTAAAACAAAAATAATATAAAATAATGATAAGAGTGGGTAAATTGGGGTGTTTTCCTCAGATTTGACCCAAACATTAGCAAAATGGCTGAACAAGGCCATATTTGACAAAACTGAAGGCCAGACTGCGAAGGGGGGGGTCGTCATGCCCCAACTAACCCCAACAGTGATGAAAATCCCTCAACACCCCCCCTTTATCCTCTGAAGGAGGGCCCAGAGAGAGGGCGCTAGTGGACTGGACTCCTAGAGGGCTAGGAGGGTGTTGGAGGTGCTCCGAAGGATAAGCATGGGTCTCAATGCTGAAGAACCTGCCGCTGGAGTGATAAAACGAGGTCGGGGTCATGTGACCCAGTGACCCACCCATGGAAGCCCCAGACACCAACCTCAGGGTTTCAAACCCTTTCATGAGGCAGTCAGCGATGCCATTAAGCCATAGTACTTCCAGAGGAGAAACCAGAGGGTCTGGTCAAAACCATACCTCAGAATAAGCTGGCTAAACACCCCTCCTGGTCAGAAAAAAGACACCCTCTCCCTTGGGAACCTCTGCAGGTATGTTGGTGCTGGTACCATCGTCACAGAGGTCATCCTCCTAGGTGACTTCAACTCCCATACCAAAGCTCTCCAGATTCCTCTCCATGATCGATCAAAGGACGTATTTTGCACCCGGGGGATCGATCTAGAGTCAGTGGGACTTCATTGAATATCTAACGAGACTTCAGGGCCTACTACAACCTGTGGTCGACACCTATTACAGTTGGGGGAATCACAGGAGCTTCTGATCTTGAATGGGCTTGCTTGTTTCTCGGACTCTCGCTCCTTCACTTGTCGGCCTCATCGCAGAGGTGCGTGTAGTTGATTATGTCCTCTCTAATCGAAACTTACTCCCCTTTATCCACCACCTCTCTATTTCCCCCATTCCCCTCGCTGACCATTCTCTTCTCTCCTTCTTTCTCTAAACTGACACCCCCAAACCACAACCCCCATTGGGCCCACCTCGCAATACAATCCTTTTCAATGAGGGAGATTCAGACACTTTCACTTCCCACCTCCGCTAGTTGCTCCCCTCTAGGTCTCGGTTCTCCTTACTCGAGTCAGCCTCTACAAGTACGCTTTCCTTTCATCCGCCATTTGGGAGGCAGCCCTTAAGTCCTACCTGCACTTCACACGGTGCACTCCCTCAACCCCTAAATCTAGGTCATGTCCCATGAGCCAATGGTATGACGAGGAGTGCAAAGCCTTTCACCGCCATCTTCAATACGTGTTCACCCATGCTCACCCCTCATACCTTGACCTCATAGCTTTTTATCGTTGCAAACAACGCCTTTTCATCTCTCAGAGAAGACAGGACTTATGTGCCTCCCTCATCCACCTCTCAAAAACTTTTGGCGAACTATCTTCCCCCGCCCTCAACTCCCATCTGATCTTAACCTCAAATCCATGTTCTCTCATACCTCTACTCTCTATGATATCCCTGGGCAGCCACATATCAAGATCATGTCTCTGCCACCTTCATGCTACTTATTCTCTTTCCAAGACATCAGAGAGGTCATTTGGGTGATGAACGCTAGCAAAGCAACAGACGAGGAAGGTTTCCAGGCATAGTTCTTCAAGCACGGTTTTCGCGCTTTGGGCAATCACTTGGCTGATCTCTTCAACCATGTGGTAAGTACAGGTTTTCCATCGACTTGGTCACATCACACCATTCACCCAATACATAAATCAGGTCCTAGTTCAGATCCCAACAACTATAGGA
Organism: Larix kaempferi; assembly: GCA_027924585.1. NCBI lineage: Eukaryota > Viridiplantae > Streptophyta > Pinopsida > Pinales > Pinaceae > Larix > Larix kaempferi. Next base: position 18,687,477 of record BSBM01000931.1, on the reverse strand, counting down.
CGACAATGGTTAGGGACACGTTCTCAAAACTCTATGCTACAGTGCTCCATATGAAGCTTTCGAGCGATCTTGAGAGGAGACACCTGAGAGCCAGAGGGCAAGGTGGATTTCGACCTACTCCTCGAACCATTGATCACATCTTTACCCTCCGAGTCATAATTGATCAAACCGGTATGTACACGCATGGTCACTGGCTACAAATTAAGCAAAGAGGATGAAGCAAAGGAAGTAGATCAAAAACTCTACAGATCAATGGTTGGAAGCTTATTATATGTAACAGCCTCAAGACCAGACATAATGCAAGTTGTCGGACTGGTTGCAAGATTTCAAACAACACCTAAGGAAACACATGTCCAAGCAGTAAAAAGGATCTTCAAATATTTGAAAGGAACCTTAAACTTTGGCTTGTGGTATCCACAAAGTAATGATTTGAACTTAGTAGCATATACAGACGCAAACTGGACATGTAGTATTGATGACAGAAGAAGCACAAGCGTAGCTGCATTTTTTCTAGGAAATTGCCTAGTATCTTGGATAAGCAAAAAAACAACCCTCAATAGCATTATCTACAGCAGAAGCTGAATATATCGCAGCAACAACCTATTGTTGAAAAGATAACTCTGAAGGTCCTCCCTCATGTTTTTGGTGTGAGTGTGATGAAGGGGGACTTAAAGGCTTTGTTCTTTGTACATTTATGTAAAAAGTGACTTTTATATAAATAAAGTGTGATATTTTGTACTTTATGAATTTGGGTCTCACTCAAGTGAAATATTTAATAATTAATTATTTAATTATTAAAAAGTGAGAGCATTTAATTTAGACCATTGATTTTGTAATTTGATCTCAACCCTAGATTGGGTAGTTAGCAAGGTAGTTACAAAAGACAAAGTATAAAACAATGAGAAAAGGGGCAAGGAACACACTCACCATCAGAGAGAGGAAGAAGAAAAGTGGAGGAGGAGAAGAAGTTTCCCTAGCAGAATTGGCATGATTTCCAAGAGAAGGGCAAAAGCCTGATTCCCAATGCAGTCTGAACAGTGTCGTACAGCAGTTTGATAGCATCGTATAGCCACACATGTGGGCTCAAAATCCAAGGTTGTTGATTGTGCATTAATTGCAGGCTGTACAGACCATATAGCAAAAGTTTCGAGCACATTTGGGCATGTTTTTCGAGGCAGTAAAGTGTGTTGACTGTGCAGGGTGTACAGGCACGTGTGGGTAGCCGTACAACAAATTTTACAGTCACTCATTGGCACGAATTACAAGGTCTAGTATTGTTGTTCAGTTTTGTGGAATTTTTCCAATGAGGGTTAGAAGATAAATTCAGTGTAAATGAATTTTTTGAGAAAACCCTTCTTAATAAATATTTTCTTCTTCAGGGTTTTCCCCAGAATGGGGTTTTGCCCGGTCTAGATTGACCAAAATACATGTGTTCTATGTGCTTGTTAAAATTTCAATATTTGAAGGGATCTTGAAGTGGTGGTTTTAGTTTCAAAGCATTATGAGTTAATCTTTAATTGAAACCCTAGATATTCAAGTGTTTGACAGAATGTGTGAATGAACAATTTCATACTTGTGTCATTTTTCTTCACTTGTTGCGTGCAAGTTTTGTGGATGAAACAAAACCTAAAGGATGTCCAAGTGAAACTTGATCAACCCATACAAATTTTATGTGACAACACAAGCACAATTAGCATTTCAAAAAATCTTGTTATGCACTCCAAAACTAAACATATTGCTGTCAAATACCATTTCGTGAGAGAACAGGTCACTAAAAATACTGTCAAATTGGAATATGTAGACACCAAAGAACAGATTGCCGATATATTTACAAAATCACTCCCAAGAAACATGTTCGAATATCTCAGACGTCAAAAACTAGGTGTTGTTCCCAGCCCACAACATGATGAGAACCTAGGAAAGAGGGCATAAAGGTAGGGGGAGCAGTGTATTGCACGCAATAGAAGCGACAAGAGGATGAATAAAGCATGAAAGTAGAAAGAGTGATACTTGAGCAAAAGGTTTAATGGAAATTCAAGTTAAAAGGGAATAAAGCACGAAGCCAGCGGAAGTAATCAAAACAAACAACAGCATGAAATCCAGCGCAAAGCCGAAGTATAAGTTCAAAAGAGAACCTGAAATTGTGCATGGGAAGCACCTCTTTGCCATTGATGTCAAAGGGGGAGAGATACCATGAATCATGTATCAGTGACAGAAAACTGCGCAGAAAGCACGAAGAAATGAAAATAGCAGAGAAGTATTGATTGAAGGTTGCAAAGTAGAGCAAAGGTTCAAACTGGCAAGAACACAGGGGGAGTACTGTATTGTGTGCAAACAGAACAGAGGAATTCATGATTAGGAGGAGCACAGATTCATGAGTTATTGACATCAATGCCAAAGGGGGAGATTGTTGAACTTTGGTTGTCATTGATGTCAAAGAGGACTTAGTATCCATGTGCTAGTTTGAAGAAGTACATAAAACAATGTGCTAATCCCATCTAGCCAATCGTGGTACTTCAAAGTTGATGTCAAGGAGATGGTTTGACATGATAGTCTTTTGCCGCTTTGAAGAAGTACATCAAAACATGTATGCAAGTCTTGGAATGGTACTTCAAGGGTGCAAGACCCACCAAGCAATGGTACTTCAAGGGCGCAAGACCCAACAAGTAGTGGTTCCCAAGTGTGCAAGTCCCACTATGCTAAGGAACTAGAGTGCGTAAGACCCACAAGTCATGATACCTTAGTTGCGTAGATCAAGACAAGTGGCAGATGCGTGAGTAAGCTTGACTATGAAGAAAGGAAGAAGGGATGTTATCGTCCAACTTGTGGACACATTATCTGAACAAGTTGAGTATAAATAAGAAGCAAAGTTGGTGAGTGAAAAGTAAGCTTGAAGATGAACAAGAGATAGTATTCTGAATTGGCAAGCTTTGAATTATTGGGGTATCAATGGCTCATTGATCCGGAATAGCATGATCATACAGAGAGCCAAGTGCGCAAGAACAGAAGAGCAGTACAGCAGATGATGTGCAGGATGATATAGTATATATGAGCCAAGTGCACAAGAATAGAAGAGTACTACAGCAGATGATGCGCAAGATGATATAGTACATGAGACAATTACGCAAGAACGGAAGAGCAGTACAGCAGATGATGCGCAGGATGATATAGTACATGAGACAAGTGCACAAGAATAGAAGAGCAGTACAGTTGACAATACGCAAAAACATAACAGTATGTTGAACAGCGGGTAGATTGTAGAAGCATATGAAATATGAGAACCGATGTGCAATACTGAAGCAGAAGACGTGAAGTAAGTGAAGTAAGATGATAAAGTGCAGCAGTTGCGTAGAGCAGAGCATATAGCAGGTGCGCGCAAAGGAAAGTAATGCAGTAAGTCTGAAGTGTGCGCAGAACAGCAGACAGCAAGAAGAACTTCTGCAATCATATCAGGGTGGCAGGACGGGGCAAGGACTGGGACTTTGTGCTTCCTTCAAGTTGGAGCCTGTAAATCAAGGGGGTCGGTACCTCCTTCCAGTTGGTGTTGGCAAATGAGGGAGTTGGTGCTTCCTTCAGGTTGAATCTTGTAGATCAGGGGGCTGGAGCCTCCTTCTAGTCGATGTTGTAACAACCAGTTCAGTTGTACTTATTAGAATCTAAATCCGGATTATTGAAGAGAACCCATCATTAGTAAAAATATATAAATATTGATAAGAATGAATGATATGTGCATTCTATGAATGGCCCACTTAAATATAGCTTGGGCACAATTATTGAGGAGTCGCATCCTCTCATAAATTATAATTAATATTTATTAACTATTATTAATTATTATTAATTATTATAAGTTATTATTAGATATTTTATTATTTTTATATTTGTAACATTGCCTTCCCCTTCAGGAAAGCTTTGTCCTCAAAGTTGAATTTGTTGATGTCGTATTTTATTTTGGCTCTGTGTCGAACCGATAACTTGAGACATGCAATTTGGATTACATCCATTGCCTCATCTTGTTTCTTTTGTTTTGGAATTCGTATTAAGTATGTACTTGGTGAAGTTTCGTTTACGCTTTGCCGCTTGCGTGGTTGTTGCTTTTAACTATTTTTGTTGCCAACCGAACAGACTTGACAGAATTGACAACAGTAACTACTTTCGTGATGTCACTCCCAACATATTTTGTGTCAGTTCCTTTGAAAGGAATCTTTGAACTTATAATGCTCACAAAAACACCAATCTTATCTTGTGTCTGATTAATCTTATAGTTGTTCCCGTTGAGGTTCTTTTGAGGTGAGAGGATAGTCAAGGTAGAGTTTGAATCTAAAATATCTGATTTCTCGGACTTGATTTCCTTTGCACACTGTGGGATCCATCCTTTGTCGTTGCATCAATCATCGTTATTGTCAGCAACATTGTCTTGACTCTCATCACAAACTTGGTCAAGATCATCTTCATCTTTATCAAATGTATCATTGTCATTTTCGTCATCACTATGATATTTTGTATCTTTGTCTTGCTTACTATCCTGGTTGATATCATTAATCTCATCTTTGTTGACATAATGGTTTACTGGATCTTTCTCTTTTACATCATCTTTATCAAATATATCATCTTTTTTCCCAGCTTACTCTTCATCACAATCCTTGTCAAGGTCATCTCTACCAGTTCCACGAGAGATGTAGGCTTTTAATCTCTTCTTTTCAAAATTGCCATCGTCCTTGTCGTAAGTTGGTGGATTTGGAGTTGTTTTATCCAGAGGTGATGTCATTGGGGATGTAGTTGTGAATGAGACAATCGACATGTTTGAACTACTTCATCGTTTGCGGTGCTTACTGACCTAGGTTTTGTAACATCATCATGATTTCATTATGGCTCTCTATTAAGGTGTCCAACTTGACATCCAATTTCTCAAACTGGTTTTATAATTTCGTCGTCATGTTTAGTCTATGGGGGTGATTATTTGGACTCTATTTTGGGTTATGTGGTGAAGGAATAAAAAATAATAATTATAATTATAATAATAATTATTTAAAAATAATATTATTATATCATATATTTTAGTTTTATTATAATGGTTTGGATAATAAGACTTTAATAAAAGACAAATATAATAATAATAATAATATATAATATTTGAATTTATTAAAAAGTTGGGTTAGGACTTATGTGGAGTGAGAAGGGAGGAGATGAAGTGGAGGAGGAGGAAGAGCGAGATGGAGTGGAGATTGGGCATTCTAGTTGGGAGTATGAAGTATGGGGCATAGGTGTGGCAGCACGGTGGATGGATGGTGGGGAGTGCACGTGGAGGTGGTGTGAGTGATGGGGATTTGGAAGGGTGGAGGTCATAAATGGTGAAGGAGATAGGAGAGGCGGCATGCTGGCAAAATGTTGGTGATGTAAGGCAGGAGCAATGAAGAAGAGAGCAAGGAGGAGAGGTTGTGTATGGAAGGGTGCAGTGCATAGGATGGCCGAGACGAGAGATGAGTAAGTGCAACGTAGAGTGGTGCGTTAGGCAGAGAGGAGTGCCGACAGGAGTGCGCTTGCGAGGAGGGAGTGCTAGTGTAGGATAGCGTGGTGTGCGCAGAGCAGCCGTGCGGGATGTGGGAGCGAAGGTGTGAAGGGATGAAGAGGCACAGCCGAGGAACAGGCGCGGGGGTGGAGAGAAGGAAGATGGGGATGAGGCAAGAGGGAAAGCACACGGGAGAAATGGGACAAAGCCGAGGTGAAGTGGAAAGAAGAAGGAATAAGGGAGGGCGAGGAGCGTGGGATGGAGGAGGGTATAGGGGGCACAGGGGTTTATGAGAATGGTGCAAGCTAGAGCAAGTGAGGAATGGAGTGGTGCGATGGGAGCTAGAGTGTGAATTGGGGGCTGTGAGGACAAGTGGAGTGAGGAGAGTGATGTGTGGGCCGCGAAGAGTTGAAACTGAGCTCTGATACCAATGTAACAACCAGTTCGGTTGTGCTTGTTAGAATCTGAATCCGGATTATTGAAGAGAACCCATCTTAAGTAAAAATATATAAATATTGATCAGAATGAATGATATGTACATTGCAACGAATGGCCAGCTTAAATATAGCTTGGGCACAATTATTGAGGAGTCGCATCCTCTCTTAAATTATAATTAATATTTATTAATTATTATATTATTATTAGATATTTTATTATTTTTATATTTGTAACAGGTGCTGGAGAATCTTGGAAGTTGGTGCTTCCCAAGAATGTAATCTTTATTATATAAGAAAGCATTCCATGGTTTTCTCCCGTTTGGGTTTTCACGTTAAATCTTCGTATTTTGTGTCTTATGTATATGTTCACGAATGACATTGTTTATGGTGAATACATAATATAAGTACTGTTTGAATTTGGTAGAAGTGAAAATTGTTTAAAACTGCCCTTAATACTGATTCAGTCTCAGTATTAATAAGATTTCTAACACTAGGACATAAGGATCATAACTCTTGCAAGGGGGCATAGCTTACATTTATCATTTAGCTCCATTTCCCTTAGAGTACTTGACTCTTTGACTTTGACTTAGGCACCATGCATAGGAATAGTATAGAAACCTTAGAACATGACATATAATAAGTTGGGGAAGGGGGATGTGATGGAAATGGATGAAATGGATAGTGAAATGACATGGAATGAAAAATGGTAAGTAAAATGTTCTGAATGACGTGAAATGAGTGTCACACTTAAATTCCTAGGGATAGACCTAACCCACAAGGGCATACAGTTAATATAATGAAGAATTATAACCACACCATGATATATCCTTAACTATGACACAAATATCTAGGATAAATGAGACATTATAGAGTAACACTATAAACCCCCTATGGTCATGTCCACACATAAGAAAGCATTTGCCATAAGTCAAGTAGAGGGCATATTTCATAACACTGGTGTCAATTGAATGTCTGCATCTATCTCTGGCACATATGATCGTGGACTAAGCAAGTTGAAGGTGTCTCTAGAAAATATCCATGGTCATAAGCAATGATCTCATCTATGGAACTGTTGGATGTGATAGAAGATCACATAAGCAATGATCGTCAAGTCACCCCTGCATGTTGAGCAATGACAAGGCCCCCAACATTCACAGAGGTAATCAGCCCAAGGACTTGACCTTGTGACCCCCTGCTTGCAAATCACCACACTCAACCACTCGAGTTAACCCACCGGGATACAATAAAATATCTTCCACCAAGCAGAGGAAGAAATATGAGATGAAATTTCAGAGCTGGTGTTGAGTTTCTACCATCTCTCCCAAATTGAGACCAATGAATAGAGGGAGACTCATGTTGGTTTTCTAAACGCAACTTTTTTGAGTTGGGTATTACGACGAACATTGGTGGTTAGGGTTCAATTTTAATTGTTATGCACAAGAAAAGCTCCATCAAGATTCAAGCCTAACTATGTCTAAGAAAAAAAAGTTGTCTTAAAAGTACATGACAGCTTAGTATATGGACATGTCAAAGGAAAGCAAACCGCGAAACAAATGGCATTGGCAGTATTATGGTGGCCAACCTTGTTTCAGGACACTTACGGATCAGTATTGCATTGTTATATTTGTGAAAGAATGGCATGATCCATTAAGAAAGATTATGGACCATTATATATAGTGCTTCCAACTGCCCCTTCTGAAGGATACGCTTCAGATTGCGTCAAGCCATTTCACACAACCCAAAATACATAGAACAATATATTTTTACTGGAAAGTGTTATTTTTATTGGAATTGTCTCCCAAACAAACTTTGCTAAAGCAGTTGCCAAATTTTAATTGAAGTGTCCCTTGGAAACAATTAGCAAACGAGACACTCATTTTTTCGACAAAGCGATGTGCCTATTGACTAATCAAACTATTATACAACATGTGGCTGCACTTTGGGATAGTATCGGCCATTTCAGACAACCCAAATTACATAGAGCAAATATATTTTTACTAGAATGTGATATTTTCATTGGCATTTGCTTCCCAGACCAGTTTTGCCAAAGCGATTGCCAATTTCTATACAAGCGTCCCTTGAAAATTATTAGCAATTTATACCCTCATTTTTTTCAACGAGGTAGTGTGCCCATTGTCAACCAATCTATTATACAAGATGAGGCTAGCACTTTGGGATTGTGTCAAGCCATTTCGCACAACCCAAAATACGTAGAACAAATATATTGTTACTAGAAAGTGGTATTTTTTGCTGACATTTGTTTCTCAGGCCAATTTTGCTAAAGCAATGACCAAATTTTTATTTAGGTATCCCTTGAAAAATCGTTAGCAATCTTGTCAACAAGGCAGTGTACCATTGACTAGTGAATATATTATACAACACAGGGCTAGCACTTTGCATTACCCGCAAGCTAATGATCAAGCATGATCTATTGTTTTGGTCGTGAAAATTGGGGTACTCAACTGCTTGTGGTGTTGTGCGCTTTTTGCACCATATACAAAATTCTAACAGGGGCAAACCTTTTTGGATTAGTGTCTGGGCAAGAAACCACGGTGCTTGTGAAATTTATAATTTTATAGTAACCCTTTAGGTGTGGTAGTCAATGGTACCGAATCCTTAACCCCTCTTCCTTGGATACACCCACATACATATCAGAGCTAGGTCCTTCTTGGACATGCATTGGATCCTTCGTGTATCTGTATTTAGAAGGGATACAACATAGATTTGTAAGAGATCAATGCAAGATCTGTTTCCAGTGCATTCGGGATGGATTCCCACGTTGGATTTTAAAAAAAAGGAACATAGAAACATTAAATAAATTAACATTTGCAGGAATTTCAATAACTGGGCAATTATATGCTTCATTAAACTTTATCTGTGCCATACGCTACCCATAGACTTTAGGTCCTGGTCTGTGAGAATTCTTATCATGAACATCATATCAACTATTAGGAAATAATAACATATTAATCAACCAATAGTCTCAGGTTTCAAGATATCTATCACACTATGATGTTTTTTGGAAGTTTGCTGCCCAAAAAACATTTTATGCGGCGATGATAAGATATTAGGCAATCGATCCTCGGAAGAATTATCGGGACTCTGTTCATCACATGTTAGGAAGTCTGAAGATGACCCTGCTGCCTATCCCCGAGGATTTGGCAGGGATGAGCAAGGAGCTCTCCAATCACAAAACCTGCCCAAATGTCACTACTGAAAGAAAGGAAGCTGAGGACACCAACACTCAAGAGGGAGCCCGAAGGCTGCCTAGTAAGCCTTGCTTATTTCCTTCGGCTGCATCAAAACTTCTGCAGTTTTGGTGTTCTTCGAAAGGACTTTTCTCTGTTTAGCACTGACTATGCCAGACCTTACTATGTTATGCTATTATCTGTTTCTTTTTCGCACAGGATGTACTTTTTGGTGCCTAAAGTATGTGGTGTTCTACTAGATCTCTGTATCTCTGATTGAATAGCACCTCTACTGGACAGTATCTTTCTTACAGTACTGGTTCACGGTAAATCTAAGATATCTCTCTGCTCTGCCTATCCGAACAGCTTTGGTAACCTATGTTTATATTTCCTATATAATATAATGATTTACTAATCAAACAAACAAAAACTATTAGGCAAGTTGTATTGTCTATCTACTGCCCAATGTTAGGGATTCCTATGACAAAATCGTTTCTCCATACACCAATTTCCTCCCATAAAACGCATAAGAGTTCTGACATTTTTTTTGCAAAACATTCATCATCTGTGGAGGACACGCTGGCAAATGCCCTTAATATCCTCCCTATTGGGGAGGCTGCGCCATTTGACTGATATGTAACGAAAAATCCCACTGATAGGATCAAATTACTAGGAACAATATTTAGATGAAACATAAGCGCCAAACCATTAAAACTCACTTAAAAAGCCCCAGAATTCGCAACAAAACCGTTCGGATTCATTATCAATGCAGCAATTCTCTCAATTCAACATGGAAATAAACGTTTTCAATTCACTGTAAAAAACATCACCCAGTTTGAAATTCTTCACAGGAAAACAAGCCGAATTCTTCAAACTGAAGGGTAAGAAGCTTCAAGTTGGAATCGTACCATCGTTTGGTCCATTTGCGTGAAGATTTTGTATTGTGTGGTACAATCTCCATCACAGGCGGATCCGGTTGGAGTTGATCACCCTGGGGTGGCTGAAATTTTGATTGCTTTGAAGGGCTTGGCGGATCCACTCCATCCACCACAATCTCCTCCTCGGCTCTGCCCGACTCTAGAAACCCCATTTCTCTGTGCAGTGCTGCCCAACAGAAAACTACGCAACTAATACGAGTAGTCACTGTGAAATTTATTTATATTCTTCTTGCTGTGCATATCCATCAATCTATAATAACACCGTTTTATATTATACATCTATATATATGACTTTTGAATCGAAAGCAGTTTACCCGGCAGGTGTCATGGACCCCGAATTCAAGGGTCCTGTTTCTTGTCTAGTCATAAGTATGACGTGGCATCAATAAAATTATTGCTAAGCGACCTTACTTTCCTAGAAATGCAAACTGTGTATTAAAATGTAAAAGCTTGTAGCTTGAAAATCTCATGTAAGTAAAGGTTATGAAGGTAGACCACTCAAAGGCATGTGACAGAACTTGTTGGCTCTACATCAGGTTGTACTCCTACAAACAAGTTTTTCTCTCCATTTTGTTAACTAGATGTTGGGGTGTATCAAGTCTGTTAATTATGTTATTCTCATAAATGGAGCTGCCACTAATTTTTTTAATCCCTATAAAGGGTTACGACAGGGTTGCCCCATGTCTCCTTCCCTGTTTTTGATTGTGATGGACAGGCTCAGCAGAGTAATCAATGAAGCTCTTGAAAACAATCACATACATGGTTTAAGCTTTGGTGAAATAAGAGTTACCCTTATCTTCTTCGTGGATGACGCTTTGTTCTTTCTTTGGGACTTTGTGGCAGAATTAAGAATGTTCAAAGACATGTTCTGGCTCTTAAGCTCAGCGACTGGTATGCTCTTCAACCTTGGAAAATCTGCATGTTATTTTAATCTCTTATCTAAGGAACAATTAACAGCTTCTCAAGATATTCTGTCGATGGATCAGCAACCAATGGGTGAGGGTTTCCTGTATTTAGGTTTTCATCTAAAACCTAACAGCTATTGTTTTGGTGACTGGAATTCGCTGATTGATAAGGTGGAACGAAGAATTAACTTATGGTGCAATAGATTCCTATCAAGAGGAGGGAAGTCAGTTTTAATTCAAGGAGTGTTAAATGCGATCCCAGTCTACTGGATGATCATCGCAAAAATTCCTAAAGGTGTTCTAAATGCACTTAGGAAGCTCTTTTTTGGTTTTCTGTGGAAAGGTAGCACGGAAAATAGCATCCATTGGTCGTCATTGGTTTCAATAGCAAAGCCTAAGGAGGTGGGTGGGTGGGGCTTAAAGGATTTATCTTCCTTTGGCTCGGCGTTGGCTACAAAGTCCGTGTGGCAACTCATATCTAAGGCAGGGAAGTGGCAAAATATTTTAAAGTATAAATACCTGGGAGATAGGTCCATCCTGGATTGGATTCGGGACCCTCGCAAGTCAAGCAGGGGGGATCCTTGTGCTGGAGGGCTATTGTGGCAGCCTTCCTAGTGATCGGTGACCTCTTCACATGGGAAGTGGGTGACGGGAGGGTTGTTCGCATTGGCAAGGATGCTATGACGGGCGTTAAGGTTACAAGGAAGCTACCTTTGGCTATTATTACGTTTTTGGCAGATAGGGGCTTCATTTCCTTAGAAGATGTAGTAGACAGAGGAAGGCGCACATCTTCTCCACAGACTTGGAAATCAGCATTCGATTTGGGTTTACCTGACAATTGGATTGAGAACAGGAATGTATGGATTGGAGACATTAACAAAGGTTTTATAAGACTATAAAATAAACCGGATACTCTGAAATGGGAAGGCAATGAGGTAGGAGGAGAGTATTCAGTCAAAGCTTCCTACAAACTAATTTGGATCAGCCCAATTTTGGACAGAAGTTGGTGGTGGCACAAACTATGGAAAACTTCAATGCCACATAAAGGTAAGATTTTAATGTGGCCCATTTTAAATAAAAAAGTTTTCACCTAGGATAAGTTGCGGACAAGGAACATTCATGGGCCTGGTAGGTGTAGCCTGTGCTGCAATGCGGAGGAGGATGTTGAGCATATTTTTCATGAATGTATCTTTATACAGAATGTCTGGAAAATCGTTAGCACTTCACTCTCTCTTTCGAATCTCAAGGAGGGAGGTTTGGTGGAAAGATCTTTAAAGTGTTGGTATGAAGAGCAGAACCTTAAAGGCTTGCGTTGCATACCTTATCTCGTGATGTGGTTTATATGGATAGCCCGGAACGCTTCCATTTTTGAAGATATCAATCACCCTGAGTTTTATGTTGCCCTACAGGTTTTGTCAACCTATAAATTCTTTTTTACTGAGGGTAAAGAGCAAAAGGACAGGGTTTTACTTGAGATTCCTGTGGGGGTGGATGAGACGGTCGGTTTCTTTGATGGGGCCTAGTCAAATGGCATCGGTGGTCTTGGAAGGACCTGAAAATTAATAAGGGTGACACAATCTACTTTTCAACCAATGGAAGTGATGGAACCAATAACAAGGCGGAGGGGCTGGCATTGCTTCTGCTTTTGTAAGTGGCCAAAGAAGCTAATGTGGAAACACTCCGGATTATTGGGGATTCGGCTTTATGGATTAATCATATGAAGAAGGAAGTTCAGGTCAAATACCTTGGGCTGAAAAACATAGGGAGGTCTCTGGAAGCTACAACATCTACCTTCAGCAATCTCTTTTTTACACATGTTTACAGGGAATTAAACGAGGAAGCAGATGCTCTCTCTAAAAAAGTTCTACAATTGGAAGAAGGAAAGTGCAAGCTTACCTCAGTAAGGAGCGGAATACAGGACAAGACTCTTGATGTCTGGACAAGATAAAGCATCCATTTTCTTTTGAAATCTCCACATTTTTGGACAATTTTGAGTAACTGTAGTTCTTTTGATGCAATTATCATATATATGTATAAGTTGAACAATGGATCAGTTTGTGATGCATTTTCTATTTTGGGTATACTTTTATCTTTTAAACATCATGCATAAATATACCTGTGGAATGTATTCTCCAAACTTTATTCTGAATGAAGAAGGATACGATTTTTTCCTTTGGAAAACAAAAAGCTTAAAAATCTCATGATAAAGTTAATGTTTCAAAGAAAAATAGAGCATTTAAAAATAGAAATCATAATGTCAAATTTAAAATAAATAAAAAACAAACCAAAGATCCTCATAAGGCCATTTTAATGTAAAAAAGATTCCACCAAATAATTTAAGAGAAAAGTATAAGCAATGGGAAAGCTTATTACTCTCCCCGGAAGAGAAAGGAAGTTGCATTACTTTCAAAAAACTATTGACTTAGTTTTAGGGGAGAAAGTTGCAGTAGCAACCAAACTATGGAGTTACTTGTGCGACTTAGTTTTTAGGGGAGAAAGTTGCACTGCAAACCAAATTATGGAGTCATTTGTATGGTTTGTTAAGAGTGGCATTTGCAGAAAATCCCTATCTCATAGAATAGCCCCGAAATGTATCTTATAGTAGTCTCTTGCCATTTTGAGTCTCTTTCATCACCACTCATGTATTGAAATATGATGGTAATTCACATTGTTCTTGATAGATAATATCATGGAGTAGTGTTTACATAATAGCATTTTGATAAAATAATCATAGAAGTACGAGTTATCAAGGTTCAATTGTGTTTTGATAAGTCTAATAAAAAAGATACATTATTAACGCAACAATTGTGTAAATTAATATTAACATGTTACTTAACTTCTAGAGGGTTTCATTTCCTTGCAAATAGTTGTGCATTAGCTTGATTGAGGGAGATCTAAAGGAATTAAAGTGGGATGAACTGATGACCAAAATCAAGAAAGAACTTCAAGGATGGACTTTTCATAACTTATCACTGGAAATGGGATTAAATATTAAATCTACTCAAAGCATTCCTACAAGCTCTTCTTGTCTTCATCTTCTCAATTATATTTTCCTCAAAGAAGAGTTATGTAGATGTAGAAGATTGAAGTGGTCCATAGTTGAAAAACAAGTGGCCTCCAACAACTTGGGCAAAGTATGTATTCCTAAAGCTCTAAGTGTGCTTAGAATAAGAAGATTGAAGTTTTTAACCAACCTTGTATAGCAAACTCTTACATCAATCATTGCATGATAAATCAACAATATGGGTCCATATCTAGAAAGGAAAATATGCTAACAACATTAGTTGGGAAACCATCCCTCACACTATCATTATATTCCAATGGTTCTTGCTTAAGGAATAGAGTAAGGGGCAATGTGAGGTGGATCTCGAAAAAAAATGGAAATTGGTGATGAGCAACAATGCTCTCATGGGAAGAAACCAAAAATCAATTACCCCCTTTGAGAACTTGTATTGACCTCCAAGGTGATCTTTTAATAGAAGGTTTCTTTCCAAGGCGCATGTTCAATTAGTTTTGGATAAAGGATAGCCAATTAGAAGAGGAACGTACATAGATTGGGTTCAGATATTGCAAACATCAAACACAATGGTGTAGTGGAATTCCCAACAAGTTGCATCAAAGTATATGGCTAGAAAACATAAATGAGAATTCTTATTAAGAAAGGTATGAGCATCCTCGAGTGAGGTAAATAAGGTGCTTGAAAGAGGGAGGAGGAAATATTACGGCGTTGTAGTTGTTGTGCAACATTTATGCTTTTTGGGACAAGATTACCATTTGTTATACACTGTAATAAACACACCTAACCTGTCATGTCCCCAAATATTTAAATTTAATCACTTGATGAAAATAATTAAATTTGGCCTAAAGTTATTAGGTAAATTCATAAATTTGAATGTATGAGGCCAAATATTTATTATTAATGCAATATTGATTTAATATGGTTAAGGAGGGCGTATAGGAGGTTGATTGGGACCCATATGAGGTGTCTTTCTCAAGAAATATGGAGAAAGGCAGCTAAAAATATGGAAAAGCAGCTAAAAAGTGGAAAGGCAACATAAAAGTGGAAAGGCGGAAGTTTTAATATTTTTGCTAATAGAGGCCGAGAAAGGATTAATAACTCCAAAGAAAGCAAGCAAGGAATCTATGAAAGCTTTTCCTAATTTTGAATTAGAAAGTGGGGGCTAAGTTATATTCTCTCATGAATATAATATTAATTATTATTTTATTGATATTTTCATGAGAAAACTCTAGAATGAAAGAAAAGCTAAATGAAGATTTATAAAAGAGGTATGAGCACCCTAGTTCACATCTTTTGGCATTTTTTACTTTGTGATCTTAGAGAGCTCTTATGGCTTTTCATAGCTTGGGTGATGTGCCCCTTGCTATCTTGGGAGATGTGCCCAATGCAACTGTAACATAGAGGATAAGAGCATCTAGATCTCTCATTTGAGCTTAATTGCAGGTGTTGGAGAGAGACCATTCAGGGTTCTCCATTGTGTTTAACTGATTCAGTTCATTGTAAGTTTTTATTGAAGATTAGAAGATTTAACAGTGTTTTTTAATGGTGGTGTGTTAGTTTCCAATGGGTTCAGTTGAGGAGGGTGCATTTTCTCTCTTCTACCAATGTTCCATCATAGACATGAATTGGTTTAGATCTGATAATGTTAAAGAGGGCACACCAGTGAAGTTTCATCCCTTACAAATATCTTCATTGCTCTAGATCTGGAAATTGATGTTGAAGGGCCAAAAAGGAGGTTATTATTTCGATACTTATGAGCATATTTGGACTATGAGACCTATGGGATTATGTCTAGAACTTCTTTTCTAGTGGGAAATAGCTTTTGTCTCGTCGAAAAATACTTTCAGATGACCAAGATACAATTATTTTATCAGATCTAAGTGTTTTAGAATTGAAAAGTGCACCTGTTCATCTCCATCTTTGCATTTTTTGGGTTTCGAGTTGAGAAGAGCCATATGTCAATGTAATCTATATTATTATTGTTAGAATTAGCTCATAATAAATATTTAGGGAGTTTTCCTTCATGGTGTGTTCATCTTTACCAGTTACAGATGAATCTATGTGTTGTTATGTTACCTGTGGTTGAGTAGTCTTAAATTTGTGTGTGTTAAACTACCATTAAAAGTACTCTAGTGTTTGCTTGTAGTTTGTTTAGCTAATATCAGATTGTTTGATTCAATCTAAGTCTCTGTGGTCGAATTTGGTAGGGTCTTTGTGTGTTTGGAGAGAGTTGGAAGCCAACAGTCTTTACTAGTCAAATATGAGCTAGTCTTCTTTGTTGTGGTGAAATCTGATTTGGTTTTCCTCTGTTACGAGTTATGAAGTTGAGTAGGTGTTTCATATCTGAAGCATATTTCCTAGTTGTTTTTTAGTTGCTTCCATTATTGCACCAAAAGTAGAAGAGTTCCACATAATTCCTGGGGAAATTGCCTTCGGTCTTTTGGATCTACCCAAATGGTCTGCCCAGGTGTGATAAACTCTGAAATGTGCATACTGTCGAAGTAGAACCTTGAGTCTACCTTCCTCGAATCTTGCAAGTCTGTCATAAGGGTGTTGTAGGCTGTTCTAAGTGTGTAGAAATCCCCAGTGTCTGGTTTGGGAAAAGTCAAAAAGATCTAGTGGTGTTTGGATCCAGTTGAAGGCAAGCAGTCTTTCTATGTCTAGTTGAAGCAAAACACCTAGTTTTGAGAAATTTCGATTTCTTAAGTTAGGGCCTGAGCTAATATCTCCATATTTTAGATTGGTCATATTAAAGTGGTATCATAGCATGGTCCTCTGCACCTGTGAATTGTAAACCTTCAGTTGAAAAAGAATTGCAAACATGTCTTTGTTTGGTGATGATGATTGGGAACTGGATGATTGTAAACCTTTCAAATGTTCTTGGATTGAGACCTTGCTCTCAAAATTGCAAAAGAAAAGGCCATGGAGTTGGAGCAGCTTCATATGGGGTTGGAAGGGACACATTATTCCTCCAACACCATTAAAAATCAGATTCATATTGCTGGTAACACATATCATGTGAGGGAGGAGCATCATGTGAGGGTTGAGCATGACGAGATCTTAGATTTGCAGGAGCTCGAGGAAAGGATTGTCATGGAAGATGTTGGCCAAACAATTGTTTCACTTCAAAAGGATCACGATCTTCCTTTATGGGAAGAAAACTTAGCTTTGAAGAAGGTGGTTTATTACATTCCACTTGAATCAATAGACAAAGAAGTCTATTCATCCATGGATTGGGTGGATAGATACATAACATAAATGGAGACTCAAGGGTGTGCAAGTCTTGCTCACAATGGTAAGAATTCCTTTTGCACTAGTGATGGATTTATTGCTGCATTTGACATTGTCATGTTTTGTGAGCAACAACAAAGGAATCTATGGTTGGAATATGATGCCTTCCACACACATCCATCCATATATTGGGTGGAAAGATACATGGAAAATATGGAGTCACCTTACCATAAGAATTATGCTTACTCTCCTAGTATGTGGAATGCAACATTGTGAGCAAGATGTTTGATGGCACATAAGGAGACACACGTGTCTTCTTATCTATTTGATCATGATTGTTTGGTCATCCCATTGTGCTTGACAAATACATCAGTTCTTTTGCAATCTTATGAGCATCTGAGGCATCCATGGGTGTTATTTGATGCTTCTTCCCTCATGCATGGCAAAACATGGGAATTCCACTTGATTCAATTGGGTGGAAAGTGATTGTGATGTGAACCATAGGACTAGACTGCATTTGGCACAAGAGGAGCTTCATGTCTTATTAGAGAATCTCACAGAGACTCGGTTCAGCATTGGGAATAATAAGCTTCCAATATGGTGTTGGGATCTTGGCATAGCTGGGAGTGACAGAATCCTACCAATGGCAGTGGTCTTTGGAGGAGTACAACACAAGCAATGGGATCTCGACATTGCGTGGTGTAGTAGTTTAGTTGTTGGCATTGGAGAGCAAGCCAACCATGATTTCCAGGAGTCCATCTATGGTGAGTTATGGTTTAGTTTCCTAACTAGGAAACCTTATGATGGATGGACATGCTATTCTTTTGTTTGTTGGATTGGGAGTCTTCACAAGATTCCTTATGTGAAGACTATGCAATGCAAGTATTGTTATAAACACCTTGCATTCATCGGGTTCATTTGGGACCTTGGGATCATTTTGGGACTCAGTTGCTTGAGCTAGGTTGAACATAAGTTGCATGGGCACATAGCTATTTATGAGGGCATGTTTATAATTAGAGTGGTGCAGTAGCAGCATGGTGGTTCCTCTTTGAATTTATTTTGGAATTTGGAAATTCCAATGCTTGTCAGTTCAACGACAAATCTTAATCCTTAGTGTGAAACAGAATGTGAAGTACAGTTGATGACTTGGTCCACTTAAAATTGCAGCTTTATACACAGTCATCATTAAGGAAGGAAGCTAAAAAATCAATAAGCAACAGTTGGGGATGAAGAGCAAGCATTACCACCCCAAGTTTAAATTGCTTGAGGACAAGCAATGTTGAGTGGGGAGGACTGTCATGTCCCCAAATATTTAATTTTAATCACTTGATGAAAATAATTAAATTTGGCCTAAAGTTATTAGGTAAATTCATAAATTTGAATGTATGAGGCCAAATATTTTTTTTAATGCAATATTGATTTAATTAGGTCAAGGAGGGCATATAGGAGGTTGATTAGCACCCATATGAGGTTTCTTTTAGTAGAAATCTGGAGAAAAGCAACTAAAATTTTGGAAAAGTAGCAAAAAAATGGAAAGGCAGAATTTTCCATATTTTTGCTACTAAAGGTCAAGAAAGGATTAGTAACTGTCAAGAAAGCAAGCAAGGAATCTCAGAGATCTTTTCCTAATCTCGATTTAGAAAGGGGGGGCTAACTTCTATTCTCTCATGAAAATAATATTAATTATTATTTTATTTATATTTTCATGAGAAAAATCTAGAAGGAAAGGAAATGTAAATGGAGAATTATAAAAGAGGTATGAGCACCCTAGTTCACATCTTTTGGCATTTTTTACTTTGTGATCCTTGTTATCAACTTGGATAGCTCTCATGGATTTCATAGCTTAGGCGATGTGACCCTTGCTAGCTAGGGAGATGTGCCCCTTGTAACTGTAACTGAGAGGATAAGGTCATCTAGATCCCTCATTTGAGCTTAATTGCAAGTGTTTGAGATAGACCATTTAGGTTTCTCCATTGTGTTTAACTGATTCAGTTCATTGTAAGTTTTTATTGAATATTATAAAATTTAACAGTTTTTTTCAGTGGTGGTGTGTTAGTTTCCAGTGGTTTTAGTTGAGGAGAGTGCACTTGCTCTCTTGTACCAATGTTCAATCGCATATATGAAGTGGTTTGATCTGATAACATTAAGGAGGGCACACCAACGAAGCTTCATCCCTTGCAAATATCTCCATTGCTCTAGATTTGGAAACTAATGTTGAAGGGCCGAAAATGAGATTCTGATTTCGATACTATTGAGCATATCTGGATTGTGAGGCATGTTCCATTGCATCTAGATCTTCATTTCTAGTGAGAAACACCTTTTGTCTCGTCAAAAAAGACTCCTGGATGACCAAGATACAGTTATTTGATCAAATATGAGGGTTTCAGTGTTGAAGAGTGCACCTATTTGTCTCCATCTTTGCATTTCTTGGGTTTCGAGCTGAGAAGAGCCATATCTCAATGTAATCAATATTATTGATGTTATAATCAACTCATAATAAATATTCAGAGAGTTTTCCTTCCTGTCGTGTTCATCTTTACCACTTACAATTGAATCTATGTGTTGTTGTGTTACCTGTGGTTGAGTTATCTTAAATCCGTGTGTGTTAGACTACCATTAAAAGTACTTTGGAGTCTGTTTGTGGTTTGTTTAGCTAATATCATATTGTTCGAGTCAATATGAGTCTCTGCAGTCAAATTTGGTAGGGTATTCATGTGTTTGGAGAGAGTTGGAAGCCAACAGTCCTAGTCAAATCTGAGCTAGTCTTCCTTACTGTGGTAAAATTTGATTTGGTTTTCCTTTGTTATGAGTTATGAAGATGAGAAGGTGTTTCAAATATGAAGTATATGTCTTGGTTGTTATTTAGCTGCTTCTAGTATTGAACCATAAGCATAAGTGTTATCAATGAAATCAACACTTCTCCGTCCCTGACGACACCAAATTGTCGCTCACACAGAAGGACATTATGGATTGAAGAGCTTAGATTTGCTATACATGTTATTGGCTTTAATCATTCCTCCTTTCTCCAGTTTACTACATTTTTTTGATAACATTTTGGGACCTATCCGCGACTTTATATCTAACATCTAGCGGGTCACCCACATGTTATCCACTTACCACTCACGGGTTTCCCTTAAAAGTTGCACCCACTACCTGTTTGACGCTTGCTCACGGGTTACTTGCATGTCACAAGGCTTATACTCACGGGTCCCTTTTAAAATCATGAAAAATAAAAATAAAAATCGAATTTAGGGTAGTTAGTGTGAAATTCTATGTCACAACAGATCTAAGAGCGGAGGATACCTCACAAAGAAAGAATGAGCAAAAAAGTTGAATAAGAGTGAAAACTGCAGTTAAAAAGAGCAGAAGAATAATCATGCAACAGAACTCAAATAGAATTAGAATAGTGTCACACTACTCAATTATCAATATAATGAACAATTATAATACAATGAAGAGAATTTGAATCATGCAGAAGAATTCGAACCTCAGTTGCTCTAGCATAGAGATTATCACCACTGGAGTACTCCGGAAGACTCAAACTCAACTGAACTAAACCTAAACTCAACTAACTAAAGTCACAATCAGTTAACTGACTAAGGAGGGAGAAATAGTGAGTTTCTCATGCATGTCAATCAGAAATGGGCGCATAAGGCCACAATCAGTCGCATCTGAAGCTCTAACCCCCCCACAAGAGTCAGCTAACTCAGGTGGATTGCAATGGAACACTCAGTTTGTAAGGATTCATCCTTACATATTTATCATAATTGATAATATATATATTTGTATAATTGAATTGATGATTTTACAATAGGAATGGCCGATATTAAATATGGCCTAACGAAAATAGACATGTCATTTAATAATTAATAATTAATTATCCTAATCTAATAATAAATACATTTGTAATAACCAATTAGGTTTATTACAAGTCATCCCGCTCTGAAAATATCCGACCACGAATCTTCTACGAGCATGATGCAACTGTAATTCTCGCCACGAATAAATGTGCCACGGTTTAGTAGTTCTTGGAATAATTGGTCACATTTCCATTCAAATCTTATCATGCCTATGATTCTATAGATGAACGCATAACAACTAAGCAACGTATATTTAGGATCTACTAATCTGACGGTATTCCTTTGCTCTTCTAATTTTATTTGTATCTTTGATTTGCATGATATGGTTTTCAAATTTGTAGCGTTAATTACTAATAATGTACTTACTTCCTTGTCTACCAAGCTGATCTTTAGTTGTACCCGGTGAGCCTTTTGATATTGAGATTCTAGAATAACTTGAGTTGCAACCACTGGTAGAATGTTCATCTCATCATTTGTCACAACATCTTCTCGGTTTGCTTCTTCTACTTTATCATGATCATAATCATCTCCAGTGCTTTTATTTCCATCATTGTATCCTTCTACAACTTCAATTAGTTCATAATTGTTATTGACATTGACTTCCCTTTCAACAACATTTTTATTATTACAAGCTATGATATCGTCATTATCTTTACAATTGATATTGACATCATGATTGTCAATATCATCATGATCTTTCATATCCTTGTCTTCTACAACGTCTGTTTCATCGTCTTTGCCATCGTCTTCTGTATCATGTACTTTGCTTTGACTGGGAATCCCAACATAGTCTCTGGTTTGTCCTTGAGTACCACTGGACATCTTTATAGACTTTTCGACTGGTGCATTAATGTGACTTACTTCCCTACCTTGTAAGAAACCACAACGAATTTCTAGAAGACGTGCATATTTTTTACTAAGTATCGCATTTTGAGGTTTTTAGTTGGGATGTCTTTTGCTATCCCTCTTAGAATCTGGGGGCATGGATCTTTTGTGAGGAGGAATATAGGGAGGCGATTGCCGTGGCTTTCCTTCTTTTTTGGGGGTAGTAGTGACTTCAGGCTATTTTCTATTTAAACAATCAGGAGTCGCCACAATTCCTAGTTCTCTTTTACATGGGAACCCAGGAGACGCAGTTGCAATAGTTCCTAGTTCTTCTTTACTTGGGGAATCAAGAGATGCAGTTGCAACAGTTCCTAGTTATTCTTTACTTGGGAACCCAGGAGATGCAGTTGCTCCTTCCATTGTGATTTTAGTCGCTTCTCTGTCGTGGGTGCAGATGCAATTTCCATCTCTTCTTGACCTGGGGATTCAGGAGTCACTATAGCGTCTTCTTGACGTTGTGTTATCATCAACTTGAATTCTTCAACTAATTTTATAATGTCTTCATAGCCGCTTTTTATTTCTTCATGTTGGTTTCTTTTTATGTCTTCAACTTCAATTTTTTCATCTCTTCTAGGTTTATGGAATGGGCTAATAATGATGTTGTTGTTAAATGACAGGAACATAGTGATTCCAACTTCAATAAAAAAAATCTTCCAAAAGGAATTTGAAATTTTTTTCCTTTGACTTGGCATTTTGTCTTATTTTCCTTTTTTTTATAAAATAATAATTGTAATATTTACAATTTTTAACTAATAATAATAATTGTAATATTTACAATTTTTAACTAATAATAATTATTATTATTATTATTAATTATTATTATTATTATTATTAATTATTAATAATAATTATTATTAATAATAATAATTTTGTTTTAATAGTAATAAAAATTAACTATATATATATAGTTAAAAAAATAAAAATTAACTATATATATATTATAATAATATTATTATATATAGTTTAAATAGTTTTTTTATAATTTTATATATTATTATAATAATAATCAAATATTATAATAATAATAATCAAATATTATAATAATATTTTTTTCTTTTTGTTCTTTTGTTATTTATGGCTACATGGAGACGACGATGACTACAGGGTGGGAAGCCTAGTGGAGTAAGGCAGAGTGGTGGACGGTGCACGCCGAGAGCAAAGGTCAGGGGCGTGATTTAGATGGAGAAGGAAGTGTTGAGAGAATGGAGGAAGGAGTGGAAGGAGGGGAGTCGTGGCTAGGAAGGGGGCACAAAGCAAGTTGGAAGGATCTAAGGGTGCAACATGGATTGGATGAGAGTGTGGGGATTGCGACAGAGATGTGAAGTGGTGGCTCAGAGCGGAGGGCGATTGGAGGAGATGGGAAGTGAACAGGGCGCAGTGCGTTGTGAGTGTGGGAAGATGGAAAAGCATGCAGGAGATCACGTGGAGTAGGATTTTGGTGTCCAACTAGAGGGAACGTAATGGGGTAAGGGAATCGCGTGGAAGGTCGTGTGGAGAATGGAAAGATGAGGAGCAGGTCGCAGTGTAGAGGAGGTCGACACAAGGGGGGTAGGGTTATGAAACCCTAGGAGGAATGCCAATGGAGGCAATGGGTGGGCATGGTTGCATGGATGAGTGGGGGTGTGAAGAAACACGAGGAGTGGGAGCAGTGGGAAAAGTGTAGTGGAGTGCACGGGAGTGTGTGGGAATGAAGAATAGAGAGGAGAGGAAGGTAGAGGATGTGGGGAGCAGCGATGGGAGGATGGGAGTAGGGTGTGTGCAAGAGCGTGGAAGTTGAGGCAAAGGGAGGCGGGTGATGAGACGAGAATGAGTGATGAGGGAGGTTAGTGATGTATGGAGGTGAGAAATATGAGAGTGGAAAAGGTAATGAAGAGATGGAGAGAGAAAGCACACAACCAAAGGATTGAAGGATTTTGGCTTCAAGAGCCAAAAGCTCTGATACCACTTGTAAGGATTCATCCTTACATATTTATCATAATTGATAATATATATATTTGTAAAATTGAATTGATGATTTTATAATAGGAATGGCCTGACGGGAATAGACATGTCATTTAATAATTAATAATTAATTTTCCTAATCTAACAATAAATACATTTGTAATAACCAATTAGGTTTATTACACAGTTGGTTCCTATAAAATAGGGAACTGACTGAAGTGGTCCTAAAATGATGCATGCAGGACTCAAAATGTGGTAGATGGATCATGGATGACATCTGCACACCACTAGGGGGAAAATGACATCATCAACAACTAGGAAAAATAAATAATGCTAGGTAGGACAAGGATGGAGTATTGAAATATCCTAACACCCCCCCTTAATCCATACTTTTGCATCCTGGGCCCTGGTTACTGAGACCAAAGGTCACCCATATAATCAAATAAATGATAAAAAATAAAGAACAATCCATGAACCAAGGAAATGGGGAAAAACTCATGGGAAAAACACCCCCTCAAAATAGACTGAAACACACCAAAAGATTAATTGCTCCAAACTCAAGTGGGTGTGATGCTTGATCATATGTCTGGAGGTATCTTCCTCTTGGGAAGAAGTGGATCATGCTCCAAAAACATGTGCGTGTATTCTCCTTCAGTGGATGCAAGCAGATATGGAGGCTTTCTGAACTTGCTCTTCAGACCGAACATGGTGAGAACAAATCCAAAAATATAAAGATCATCCTGGAACCTGTGATTCAAACTAGTTGAGGTAGGATCACCTCCAGGAATGTGTATATAGTTCTTTGATATCTCCTTTGAACCAACATAGGTGAGATCATAACCAAATGAACTATGACATGATGGTGGTGGCTTGGACTTCAAATCAGCTCCAAGAATTGATAGATGGTTTCTTGTGATCTCCTTTGAACTAGCAGGGGTGAGATCAAAACCAAAATCACCAAAATATGCCTGAGACTTGAACCGAAGTGAACGGTAGTGTCCTCCATCTTCAAAGAAACTTTGAGAACATGTGCCAATGATAGAATAGAAGTACATAGGAAGCATGTGATCAAGGAGGGCGAATTCATCACCTACAAACTCTGATTTAACCTCCAAAACATTCAATAGATCATCATTCTGCACACCAACATACTCATGCGAAAGAGAGGATTTAAGAACCTCTTCAGATTCTAGAGTATGAACTGGCTTATCTTACTTGGAGAATTCGAAATAGAAGACAGTGAGAACATGGGTATGGAATTTGCAGCTTCTTCTTCATCTTGAACAACTTCATCATGAGATATGATTGAGACCGAGACATAATTAGAGAGAACATTTAAGGAGGTATCACTAGGCTTGTTCTCCAAATAATTTCCACCAACCTCTTCATTCTGCTTGCCAAATGCTTTGTCTAGTTGGGTCCATAGATCACTTGGGTATTCAGTAGTTTCAATGAGGTAGCGCATACTAGGAGACATAGCAATACACATTGCTCCAAAGGCTCTGTCACAATCATTTATCCAATCATTCTCCTCTTCATAGGAAGAAAAATATCTCATAACACCAATACACATATCAAAAAGAACCTCTCTCTTCAGATATGCTATCATCTTTGGTTTCCACTCATCATAGTTGAATGGAGAGAGAGGAGGAATTACTTTCAGATTCATGCAAGCTATTGTAGAATATCTTAAAAAACAATGGAAAATATATGTTGTTGCTACTGCTGCAACAACAGAAAACTGTTGCAACTGCAGAAAACTGCTGCAACTCTAGAAACTGCTGCAACTGTTGCTGCACTCAAAAAATTTGAATAACCTGCAAAAAACTCTCAATTTTTGGAGATATACTACTGTTGAGCATTGCTTTAGGACAATAGGCACTTTTATCCGGATCCTTC
Organism: Larix kaempferi; assembly: GCA_027924585.1. NCBI lineage: Eukaryota > Viridiplantae > Streptophyta > Pinopsida > Pinales > Pinaceae > Larix > Larix kaempferi. The sequence goes on along the minus strand of BSBM01000931.1, from coordinate 18,661,668 downwards.
ACACTTGGCTAGACCTCATTGGGTTTCTCCAATGAATTCAATGCAATGGCACCAGGATTTGCTGTGGAAATCCAGAGGCTTATGGTGCACTATCGAAAGCAGCTGCTCAACCTATTCGCTCCATTGGCTCTGATACCATGTGAAATTCTATGTCACAGCAGATCTAAGAGCGGATGCTACCTCACAAAGAAAGAATGAGCAGAAAAGTTGAATAAGAGTGAAAACTGCAGTAAAATAGAGCAGAAGAATAACTATTCAGCAGAACTCAGATAGAAGCAGAATAATGTCACACTACTCAATTATCACTATAATGAACAATTATAATACAATGGAGAGAATTCGAACCATGCAGAAGAATTTGAACCCCAATTGGTCTAGTATAGGGATTATCACCACTGGAGTGCTCTGAAAGACTCAAACTCAACTGAACTAAACCTAAACTCAGCTAACTGAAGTCACAATCAGTTAACTGACTAAGGAGGGCGAAATAGTGAGTTTGTCATGCATGTCAATTAGAAATGGGGGCATGAGGCCACAATCAGTGGCATCCGGAGCTCTAAATCCCCACAAGAGTCATCTATCTCAGGTGGACTACACTGGAACACTCAGTTGGTTCCTATAAAATAGGGAACTGACTGAAGTGGTCCTAAAATGATGCATGCAGGGCTCAGAAGGTGGTAGATCGATCCTGGATGACATCTGCACACCACTAGGGGGAAAATGACATCATCAACAACTAGGAAAAATAAATAATTATAGGTAGGACAAGGATGGAGTATTGAAATATCCTAACAGTGAGAGGAGGTTTTTTAACTTCCATACCGTCCCCTGTTGTTTTTTAACTTCCATACCATCCCTAGTTTTTTTTTAATTTCCATACCGTACCCAGTTGTTTTCCTCTCGAAACCATCTTCCTAGCCTTGCTATAAATACAAGGGGAAGGCCACTTGAGAGGGGGTTCACTCTTGAGATATTGAAATGCTGGAGAAATTTTAATTGGAGGAGAGGACCAAGAGAGTCCAGATCTTGGTTTTAGAGGTGTTGTTGCAGAACAAGGTATATCTACTTGTTGTCATTCTTATGATCAATAAAGAAGCCTTTCTCTTCCAATATTATTTGTGTTTGATATATGAACTGAATATTGTGAATCTTCCATGCCTAATATATGTATGAGTTTCCCATTTTATTATTCATTCATATGTATCCAAATGTTTTGAGGAATGTAATCTCTGTTTTGCAGAATCTGTATACCAGATTGTGAAGCAAGGACAAAAATAGTTGAAAGCTTGGATCATCCTTTTAGAGCATAAGGTATTTATTCTTTGGATTTTAACCCTGGTATTTTCCATACTGAAAATCTTATCATGTATCTATTGTTTCCTTAATTTCTGCATGTCTTTAATAGTATGTTGGTGACCTTAGTAACTTCCCAGTCATAGGATTAATTTACGTACAACAGAATTGGTGACTCCACTGGGGAGTGCCATATTTGCTTTGGGAGTCCTTTGTTTGAATTTTATTCAGTTTGAGGGTGTTTTTAGGCTTTAGGAAGAGTTTGAATAGGTTTGGTATCGCTGAACTTAGCCCAGAATTTGATCTTATTGAGCTTTTTTTTTTTGAGGCAGACCCGTGAATTTCCTGTAGCCACAGCCGCGCTTTTCCCTTGTCACCCGCGTGTTGACTGCTTAATATCGTCAAATGACTAGCTAGATTATGTACTTACAGTCATGAGTATCCCTGTAGGTTTTGATTTGCCTGCTTGGGTGTTATTTTTATGATTTCGCCTTGATTGATTTTGGAGTTATTGCTCTTCAAAAGGTCATTACAGCCTGCTTATGGTCTATGTATAGGTTTTTACTCTTCCTTTGAATCTCTTTTGGCTTTCGAGACTTATTAGGGTTTGTATCCAAGTTTTTCAAGTTTGAGTGATTGGATGGTAGATGCTTTGATTTGATCTTAATTGATTGTTGGTCTGACTGAGAGTTGTCTATCACCATGAAGAAGTTCTTGTGGATGATTTTTCTTGTGTTTCAGTTTTGTTACTCAAGATGTCTTATACCAAAGTTATCTAATTCAACTTTTGTTTGGTTTGAGTAGTCAAACTTGTTGTTTTCAGAATTTTTAGAGGGTTAGAGTTCTTTTCTTGTAAGCTTAGGTACAACATCTTATACAATTAGTTCTTATTGAATGTTTATGCTTGTTTGCAGTTAGTTTTTCTTTTTATATTTTACAAGAAAATTTCAAAAGCAAGTAGTTTCCTTAGCAAGCATTTGTAATCAATTTTCTTTTCAAAAATAGTTGCATTTTGCATAAACGTTATTTTTGGAAAAAGAAAATTGTTTATTTTATTAGTTTGGTATCATCAGTACTTTGATTTCGAAAGGAAACATAAGACAATAAAAGAAGTGGAAACTTTGTTTTACCATTTCATTACACACTTATCATGTAGTTTTTACATTTCAGTTGTAACATCATCATGCACACAATCACTACCTCTTGAGTAATAACAACCTTAAAAAGAATCATTAACTTAAAATCAAGTAGTAACTTTTATTTTCAGTTTCTTACACCAACTTGCTTAGGTTAGTCCTTTCGATTAGGGTGTCTTAAACTATCGAAGGAAGTTAAAATCAGACATAGTAGCCAATATTTAGGTAAATCCACCTGTGTAGAAGGTGAACCAGGAAGCTCCACTTACATCGGAGTCAAGCATAAGGTCGTGCGAGATTGAGTAGAGGAGATACCCCTCCGATATTCAATTGAGCAACTACCAGGATTGGTGCACGTACGTGGATTCATTAGTACCTTTGGTGCTTTAGAGTTTCGGGGTTTGTTACCCTTCCCATACGCATCGATTCGACCTGTGACTGTCCCCCCCGTACCCTATCTATACAGTTGGTATCCTTAGTATCTGGACCTTTAGGGATCTACACGGGTGTTGGTGGAATGATATTTCCATTTCACCTAGGATAGATTCGGGAGGAAGCCCTCTGTAGTTATTTGGGAAGGCAGTTGGTGATTCAAACCCTTGGCCCCATCGAATCTATACTATGGACCCCAAATAAATGTTCTTCGTCCCTTCATTGGTTTGTTCTAGGCCGTCATCATCCTAGATGCTCCTTTGGAAGGTCATCTATTTGCTTGGTCTGGATCACTTAGGATTTTGTAGTAGTGTGTTGCTTGATTACTGTTGTTTTAGTTGGTCCTAGGTTTGCTTTAAAGTTAAATTTTTATCCATGGAGGATCATCCTCTCCGTAGATCTATGAGGTTGAAAAACCTTCGTCCACTCACTATGGAGCCTCCACCGCAACCTCATCGGCAAAGAATAAACACGAGTGGCTCATTTGAGCCAACCGGAACAACTGATTTACCTAGAGAACCTTATCTTATCACTCAAACTTCAACAGTTTCACACACAACTGAGGTTGAATACTTTCAAGCTGAAGGCTTCGTAAGACCCTTTAACCCACCCTCAACTGGACCTTACGATCCAATGTTAGTACAATCGACTTCTTTAGGTCAGCCTAAGTTAATTGTTTATAGGTTTATGTCTGGTTTTATCATGGATAACACAGGAGAAGGTTCGGGAAATGTCTACACTCCCACTTCTGCTATCGTGTCTGGAGGATTCTCTCCTCCGCATGTTAGCATTCAGGTACCTAGTTTGTTGCAATTCACTTATGCTCCAATCACATCATTGAACTTTAGTACGGTATCTGTTATCACACAACTTGTAGTTGCCCCTAGAGGTATCCCATCCGGGACGGTAGAGGAGTCAGGCAACTAAAGAGGTGACCCAAGAGATGCCACGGTTCCCAATGCAGGTGGGAGTCACGTCAACCGAGGCACTCTTCGCTTTAGGTCAAGGTATAACTAGACCAAGGGGGAGACCCTATACCTCAATCACAGTTGATTGGATCCAAACAAAGGTTTCAAAGGATATGTATAAATGATGAGTTACGGAAACCAATGCAAGGCTAAGTGGACCTAAGGCTTAAGAAATGGTTAAAGGTGGTGTAATGGATAATTAGTGTTTCAACCTATGTATGGTTTAGGCCACATATTGGGGTATGATTACTAGGTATAGTACCATGTGTTTACACAAGTGGGTCTTGTTGTCTTGGGAAGTGTGAAATGGTTCTAGGTGGACCCACAAGGTGAAGTTAG